>OY720441.1:284989135-285517846 GCA_963082915.1 Dolichopus griseipennis
TAGCTCGCTTCCTTTAGGTGGTTACAAACACCATACCAAAGTTAATATACCCCTATACCTATTCTATAGGTGTAGGGTATAAAAATCAGTTATCAACAAACCCTTTAAAAGTTAATAACGGTATTTTATTAAACGCATTTTTTTAATTTAATTTTCAATTCATTTTAAAATGTTAATTTTTTTTAATATTTTTATTAAACAAAAAATTTTAAACAATAAATTTTAATAACAAAAAAAAAATTTTGAAAACAAATTTTAATATAAAGTGCTGACTCTGACAAAAAAAAACAAAAACACTTTTTATACCCTACACCTATAGAATAGGTAAAGGGGTATATTAACTTTGGTATGGTGTTTGTAACCACCTAAAGGAAGCGAGCTAGATATGGAAAAGTATATATATTTGTGATCAGCGTGACCGCCTTAGTCGATATAGCCATGTCCGTCCGTCCGTCCGTCCGTCCGTAGGCACGATAACTCAAAAAATAATGGAGCTATCTTGATGAAATTTTAACTGTAGGTTACTAGGACTGAAAGTACGGCGGGGATTGCATATGGGCGAAATCGGCCCATGGGTTCGGATTCTGGACCTTTTAATCGGTTTCAGGGCTAACGAACAAATATAAAAAATCACGATAACTCAACAACTAATGACGCTATCTTCATCAAATTTGTGCTGTAGGTTACTAGTAATGAAACTACTTCGGGAATCGCGTAAGGTCGGGATTGGACCATGGGTTCGGAACCTAGAACTTTTTGATCGAATTTAGGCCAAACGAGCATAATTCCGAAACCCATGAAGATAGAACCTCCAAATTTAGTATCAGGGTGTCCCTTCCTATTTCCTAAGTGTCTTGTGAATTTGGGTCCCATTGGAGTAGTGGGTCGGGGACCAGCCACACATTTCCGAAGACCTTAAAGCATATCTTTAAAATTAATAAAGATAACAACTTGAAAAAATGTAGAAGCTTCCAATTTGCCACAAAGGTATTCTTTACTATCTCTTGCGTGTTCCCCTAATTTGGGACCAATTGGAGTGGTGGTTCTGTACCCCTCTCAGACCTCCCAAGTTTTAAAGGCTTATAATCGAAATTACTAAAAATAGTTACTTAAAATTAGGATAGACCGTTCAAATTGTGTACAAGGGTTAACTAGTACTATAAGTACAGCGCGGACTATATAAGGGCGAAATCAGCCCAACGGTTCGGATTCCGGACCTTTTAATCGATGTCAGGGCTAAGGAACATATATAAAAAATCACGATAACTCAACAACTAATGAGGCTATCTTCATTAAATTTGTGCTGTAGGTTATTGGCAGCGAAGCTACGGCGGTGATTACGTATGGTGAGGATTGGACAATGGGTTCGGAACTTAGAACTTTTTGATCGAATTTAGGCCAAACGAGCATAATTCCGAAACCAATGAAGATAGAACCTCCAAATTTGGTATCAGGGTGTCCCTTCCTATTTCGTAAGTGTCTTTGAAATTTGGGCCCCATTGGAGTAGTGGATCGGGGACCAGCCACTCAGTTCTTAGGCCCTTAAAGCATATTTTCGAAATTAATAAAGATAGTAACTTGAAACAAATGTAGAAGCTTCCAATTTGCCACAAGGGTGTTCTTTACTATTTCTTGCGTGCCCCCCTAATTTGGGATCAATTGGAGTGGTGGTTCAGAACCTCTCTTAGACCCCCCAATGTGTAAAAGCTTATCATCGAAATTAATAAAACTAGTAAATTAAAATTAAGATAGAGCGTTCCAATTGTGTACAAGGGTTAACTAGTATTGAAAGTATGACGGGACTGCATATGGGCGAAATCGTACCATAATTTCGGGTCCTGAAACCCTTGAAAAGTTCAAGGACTAACAAACATATATCTTACAAACACCATAACTCAAAAAATAATGCCGGTATTTTGATGAAATTTAACAGTAGGTTACTAGTAATGAAAGTACCATGGGAATTGGTTGTGGTCGAGTTTAATTTCGAAGCCAAAGAATATATTTCCTATGTCCTATGTGTCTCCGAAATCTAGACTTAATTGTAGTGGTTCAGCTATGTTCAAAGGTACTTGCTGCATTTATGTAAAATTTATTTTTATATTTAAATGCATATAATTCAAAAGGTGTAAATTTTTAATTGTATTTTAGAAATACATTTATTGCATATTTTGCGTTTATAAGCTTTTCTATTAGGTATATAAACTAACCATTTAAAATAATTGCAATTTTTAAAAATTTGGATTATTAAATATATTATGCTTTGATTATCTTTTTATCACAAAATTTAATAATTAGAATTTTTTCATTTTGTAATTAAATTGGAATAAATATATTTTCATTTATTTCAAGTTTGTTTGTTTTTTAATATTTTTAAATAGATAAATTAGTAAGAATTTGTAGTATTTTTTAATAGATAGGGTAATTAGAAAATGTTTTTAGTATTATACAGTTAATTTGGTTAGCTATGTCTTACGATCAAATTAATAGCAGCTCCTATGGTGTTAAAATGACTTATGGATATGTCCTTAAATTTGAACCAAATAGGTGTAGGGTATTTCTAAGTCGGTTGCACCGACTGACTGTTTCTTTACTTGTTTTTCTTTTGTTTTAAAAATATCATTAAACTTTAAAATTAGTTTTTAGCACATTTTCAAAAAAATTTTAAAAATGTGCCTATATAGCTTCACTCTTTTCATCCGACCGCATGTTTACAAAACTTTTACACCGTTTGAAATACAGTTAAGAAATTTTAAACACGAAAAAAAAAATAATTCCATAGAAGAACTTTTTTCTGTAGCCCGTTAAGGAGATACAGGTCCCAAAGTTGGAAAAAGCCCTATTTTTAAATTGTTATAGCAAGCGTTCTGTTATGTGTATTTTCAATCTGAAAACGGCAAGAGATAGCTGGTTTTATAAATTTTTAAAAGCAAATGTTTAAGGTTGCCATATGCTACTAAAATTTACAATTATACAAAACTCAATTTTTGCAAAATTTTAAGCCCTAAATATCATCTAAACGGTTTAAGCTAGGATCTTGAAATTTTTGGAAATGTAAGATCCTCAAAAATTAGTGAGAGTCGGTTAATAAAATTTTTTGTCAAGCCCCCTTCTTAGGAGCTATAAGGGAAATTGATATTTTGCTATTTTTAAACACCTGTAACTTGAAAACTTGTTCAAAGTTTTGTTTACAAATATACAAAATTTCCAGCTGTGGCATTATATTTCAACATACGTTACAGGTTTTTCTTAAATTTGAAAGGATTTCTTTAAATTGAAGAAATTGTCTCTTAGTTTTAACCATTTTTTCTTAGATAATAAAATTCTAGATAAAATTCCAAATTTTGGTGGAGTTCACAATTGATTTCCTAGAACCGAAAAAAGTGGAAGGGTGAGGGCAGATCCAGGAGGGGGTGGGCAGATCCAGGAGGAGGTGGGCAGATCCATCATGCAAAAGCAAAAATTTTACTAAGCAAAAATTTGGGAACTTTCCCCATTGAAAAGCTACTAGGTCTTAAAAATTAAAACTTTCATGTTTTTATAAAACAATAACTTATCCACCAGTGTAAGTTTTTCCAAAATTAAACGTTAAAATTGAAGCTTCAAAATAATATTTCGCACTTGTTAAGAGGGATTGTATTCTAAGTATTGATTTCACTATTATTCATATTTAATAAATTTATGAAATAACTAAATTATCATTTATTTTTTTTATGTATATTTCTAAAAAAAAATGATAAAATACTCCGTAAGAAATCCTATATAATTTTAAGAATGTGCTTTTTAAAACCGCTTGGTTTTTTTCATCACTTGTTATATTTTTCTTGAGTAATATAATATGTTTTATTTTTAAATAAGATAATATCAGAATTTGGTGTATCGATTTGTTGAAATTTTGAATTTGGCAATGTAAATATTTTATATTTGGTTGCATTTTCTTTACGAAGTACTGATATTTCCAATATAAATATTAATTTATTACTGTTGTTGCAACTGAACTGTTAAGTGCTTGAAAATATCTATGTTTTAAAAACCTATTTCTTTTGGTGTTAGAATGCACCTACTCATTATTTGATGTTTAGCAAATAAGACATTTTCTTGAATTTTTTTGACTTCCTCATTTAGCAGATTAATGTTAATAATTATTTGTAAGGAAAGTAGTCGTTTAGGAATATTTATTTTTTGAGCGATTGCTATTTAAATTGCTACTGCTATTATTGTTAAAATTAGAATTAGTATTAGGACGATTGTTATTGTTATTATTTCTATCATTAGGCAAAAAAATTTGATTTATATTCAAATTATACTAATGGTGGAAATGCCAGTTTGCAGAAGCAAATGATAAGCTTCTCCTAAGTTATCAATATTTTTAAACCTTAAATACATGCTATCGGATCTAGCGAGTTTATTGAGAAATTTTTCTAATATAGTTTTTTTCATTATTTCATAGTTTAAAGTCAATAAGGGAACTTGGACCAAGTTTATATTTTAAATTTAACTTATCTAGTATTTCTGTTAATTGATTATAAAATAGACCTACATTTACAAATTTAATTTCGAACACAACTTAAGTATCATTTCTTAATTATATATTACCTATGGTAATAATTCAATGAAATAAATAGGTAACTAGCTAATGCCCAGTACGCGTTGCTGCGCCTCTCAATGAAGGTTTAATTGAAGTTTATGTTACTGCAAAAAGTTAACATAAAAATTACACGTGGTGTTAATGTCAATTTTAATATGTATGAAAGAAATTTTTTTAAAACGATTTTTCTAGGATTATTCTAGTAATTTGTGAAACTTTCTGGAATTCAAAGCAGTACTAACTACTTTCCAAAATTGGACGTAATCTACTTCCAAAAAGTTTCTTTTTGGCCAATTGTAGGACCGACATGTGTTACCAAACACCAAGCCTGTTAACAGGCTCAATTCTATTTTAAAGGTGCTTCAAGCATACAAAATTTGGAGTCAACCGGTCAAACCGTTTCGAATTTAGAGTAAAGTAACGAATAAACCTACCAAAATCTGTTGGGCCTCAATGGGTTAACGGGTTAATCAACAAAATTTTTTTTTTTTGGCTTTCTGTTTAGCCAAAGTAATATTTCTCAAAATTGGACTTTATTTGCTTCCAAAATTTTTTTTGACTAACCGTCGGGTCGGCATGGGTTGACAAATTCCAAATCTGCTAAAAGTGTCAACTCAATTCTCACAGAGGAGCACGTATACAAAATTTGAAGAAAATCGGTCGAACGGTTTCTAATTTAGAGTAAAGTATTGAAAAAATATATAAAAAGCCGTTGGGCTGCAATGTGTTTAATGAAACTCAACAAAATTTTTTTTGAGGCTTTCTGTTTAACCAAAGCAGTATTTCGTAAAATCGGACAAAATTTGGACCCAGACTTTTTTTTGAGCAGCTGTCGGGCCGACACGGGTTAACAAATTCCAAAACTGCTAACAGTGTCAACTCAATTCTCAAGGAGCATCACGTATACAAAATTTTTAGTCACTTGGCCAAACCTTTTTTATTTTAGAACAAAAAAGTTTAAATACTTGCACCACAGCCCCAACTTGGCGGACCGTTAGAGCAAAATTTTTGGCCCAAGAAACATACAGACAAACAAATAAACAAACAAACTTTTGCTTTTTTATATGTATATAGATAGATAGATAGATAGAAGATTGAAGATAGATAGATAGATAGAAGATTTAATAAAAATAAAAAAAATTAAAAATTTTCTTGTTTATAAAAAAATATTTTGTTTTGTATTAGAAAATATAATGCACAATAGGTTTTATAGAAAAATTCTTAGCCTTTTAAAATTATGAACGGAAATAGTAATAGTGTATCAAATTTCAAGCTTCTACCTTCATTAGTTTCGAAGTTAAGCTTTTTAATTTTGGGATTTCTTAGAAGGCACATGAAGCACAAATAAAATTAAGTCTAAATTTCTGGGCCCCAAAGGAGTAGAAAAGAACCTCATTACACCAAATTTGAACGTTCTATCTTAATTTTTAATTTCTTTTTTTATTTAACTTTGTTTTTTTATAATTTCAAAGTTATCATTTTATTTCGGGGGCCCAAAGGAAATAGAAAAAACACCGTTACACCAAATTTGAACGTTCTATCTTAATTTTTAATTTCGTTTTTTATTAATTTCGATGATACGAGAGGTTTGCCCATATGCAGTCGGAACGTCGGATTTCGCCCATATGCAGTCCCCGCCGTTCTTCCAATACTAGTTAACCCGCGTACACAATTAGATGTTCAATTATTAATTTTAAGCTATTTTTTTATTAATTTCAAAGTTATGCTTTAAGGTCTTCGGAACTGTGTGGTTGATCCCCGACCCAATACTCCAATTGGTCCTAAATTTCAAGTACTCTAAGGACCTAGAAAGAGGCACACTGATACCAAATTTGGGGGTTCTATCTTCATTGTTTTCGGAATTATGCTCCACTAGCAGATTTACTAGCAGGGCGGTGCCCGGAATTTTTCAAAATTTAAATTTATATTTTATAATTTATATATGTATAAAGCTAACACTTTTTTTGTTTTTGTAGCGTATAGGCTCTAAACTTGCTCAGTAAATTATCATGAAAATTTGTATATAACGGTTTTTGGGTACGAGGAGTGTTCGAGACTTTAAGTTAGAACAGTTTTCAAACTTCTTTGTAAAATAAAATAGGTGTTACCGATTGCCTGTAAATTTTGTATACGTCTTGCTGTAAGACAATGCAGTTCACTCTATTAATAGACTTGACATTTGTTAAAAAATATTAGGATGATAATAAAACTAAAAAAATTTAGAAGATCCACAAACATTTCTAAAACACTTGTGTTGATTTCCGTTAATTTATTCGGGCACAATTTAAAAATTGTACTTTTGCTTTGAATTCAAAACCCTTTGAGAGGCGCAGAAACGCTCAACCGGGTATAATCTAATTTACATACTAAATTTATCATTGCGTTTGTGGCGCAGAGAAAAAGGGGAGTAGATAGACTCTAAGGTATGGATCAGATCAGAATCCCAAAGTGAATTAATCTAGCTATGTATGTTAATTAATCCGCACGATAACTGAAAAACAATATAGAGCTACGATTCTCAAATTGGTTTTAATACAAGAGCCGTCATCGTTATTGCAATCCTTTCAGTTAGCTCCACAGGTTAACATTTGCTTGGTCTACTGCAGTAGATTCAAGTAGTTGCCATACAACTTCTTTATTTATAAGAGGATTACTCTATATCTAATTAAGCAGGGTGTGTGAAATTTCCTCAAAACTATTTTAGCTTTACCGGCACTAGAGGTAATTGGAACAAACCGAACGAACTGCACTGCCATCCAACTTCTTGTTTTATATGAGCTTTATGTCAATAGTATTTAACTTGAATGGCCAACGGCTGAATAAAATATAGTCAATGTTCTGAAAGAGGTTTAAAGAGCTGCTTTTCAACTTATATTTTGTTTTGTTCGTAACTGAAAGTTCTACTACACCCTTCCTTGTTCTTTATGATTTTTCGAAGAAAATATAGGCATCTTTTTTGGAAAAAGGTTTTAAAATACTATGTATTTAAGCTTAATATACCCGAAATCAAACTTTTTGATTTTTAGATTTTATTAGAAAAAAAAGAAAACTGCATTTTAACAGTGAAATCTATTGTTAAAGAACAACAAACGTAAAGTAGATAAGAAATTAAGACTTACGAAAAAATCTAGAGATGGAAAATGCTATGTTACTTAAATTTAAGGATATTTTTATTCGCATTCTTTACTAGCTTTATTTTTATTTTATTAAATATTAATATTAGAAATGTGCATTTTAAATTTTTTATGGAATAACAACTTTACAATATTTAAGAGTTTTAAAAATATTATTATAAAACTTTAGAAAAAGTCATTAGATATCGTGCCTAAACGGGTTATTATATAGCAACCAAAGTATTTAATTTAGCACTATTTGAGGAGAGGTTTTAAAAAAAATTAGTTTTATTAAGTTAGTGAGCTTTTGGCATTAAGGTTAATACCAAAAATTCGAAAATTTCATTGAATTTTTGTGCAAAACGCATAAACAGGTCAAAACCAAATTACCCCGGTGGACTTCAATAATTAAAAACAATGCCTATGTAAAATTTTCAATAAAATTCATTTAATCATTTAAACAAAAAAAATTTATAGAAAACTTCATGGCATTGTCGTGGCAAACGGGTTAATCGAACTCAACTAAAATATTTTTCAGTCTTTCTTTTGGTCTGAAAAGCAACCTGTAAAATTGGACACAAATGAAACAAAAAATTTTCTAGAAGCCCGCCGGACCGGTATGTGTTAATATATTCCAACCATCTTTATTTAACTAATTCCGTTTGTTAAGAGGAACGTTTGTGCAAAATTTCAAGTCAATCGGTCAAACTGCCCAACGGGCTAACCGAACTAAACAAAAATTTTTGTCAGCCTCTTTTTGCGACTGCAAAACCACCCTATAAAATTGGATACAAATCGGAAAAGCAAAATTTTTTTGAAGCCCGCCAGGCTGTAGTGGATTGATTTATTCCAACCAAATTTATACAACGAACTCCGGTTGCTAAGAGGACCGAAACGGATTAATATATTCCACCCAATTTTATATAACTAATTCCGTTAGCTAACAGGCACATTTGTACAAAATTTCAAGTCAATCGGTCAAGCCGTTTTGGCTCGACATCTAAAATATTGAAAAAGCTTCATTGCATCCTCTTGTCTTAACGAGTTAGCCGAACTAAGCAAAAATTTTCCCAGCCTGTCTTTTCGACTGCAAAACCACCATGTAAAATTGAACTAAAATCGGAAACAACATTTTTTTTGGAAGGTCGGCGGGCCGAAATGTGGTAATATATTCCAAACAACTTTATACGACTACCTCCGCTAGCTAAGAAGACGTTTAGGCAAAATTTCAAGTCAATCGGTCAAACTGTTTCGGCTCGACATCAAAAACACTGAAAATGCTTTATTGCGCCCTCGTGCCCAAACGGGTTAACCGAACTCAACAAAAATTTGTGTCAGCCTCTCTTTTTGACTGCAAAACTTTCTTTTAACCAATTGCGAAACAAAGACTTTAAAAAACAGTTTGCAAAACCTTTTGAACGATTATCTCTAATTTTTCTATTCGTGGTGTTACTTGACAATTTGCTGCTCCTTGACGATAGAATTAAGGATGGTGGGTTTCCGGCGAATAATGTTAACTGAATTTTTATTTTTATTTTTGTAAAATTATATTAATAATATCTCATTTAGCTTTTGCACTATTTGAGACTATTTAGGGAGAGCAAATAAAGTAGTCTTATAAATTAAGTAAGTTTTTTAAAATTCCAAGTCGATCGGTCAAACCGTTATGGCTCAACATAAAAAAAACGATAAAGCTTAAAACGGCTCTGGAGGTTAAATTGAAGTTTATGTTACTGCAAAAAGTTAACATAAAAATTACACGTGGTGTTAATGTCAATTTTAAAATGTATGAAAGAAATTTTTTTAAAACGATTTTTCTAGGATTATTCTAGTAATTTGTGAAACTTTCTGGAATTCAAAGCAGTACTAACTACTTTCCAAAATTGGACGTAATCTACTTCCAAAAAGTTTCTTTTTGGCCAATCGTAGGACCGACATGTGTTACCAAACACCAAGCCTGTTAACAGGCTCAATTCTTTTTTAAAGGTGCTTGAAGCATACAAAATTTGGAGTCAACCGGTCAAACCGTTTCGAATTTAGAGTAAAGTAACGAATAAACCTACCAAAAGCTGTTGGGCCTCAATGGGTTAACGGGTTAATCAACAAAATTTTTTTTTTTTGGCTTTCTGTTTAGCCAAAGTAATATTTCTCAAAATTGGACTATATTTGCTTCCAAAATTTTTTTTGACTAACCGTCGGGTCGGCATGGGTTGACAAATTCCAAATCTGCTAAAAGTGTCAACTCAATTCTCACAGAGGAGCACGTATACAAAATTTGAAGAAAATCGGTCGAACGGTTTCTAATTTAGAGTAAAGTATTGAAAAAATATATAAAAAGCCGTTGGGCTGCAATGTGTTTAATGGAACTCAACAAAATTTTTTTTGAGGCTTTCTGTTTAACCAAAGCAGTATTTCGTAAAATCGGACAAAATTTGGACCCAGATTTTTTTTTGACCAGCTGTCGGGCCGACACGGGTTAACAAATTCCAAAACTGCTAACAGTGTCAACTCAATTCTCAAGGAGCATCACGTATACAAAATTTTTAGTCACTTGGCCAAACCTTTTTTATTTTAGAACAAAAAAGTTTAAATACTTGCACCACAGCCCCAACTTGGCGGACCGTTAGAGCAAAATTTTTGGCCCAAGAAACATACAGACAAACAAATAAACAAACAAACTTTTGCTTTTTTATATGTATATAGATAGATAGATAGATAGAAGATTGAAGATAGATAGATAGATAGAAGATTTAATAAAAATAAAAAAAATTAAAAATTTTCTTGTTTATTAAAAAATATTTTGTTTTGTATTAGAAAATATAATGCACAATAGGTTTTATAGAAAAATTCTTAGCCTTTTAAAATTATGAACGGAAATAGTAATAGTGTATCAAATTTCAAGCTTCTACCTTCATTAGTTTCGAAGTTAAGCTTTTTAATTTTGGGATTTCTTAGAAGGCACATGAAGCACAAATAAAATTAAGTCTAAATTTCTGGGACCCAAAGGAGTAGAAAAGAACCTCATTACACCAAATTTGAACGTTCTATCTTAATTTTTAATTTCTTTTTTTATTTAACTTTGTTTTTTTATAATTTCAAAGTTATCATTTTATTTCGGGGGCCCAAAGGAAATAGAAAAACACCGTTACACCAAATTTGAACGTTCTATCTTAATTTTTAATTTCTTTTTTTATTAATTTCGATGATACGAGAGGTTTGCCCATATGCAGTCGGAACATCGGATTTCGCCCATATGCAGTCCCCGCCGTTCTTCCAATAGTAGTTAACCCGCGTACACAATTAGATGTTCAATTATTAATTTTAAGCTACTTTTTTTATTAATTTCAAAGTTATGCTTTAAGGTCTTCGGAACTGTGTGGTTGATCCCCGACCCAATACTCCAATTGGTCCTAAATTTCAAGTACTCTAAGGACCTAGAAAGAGGCACACTGATACCAAATTTAAGGGTTCTATCTTCATTGTTTTCGGAATTATGCTCCACTAGCAGATTTACTAGCAGGGCGGTGCCCGGGATTTTTCAAAATTTAAATTTATATTTTATAATTTATATATGTATAAAGCTAACACTTTTTTTTGTTTTTGTAGCGTATAGGCTCTAAACTTGCTCAGTAAATTATCATGAAAATTTGTATATAACGGTTTTTGGGTACGAGGAGTGTTCGAGACTTTAAGTTGGAACAGTTTTCAAACTTCTTTGTAAAATAAAATAGGTGTTACCGATTGCCTGTAAATTTTGTATACGTCTTGCTGTAAGACAATGCAGTTCACTCTATTAATAGACTTGACATTTGTTAAAAAATATTAGGATGATAATAAAACTAAAAAAATTTAGAAGATCCACAAACATTTTTAAAACACTTGTGTTGATTTCCGTTAATTTATTCGGGCACAATTTAAAAATTGTACTTTTGCTTTGAATTCAAAACCCTTTGAGAGGCGCAGAAACGCTCAACCGGGTATAATCTAATTTACATACTAAATTTATCATTGCGTTTGTGGCGCAGAGAAAAAGGGGAGTAGATAGACTCTAAGGTATGGATCAGATCAGAATCCCAAAGTGAATTAATCTAGCTATGTATGTTAATTAATCCGCACGATAACTGAAAAACAATATAGAGCTACGATTCTCAAATTGGTTTTAATACAAGAGCCGTCATCGTTATTGCAATCCTTTCAGTTAGCTCCACAGGTTAACATTTGCTTGGTCTACTGCAGTAGGTTCAAGTAGTTCCCATACAACTTCTTTATTTATAAGAGGATTACTCTATATCTAATTAAGCAGGGTGTCTGGAATTTTCTCAAAACTATTTTAGCTTTACCGGCACTAGGAGTAATTGGAACAAATCAAACGAACTGCACTGCCATCCAACTTCTTATTTTATATGAGCTTTATGTCAATAGTATTTAACTTGAATGGCCAACGGCTGAATAAAATATAGTCAATGTTCTGAAAGAGGTTTAAAGAGCTGCTTTTCAACTTATATTTTGTTTTGTTCGTAACTGAAAGTTCTACTACACCCTTCCTTGTTCTTTATGATTTTTCGAAGAAAATATAGGCATCTTTTTTGGAAAAAGGTTTTAAAATACTATGTATTTAAGCTTAATATACCCGAAATCAAACTTTTTGATTTTTAGATTTTATTAGAAAAAAAAGAAAACTGCATTTTAAAAGTGAAATCTATTGTTAAAGAACAACAAACGTAAAGTAGATAAGAAATTAAGACTTACGAAAAAATCTAGAGATGGAAAATGCTATGTTACTTAAATTTAAGGATATTTTTATTCGCATTTTTTACTAGCTTTATTTTTATTATTATTAATATTAGAAATGTGCATTTGAAAATTTTTATGGAATAACAACTTTACAATATTTAAGAGTTTTAAAAATATTATTATAAAACTTTAGAAAAAGTCATTAGATATCGTGCCCAAACGGGTTATTATATAGCAACCAAAGTATCTAATTTAGCACTATTTGAGGAGAGGTTTTAAAAAAAATTAGTTTTATTAAGTTAGTGAGCTTTTGGCATTAAGGTTAATACCAAAAATTCGAAAATTTCATTGAATTTTTGTGCAAAACGCATAAACAGGTCAAAACTAAATTACCCCGGCGGACTTCAATAATTAAAAACAATGCCTGTGTAAAATTTTCAATAAAATTCCTTTAATCATTCCAACCATCTTTTTATACCCGTGCATACATATATGAACATCGGGTATATTAAAATTACTCCTCCGTTTGTAACGCATCAAAATATAACAGCTAGATATAGTGTCAAGGTTACGTATCGAATCAGCATCGAAAAGTGAATCGATCTAGCTAAGTGTGTCCGTCCGTTCGTCCGTCAGCACGATAACTCAAAAAATATAAGAGCTAGAGTTCTGAAACTTTCACAAAGTAATTTTTAGACAATTTGTAGGTTCCCTATTGTTTTTGGTTAAAATCGGACCAAGGCTTCGAGGAGCTGCCATACAACTTTTTTGCACCAATATGAATTTCTTCAAAACTAATTATACTACGGGGATGAAAATTACACACGGTTAGTTTTATAATGACTCCGGCACTTATATGAAGTTTCAAAATGTTAGGGCCCCATTTTCAGGGGGCTGCCATACAACTTCTTTGCACCAATATGAATTTCTTCAAAACTAATTATACTACGAGGCTGAAAATTACACACGGTTAATTATATAATGAATTGAGCACTTATATGAAGTTTCAAATTGTTAGGGCCCCATTTTCGGGGGGCTGCCATACAACTTCTTTGCACCAATATGAATTTCTTCAAAACTAATTATACTACGAGGCTGAAAATTACACACGGTTAGTAATATAATGAATCGAGCACTTATATGAAGTTTCAAAATGTTAGGGCCCCATTTTCGGAGGGCTGCCATACAACTTCTTTGCACCAATATGAATTTCTTCAAAACTAATTATACTACGCAGATGAAAATTACACACGGTTAGTTATATAATGAATCGTGCACTTATATGAAGTTTCAAATTGTTAGGGCCCCATTTTCGGGGGGCTGCCATACAACTTCTTTGCACCAATATGAATTTCTTCAAAACTAATTATACTATGAGGCTGAAAATTACACACGGTTAGTGATATAATGAATCGAGCACTTATATGAAGTTTCAAAATGTTAGGGCCCCATTTTGGGGGGCTGCCATACAACTTCTTTGCACCAATATGAATTTCTTCAAAACTAATTATACTATGAGGCTGAAAATTTCACACGGTTAGTTATATAATGAATCGAGCACTTATATGAAGTTTCAAAATGTTAGGGCCCCATTTTGGGGGGCTGCCATACAAAGTTTTCGGTTCAATAACTGTGAATCTAATGAAGCTATAAGGTTAAAATTAAAATTGGGCAGGTAAAGTAATAGGGCAAGAGGAACGTTTGTGCAAAATTTCAAGTCAATCGGTCAAACTGCCTAATGGGCTAACCGAACTAAACAAAAATTTTTGTCAGCCTCTTTTTGCGACTGCAAAACCACCCTATAAAATTGGATACAAATCGAAAACGCAAAATATTTTGAAGCCCGCCAGGCTGTAATGGTTTGATTTATTCCAACCAAATTTATACAACGAACTCCGGTTGCTAAGAGGACCGAAATGGATTAATATATTCCACCCAATTTTATATAACTAATTCCGTTAGCTAACAGGCACATTTGTACAAAATTTCAAGTCAATCGGTCAAGCCGTTTTGGCTCGACATCTAAAATATTGAAAAAGCTTCATTGCATCCTCTTGTCTTAACGAGTTAGCCGAACTAAGCAAAAATTTTCTCAGCCTGTCTTTTCGACTGCAAAACCACCATGTAAAATTGAACTAAAATCGGAAACAACATTTTTTTTGGAAGGTCGGCGGGCCGAAATGTGGTAATATATTCCAAACAACTTTATACGTCTACCTCAGCTAGCTAAGAAGACGTTTAGGCAAAATTTCAAGTCAATCGGTCAAACTGTTTCGGCTCGACATCAAAAACACTGAAAATGCTTCATTGCGCCCTCGTGCCCAAACGTGTTAACCGAACTCAACAAAAATTTGTGTCAGCCTCTCTTTTTGACTGCAAAACTTTCTTTTAACCAATTGCGAAACAAAAACTTTAAAAAACAGTTTGCAAAACCTTTTGAACGATTATCTCTAATTTTTCTATACGTGGTGTTACTTGACAATTTGCTGCTCTTTGACGTTAGAATTAAGGATGGTGGGTTTCCGGCGAATAATGTTAACTGAATTTTTATTTTTATTTTTGTAAGATTATATTAATAATATCTCATTTAGCTTTTGCACTATTTGAGACTATTTAAGGAGAGCAAATAAAGTAGTCTTATAAATTAAGTAAGTTTTTTAAAATTCCAAGTCAATCGGTCAAACCGTTATGGCTCGACATAAAAAAATCGCTAAAGCTTAAAACAACTCTGGAGCCGCAATCTGTTGACTTTTAAAAAATGTTACATTGTCTATATCACCTCCCGGGCTTTTAGAATTATTGCTTTTAAATTTTGTGACAATCGGACCAGTATTTTTCACGTGAATCCTGGACAAACAAACAAACAAACAAATTTTCTTCTTTATATATTAGATAATTCTTAGTAAAATTTCAAATTTTTTTGGAATTTGGAATTTATTTCCCGGAACCTAAAAAAATTAATGGGGGGAGGGCGGTTAGATGAAGTTAGATCCTAGAGAAAATTGGCAACCTTCCCTATTGAACGGCTATTAGAACTTTAAAATTAAAAATTTGCTGTTAGCAGTAAACTTAGTAACTTAGTCATCAGTGTATATATTTACAAAATTAAACTCAGTATGTAATACAATATAATTTTGAAAATGTGCGCTTTTTTTCTTCACTTGTTCTTAAACATTTTTATACCCTACACCTATAGAATAGGTAAAGGGGTATATTAACTTTGGTATGGTGTTTGTAACCACCTAAAGGAAGCGAGCTAGATATGTATATATATAAAAGTATATATATTTGTGATCAGCGTGACCTCCTGAGAAATAGCCATGTCCGTCCGTCCGTCCGTCCGTAGGCACTATAACTCAAAAAATAATGGAGCTATCTTGATGAAATTTTAATTGTATGTTACTAGGACTGAAAGTACGATGTGGATTGCATATGGGCGAAATCGGCCCATGGGTTCGGATTCTGGACCTTTTAATCGAAATTGAAAAGTTCAAGGGCTAACAAACATATTTCTTAAAAACACCATAACTTAAAAAATAATGCCGCTATTTTGATGAAATTTAAACTCTAGGATACTAGTAATGAAAGTACCATGGGAATTGGTTCTGGTCGAGTTTAATTTCAAAGCCAAAGAATATATTTCCTATTTCCTATGTGTCCCCGAAATTTAGACTTAATTGTAGTGGTTCAGCTATGTTCAAAAGTACTTGCTGCATTTATGTAAAATTTATTTTTATACTTAAATGAATTATATGAAAAGGTGTAAATTTGTAATTGTATTTTAGAAATACATTTATTGCATATTTTTTTTTTTTTTTTGTATTCAATTTTTTATTAATATATAAAATTATGTATAAGAAAATAAGTAATTCTTTACATTTTTTACAATTTTTAAAATTACAATTTTTCTAATTTCTAGATTTTTTTTTTTATTTTTTTTAAATTTTCAAATTTTAAAGATTAATTTCTAAGATTTTTTTCAAATGTTCTAAGTTTACTTATAAAAATGTTTAAATTTTGACTGTTTTTAATTTCTACCGGTAGCGAGTTGAAAAGTTTTATTGCACTGATAAATATCTTTAAGTCATCATTTAGTATATTTTGAAGCTCTTCTAATGTTTTCGCTTTTGCTATAAGGTTAGTGTCATCTGCATAAATGTTGTACTTTGACCTAATATTGTTTTTAGGTAAGTCCATTATATACAGCAGGTATAATAACGGCCTCAGTAATGAACCTTGTGGTACGCCTGTTTTTGTTACTAGTTCATCACTTTGTACTTCATTAACTTTAGCACATTGGGTTCTATTTTTCAAATAACTTTTTAGTAAAAAATTACTGTTACCTCGAATTCCTAAGTTGTATAGCAATCTGATAAGTCTGGAATGACTGACCATATCAAATGCTTTTGTTAAGTCAATAAAAACTGCGCCAACATAGTATCCGTCATCCAACGCATCGTAAATATGTTCCAAGGTTCCTGCGATAGCTGATTCTGTACCACTTTTTTCTAAGAAACCATATTGATTAGCATCAAAACCTATTGTTTTAGTAATGAAACTTCTTATTCTTGAATTAATAACTTTTTCATATATTTTCGAAATTGAGTTTAGAATTGAAATTGGTCTATAGTTACCACAGTCTTCTTTTGACCCACTTTTGTGAATAGGAACTAAATTTGCTTTTTTTAACGAATCAGGAAATATACCATTAGTGAAACTTTCATTTATCAGTTTCACTAAAGATGGGGTTATAATATTGACCAACTCTTGTAGATCTCTCACTGTAATTTTATCCAATCCTGGAGTTGCATTTTTATTTAAATTCATAATAATTTGATGGATTTCTGGTTCTATAACTGGAATGAGAACAACGAGTTGCTGTTAAATAGATTTTGTGAGCAGTTAGTAAAATCGTTGGTATTTAGAATGTTTTTTTTAATACGTTCTCCTATTTCAGTAAACAAATTATTGAGAGTATTTGCAGTTTCATCATCATTTTTAGTTTTTTCACCATTGCTTTTAATAACATGACTGACATTTTTCAGTTTATCTTCATTGGTATTTTTTATAGAATTACTCAATATTTTCCATAATTTCCTAGAATCGCTCCCGGCTTTTTCAATATTTCTATTAACATAATTTTTTTTTCTTCTTTTATTAATTGTTCTACCTTTTTCTTCATTTTTATATATTTTGCCTTTTTTGCACTATTGGTCAGATCATTTTTATGTCGATTATATAATGCTTTTCTTATTTTCAGCTTGTCATAAATAAAAGGTGTTATCCAGCTATTATTTCTCGTTCTCATCGGTATTGTCTTAGTACATAATCTTTTTGCTTCTTGTATAATTTTTACTAAAGTTTCGATTTCTGGTATATTATTATTTTCTATTTTGTATTTTACTATGGAACGCATTTGATTATAATCGATTTTGTTTATGTTGTACTTTTTCATTGGTAACTTCTCAATGTTAATTGCTTTAATAGTTACTATTGCCAATTGATGGTCCGATAGGAAGTTATTTTCTATTATATAATTAACATCATAATTGCCATTTATGTTTGTTATTATGTGATCAATTAAGGTGCTAGAGTTAGTTGTATTTCTTGTACTTTCCGTTTTATTAACTATGCTATATCCAGAAGTTGCTATAATATCCTTATACTTAATAATTATATTGGAGTTCTCAAATAGATTTAGATTGGTATCTGCAAAAAATATATGATTTGCCTTATCTACCAGTTTAGGTTCAAGTAACTCCATAAATAGGTTGCTGTTTTCCACTGGAGCTTTATAAAATGTACCGATTTTTAATTTTGGTTTTGAGTTCAGGATTTCAATTACAGTAAAGTTATATTTTTCATCAAAAATGCTAAATATAATCGCACATTGTTATATATTCTGTAATCCCTTAATCTGGAAAGAACATATACACTATCTCCATTTTCAATTGCTCTTTTTGAAAGCCTTACAATTGGGGGTGACATAGGATCAACAAAACTTTTGCTATCATCTTGGAATTTAGAGTAACCTATTTTTCTTTCAGTTGTGTTCTGTGGATTTATTGTTTCGGCTTTATTTCAGTTTGGGTATTTGGAGTCTTTTATTTCTACATTATTATTACTATTATCATTGGTTTGATTAATTGTATCATTTTTTATCTTACTAATACTATCATTTTCTCTTTTTTCTGTATTTTTATCATAGCTTGGGTTAATTTTATCGTTTTTAATTTTACTTTTTACATTATCATTGGTTTGATGAATTCTATCGTTTTTAATCTTACTTGTACTATCATTTTCTACTTTTTCTGTATTATTATTATTATTATCCTCATTTTTTGGGTTAATTTTATCATTTTTAATGCTACTTTTTGAATTATTATTAATAGTTTTATTTATTTTTATATTACTTTTAAGGATAGTGTTCTTATTTGACCATAATTTTGGAAAATATGAAAGAATATAGCTACGCTTCTCTTTATCTTTATTATAATCAATTTTGTAAGTCTTTTCACTATTATGGTTAATATTATTATTATTATTATTTTCATTTTTTATATGAGTTATAACAGTGTTAGTCCCTCTAATATTACTAATACTTGGTTTAACATTATTATTATTCTTATTAATATTATCATTAACATTATCAGTTCTACATGCAGAATCACTTTTTTTATTTTCATTTACATTATCGGCTGGGTGGCACAGTGGTTAGAGTGCCAACCTTTCATGCGAAAGGCCCCGGGTTCGAATCCCAGTGAAAGTGAAAAAAACTTTTATCTGGTTTTCAACTCGACTCAGCTACCATTCGCCTTTGGGTTCAAATTAATGGCTTAATTAATAATTAATAATTATATATCTTTAATAAAAAATACATAAATATAACAATATAAACAAATACAAAATGTAAACAAATAATTCAATTAAATAATATAACTCACTGATATGGAATACCATATAAATCTAATACAAAATATTACAATATAATCAAATATAGAGCTGTATTTATTGAAAATCTAAGACATTTATACATGTTATAAGGCGTAGTACTATCTCATGTTTAAATTGTATGTGGAATTCATTTGATCAGTTCTAATATATGAATATATCTTCCCTGTTCCGACATGCACAAATATAGTCAGGCTGTTTAGCCTATCACAGTGACCAGTTAGCACGTAGAGGTGCGGGCAAAAAAAAATAAAAAAATAAAAAAAATCATAATATTTAATCGGCTTATTTTTTCCCATACAAATATAAACATCCTTTTTCCGGTTAAACTATAAGACCATTTTTAATGAAACAACAACCAAAAGAACGGTTTTTTTGTTTTCATAGGACAATGATATTTTTTTTAGAGTATTGCGTTTTTTCAGGTGAAAACCCGTCTTTAATTTAACGTAAATTTGAATTTAACGGTCACGCTGTTAAAAGTTGAGGCTTATGACTCTAATATTATGCGCCAACTTTCTGGGTAAAAGTAATTCATTTTTGGTTGTAACTCGCAGCTCAATCAAACTATTATATGCGCCGACTTACGTTTTTCTTTTTTTTGTTTAGTTCAAATGTTCAATGAACAAGGAAATTGAAATTTTTTTAAAATTTTTTTTTGTTTTTTTTTTTTTTTTTTTATCTCTCTAAAATTCCAGTGAAAAAAAAAATGAGTTCTATTCGAAATGAAAGCAATACATTTGGTTTATACAGTAGTTTTCATTTATAACGAACTCGGTTCAATTTTAATTATAATAAACTTTACACTTTTTGATAAAGAATTAAATTTTACCTAAAAATGTAAGTTTTTTATTACATTGATATTTCTTTTGTTTAAACTTATTATATCTAATAATGTTGCTTGGCGATTAATTAAGTGTTTTTTATTTAGTTTTGAATATAAAAAAAATCATAATATTGCATCAAAAATACATAAAAAATTTCAATAGAAGAAAAAGCACTATACAAAGGCTTGAGGCTGACACATCAAATAAAATTAAAATCAGCACATTCTACAATGTTCAAGTCTTATACTAATTTTTCAAAATTCACAGCATTCTTTTAAAACGACATTCGTTTATTACGACGAATATTTTCAGTCCCATAATGGTCGTTATAACCGAAAAGTACTGTATTTTGTTTTTGTTTGCAATTTATTATAATACAGTAGGTACTAAAAAAAAATTTTTTTGTAAATCGAAAATTGTTGTTGCTTTTTGTTAAGTTTTTTGTACAATTAAAAATCGAATTCTGAAATATGCAGAAACTTAAAATAAAAAATAATATATCTTAAGAAAAATGATTTGTTTCTTATGGATCAGCCAAAATCAGCATGTACGGTATTCAGTTTCTGTCAAAAAATTTTATAATAATTAGTTAAAAAAATTTACATGAAAGCATACGCGACGTGCTGTACCTCAGAGTTTTAAAATTTAAAAATAAACAAAGTGTTTAAAAATACATATTGTAATTGTTTTTTCTTATGCTGCTGCGATTAAATTTTGAAAATAAAATATTTTAAAATAACATTGTTTTTTAAATAATTTAGTTTAAAACATACAAATATTCAAATAAATTGAAAATATCTACAGTACAATATGTTTGCAAAACTAAAAAAATTATCTTTCTCAAAAAAAGTTATTTGTCCCTGAGGTCCTAACCTAAATAAAAGCGTGCAGCGTATAATTTCTGTCAAAAAATTGAGAAATAAATAGGTACATAAATTTACATTAGAGCAGCGAAAATACGCGTAACGCAATATACTGTATCTCGGATTTTTCAAATTTACAAATATTGACAAAAGTATAAAAATATTATTATTGGTTTTTCTTATATTTCTAATATCATGTTTTAAAAAATAATATTTTTTTACAATAATTTTATACATCTTATATTCAAAATACCTATAATAGTATTTAGTACATACAAAATATTTTTTGTTTTGTGTTCATTCTAATAATTGAAAAGTTTATTTCACACTTTCAACATCGAATAATGTTTTTTTATAATAAAAAAACTATTTTTAGTTTTACTTTGACAAAACGAACGAATTTTATATATTAAAAAGAGTGCATGAAGATTAGATAGGCATAGGCGTAGTTTGTAAATGGAACGCAAATTTTTGTTTCAGGAGTACATAATTGTCAGATTAAACGTCATATATATATATTTGACATTTTAAAGCTACCTGTTATTTGAGAAGTTAATTATATTTAATAGTATTTAAATAATAAAGTGAAAAAATTAAGGTTTATTATAAATATAAAGAATATTTTTTAAAATGGAAGGGGGTAAGTGCTTAGTGGTTATCAAATAAAAAATATGATTTAACATAACCTATTCAAGAGAATTTTAATTAAAGCCATCTGCCGGAAATTATTTATCTACTCTGTCATATACTCTTTTACAAGGGCTGAAGTAGCTGGCAATAGTTGAGAGTAGAAAAGAGTTTACTTCTCATAAAGGAATAAAAGCAATAATATTTATTTGTTTTAAGAAACTTATGAGTCATGGCTCATGGCCATGTATAGAAATATAATTTTGTCAATAAAAAACTTAGGAAATAGTAAATAAATAAACTAGACAAAAAGGTATAAAGTAAACTAAGGAATTCAGAATCATCTTTCGCATGTTTTCAGAACTTTAAATAGGCATACATTTGTAGTAAAAATTTACCTATGTAGCTATTAAATTTAAAAATGAAAAAAGGGTAGGAACAATTTATTCTTTGATTTATTGAAAAACTTGTTTTTTTGCTATAAATCTTAAGATTGAGATTTAAAAAAGACTTCGGTCAACTTGACTATTATTTGTACTTCTGGCAGCTTCAATATAATATAATACTAAATACTAAACTTATGAATTATGATATGTTAAATTTTGTTGTCAATGCCGGTCCCAAGCCCGGATGAGAAAGGAGGAGGGGGAGGAGTACCAACCTCGTTAAAAAACCTAGGTTCAGCTGGCCCGGCTGATAGCACCTTGTGAGGGCTCCTGACGAGGATACACGTGAAAACCGGTCAACGGCTTCGGAGGCGGATGAGATGTAAGTCCAAAGGCGAAGAAGGCGGATGAGCCACCCATATGGGATGCGCAGCGAAAATAGAGGAGTGGGTTGTAGTGTTGGCCTGGTAGCATAGCTACCTAGACTCCTTCCTGGAACTCTCTTCTCAAAGTAACTGCCGATAGTGCTGCCTTGTACTACGTGGGATTGGATTCCCAAAGGCTAGGAGAGGTAAACTCCGAAATTAAACACAAATACGAGTAGCGTCTGTACTTCCAAGAAGCGGCTATGAAAGGCGTCTGTACTTCCAAGAAGCGGCTATGAAAGGCGTCTGTACTTCCAAGAAGCGGCTATGAAAGGCGTCTGTACCCACAGTGGGCGGCCTAAATTGTAGATGTATCTGACCGTCCGCAGGGCATGTGTGCCTGTCAGATCTGAGCTTATGGCGTTATCATCCATATCTCTGGAAACACAAGAAGGTCTACTTTCTAATATTCAAAACATGAAATCTAAAACGTGGAAAAATCGGTCCTCACGGGGTAACCTTCAAAATGAAGGAAATCCTCCTGTAGCTCCTAGAACTGCAGTAAATCGCACATCGGATGTGGGGGTGCGAAGAATTTCATGCAAAAATAGTGGAAATAAATCAAAGATAAAAGAATCAAAAACAAACGAAAGAAATCGCTCGCAACAGCCGACCTTCAATTATAAGGTTCGCACATTGATTGGGGCATGGAACGTCCGTACCTTGCTAGATCTTGGAAAATATGAGCAAGCAGAACGTGAAATGCTTCAAGCTAACATCCAAATAATGTGCATCAGCGAAACCAAATGGAGAGGACTTGGAGAACATACATCCTCTACAGGGAAAACATTCATGTTATACTCTGGCGAAGATGAACACCAAACTGGACCAAGAATAGGTGGTGTTGGTATCATGTTGACTACTGGCGCAAAGCACAGTCTAATAAGCTGGGCTCCTATTTCCAAAAGATTGATATCAGCACGTTTCAGATCCAGAGTAAGAAACATCACGATCATCCATTGTTATGCTCCAACCGAAGACGCAGAGGAAGAAGCGAAACTTAATTTCTACACCCAATTGAGTAATGCTTATGACAGCGCTCCAAAAGCCGATATTAAAATCGTCATAGGCGATCTAAACGCCAAAGTCGGCACGGAAAATGTAGGATTAGAGCGTGTAATGGGCAGGCACGGGCTGGGAACAAGGAACAATAATGGCGAAATGTTAGTTGATTTTTGCAACGAACGACAACTAACAATTGGCGGAACCCTGTTTCCACACAAAACTTGTCATAAAGTTACATGGGTGTCTCCGAATGGTCAAGTTCAAAACCAAATCGACCATTGCATTATTCAACAAAGGTGGAGAAAATCCCTCTGCGATGTTCGAAACCGAAGAAGTGCAGACATCGGAAGTGATCACCATTTGGTAGTAGCCAGTCTACAGTTACGCACAGCAGCTGTCCAGCGTAGATTGTTAAACCAAACCAGAATACCGAAATTCGATGTCAACGGTTTAAAAGACCCATCAACTTGTCGCAATTTTGTAAATAAACTTCGTGACAGAACCGCAACATCGAACAACTTAATATCTATAAACGACAGATGGGATCATATCAAAAAAGCGTTTATTGACACTGGTTTGGAACATGTGCCGAGTGCGATGCGAAGAAGAGGGGATCAATGGATGTCTCAAGCTTCATGGGATCTTATAGACCGGAGGAAGCAGCTGAAGAATAACATTAATCACCAGCAACATCAACACCAAAGAGACATCCTTCGCACTCAATATCAAGAAGCACATAAGTTAACACAGCGCAGTGTAAGACGAGATAGAAGAAAACATATGGAAGAACTTGCAAAGAAAGCGGAAACTGCTGCTGCCAGAAATGATGCTGCAGAGCTCTACAAAATCACACGGCAAATTTCTGGCCGTAAAAATAGAGCGCAAAAACCAATTGCCGACGAAAATGGCAAACTACTTGTAACGATGGAAGATCAACTGCGAAGATGGAGGGAGCATTTTTGCAAACTGCTCAATGATCAGTTTGTCGAACAGTCAACACCCGTGAGCCCCCAAAACCGCAGATCTTTCGAGGCATTGACACGGGCAATCCAACCGTACAAGAAATCAAATCAGCAATCAGCTCATTAAAAAACAACAAGGCAGCAGGAATAGATGGTATACCAGCAGAGTTCTTAAAAGCAGACCCAGACACAACGGCATCTATACTTCTTCCCTTATTTCAGGCTATATGGGAAGAAGAAATATACCCGAGTGACTGGAAAGAAGGAGTTATTGCTAAAATACCTAAGAAAGGTAGCCTGACCAATTGCAATAACTGGCGAGGTATATCACTATTATCCGTTTTCTCCAAGCTTATGGCGAGAATAGTACTAGAACGCATCAAAGAAAGAATTAACTCAACGCTCAAAAAGCACCAGACAGGATTTCGTAGCGGCCATTCTTGTGTTGATAACATAAACACCCTACGTATCATTATTGAGCAATCTACAGAACTAAACTCACCATTACACCTAATGTTCGTAGATTTTGCGAAAGCCTTTGATCTCGTAAAGCAGGAGTACATCTGGAAATCCTTAAATAGGAGAGGAATTCCAGAAAAGATAGTAGCCATCATAAAAGCTTCCTATGAAAATGCAAGGAGCTACGTCTTGCACTGCGGACAGCTGACTGAACCCTTCGAAGTGCAGCAAGGTGTGCGTCAAGGATGCATACTCTCACCAATATTGTTCTTAACGGTAGTTGATGACGTTATGACTACCGCTGTTGGTGAAAATGAGAGAAATGGCATACAGTGGCATACATTCAAACGCCTAAGCCACTTAGATTATGCCGATGATGTGTGTCTAATGGCACATTCAAGTAGCGCACTCAACGAAATGTTTCAAGTCCTACATAACAACGGGATCAAAGTTGGGCTAAAAATCAATGTTGAAAAAACAAAGATTATTAGGACGAGCCGCAGCACACATCAAGCCATACTTTTCAATGAAGTAGCAGTAGGAGAAGTAGAGCAGTTTAAATACCTGGGTAGTATATTGACACCAGATGGAGGAGCTGAGCTTGACATTGAAAACAGAATCAGCAAAGCCCGTACTGCATTTGGCGCTCTCTCTAGGGTATGGCAATCGAACGCAATCACCATGCGCACTAAGCTAAGAATTTTCGAAACAAACGTCAAAAGTGTCCTTTTATACGCCTGCGAAACATGGAAAGTCACCGCAACCATCACCAAAAAACTGCAGGTGTATATTAACCGATGCCTTCGTCGCATATTGAAAATCCGCTGGCCACGCATTATTTCAAACAGAGCACTGTGGCAGCAAACTAACCAAGTCGCGATCGATGTCGAGATCCGAAAACGGAAATGGCGGTGGATCGGACATACCTTGAGGAAAGACAATACAGAAATTGCAAAGCAAGCCTTGGATTGGAATCCTCAAGGGACACGACGAGTGGGAAGGCCAAAGAAAACATGGAGGACAACCGTCTTAGCTGAAGCAGGGTCACAACAGAAAACCTGGCTGCAAGTGAAGCGTCTGGCTAAAGAACGCGAGCGATGGAAGGAGTTTGTTTCTGCCCTATGCCCCAATAGGGGTTAAAGGAATTAAAGTAAAGTAAGTAAGTAAATTTTGTTGTACATATTATGTATTCATAGAGTTTTTTAATTAGGATACATAATACGTACAACATAGTTCAAATCGTACTAAAATGTTTAGAAAAAAGTACAGTTTGCTATATGAAGGACAGCATTAACTCGAATTTTGGGTTCTTGACTTCAATAAATATATGTATGTATATGTTTAGAAATATGTTTTTATTAGAATAATATTTATATGTATTTAGAATTTTAATTTAATTTAACTGTACCAATTTATCCTTTCTTTAAAGCGGCTTTAGCTATAGAAATAAAACTCAAAAATCGGTACTTAACAACGTTTTAATAATTAAGAAAAATTATAAATTTTTTTTAAGCAAATTTCAAGCGCAAGAATTGTTGACAACACTGTTGGCATAATTTTTATTATGTATAGTCTAATATAATTTACACAAAACGAATTTTATATGTTAACATTTTATATGTTAAAAGCAAAAATAGCTCGAATTTCGAGCACAGGGCGTTACTAGTTTATATTTAATTTGTTATCTTCCTCTTCTATTTTCCTTAATTGCTAGTATCCGATTTTTTGTTTTCTTATACTTAATTTATTTTTATACACTGGACATGATCTACTAAAAGTTTTATGATTAACATCCAACCCCAAACTGAATTTTTCGTTCGATTTTAAGCAATTAATGCATTTATTAATTTCCTCTTTTTGGCATTCACTTGTCTTGTGTTGTTGGTGGCACTTCAAGCATGTTTCTTTATTTGTGCATTTCGCAGCCCTATGGTTAAATCCTTTACATTTATAACATCTAGAGACTTTAATGGCATCAAAGACCTTGCACCTTTCCCATCCAATACATAATTTTTCGTTAGCTATTTTTTGGGAATGATTCCTTATCCACTTCTATAATTGCATTAAACATTTCTTTGTTGTATTTTTTCACTGGATATATCTTTAATACTTTAAGTTCACTCATTTGTAGAAAAGAATTTTGTTTTTTAAGTTTTTCCACAATATCATTTTCACTAAACTTATTATTCATGTGCACGATTTCTATGTTAGGTTTAATGACCACAGGTATTTTGATATCATAATTCTCTTTAATTTTTTCTTCTAATTCCTTTTTGATATTTTCACGATCTTCGAAGGTTTCCGTTTCCATTAAAATCATCCCATTACTTTTGTTTTCAATATTCTTTATTTTCAAATTTTTTGGATCCACCTTTGTATTTAAATCACTTTTTGTTTTTTCAGTTTTCGGCTTATTCTTCGGTTTATTATTAAAGGTAACTCTTTCTTCAATTTTAAATTTACACTTGCTTTAGTATTTTTAATTACATCAGCAAATGACACTGTTTGACCCATATTTGAATTTATATTATTTGTAACATTGATTTTTTTGCGGACCTCATCATTTTTTTTTAATTGCACTAACAAATGATTCATTCACTTTTTTTGTTTCAATTTTGAAGACTTCAGTAAATTTTTGCATTTTCTCTATTTCTTTTTGTTGACTGGCTTTAATTTCTTCCAATCTCTTCCTGTAATTATTTTCAATAGCCTTAAGTAATTCAACGACTTCATTTTCATTTTTTTTTATTGCACGTTCAAATTCTTCTGAACTGAATACTGCATTGATCGTAGAATGCCCAAAATTAAACATAAGCATGTTACGAAAATTATTTAGTTTTATTATATTTAGTAGGAATTAGGAATGTAGAAATATATTATAAGAATAGCAGCATTGTATTGTCAAAGTTTTTTTAAATGATTATACAAAGTCTAAAAACAAAATCTAATCCGAATTAAAACGAGGAAGAGTGTAGTAGAGTAGACTGTGTCAACTCTGGGATACCCGTATGACCGTAACATATACATTATAACATCTGGTTAATTACTTTTTGGCAAAATTTCAAACATACAGCTTTATTAAGTGGAGTGTTATACTCATATAAAAGAAGGAGTTGTATGGCAACTACTCGAACCCTCTGCAGTAGACCAACCAAATATTGATGTAATTTTGGCCATTATATTAAACAATTTTTGGCACAATTTCGGACACCCAGCTTTATTAGGTGTAGTGTAATGCTCATATAAAAGAAGGAGTTGTATGGCAGCTACTCAAACCCACTGCAGTAGACCAACCAAATTATGCAGAAAATTTGGCCATAAAACTAAACTACTTTTGGCAAAATTTCAGACACAAAGCTTCATTAGTTGTAGTGTAATGCTCATATAAAAGAAGGAGTTGTATGGTAGCTACTCGAACCTTTGCAGTTGCCCAACCAAATTTTACAGAACAATTTACTTATACAACAAATTCCGTTAAACAACAATGAATTTTTCGCAAAATTTCAAGTCAATCAGTCAAACTGTTTCGGTTCGACATCAAAAATACTAAAATGCTTAAAATGGCTCTTCAGCCGTAAACAGTTGTTTTATTAAAACTTTACATTGCCTATGTCACCCCCCGGGCTACCAGAATAATTCCTGTAAAATTTGGTGACAATCTTGCCAGTGGTTTCCACGGGAATCCTCGACAAACAAATTTTCTTCTTTATATATTAGACTAGCAGATTTGCCCGGCGTTGCCTGGAGCGTGCAAATTGTAAAAAAGCAAGTTTCAGCCAATTTTTGAAGTAGTACTTTGGTTAAAAAGAAAGCCTGAAAAAAATATTTGTTGAGTTCCGTTATCCAATGTGGCCAACAGCTTTTTAAAGGTTTTTTCGTTGCTTTGCTGTAAATTAGAAATGATTTAACCGATTGACTTCAAATTTTGTATATGTGTTTCTTTTTGAGAATGGAGTTCACTCTATTAACAGACTTGGAATTTGTTAACCAATGACGATCCGACGATTGTTCGAAAAAAAATTTGTAAGTAAATTACGTCCAATTTTTGAAAGTAGGTAAAGTTTCTTTGAATTAGGGGAATGTTAAAAAAAACGTTTTGTCGAGTTCTTTTAACCGATTGCGGAACAAAAACTTTAAAAATCAGTTTGCAAATCAGTTTGAACGATTATCTCTAATTTTTCTATACGTGGCACTTCTTTACAATTTGGTGCTCCTTGACGATAGAGTTGAGGATGGTGGGTTTCCGGCGAATAATGTTAACTGAATTAAAATTTTTATTTTTGTTATTATTTAATAACTATAAAAAGTTTCAAGTGAAATTTGATAAATTTGTTGAAAAATTGCAAGAATAATTCTAAAAAAAAGCGTTTTAAAATTTTTTTTTTATTACATTTTAAAATAAACTACGCCATGTGTAATTTTTGTGTTAACTTTTTTCAATAACATCAACTTAAATTAAAACTCCATTGAGTCAAAAGGGTATACTAAATTTGCCTTTATGCCATTATACTATGTCAATAGTAGTTTTCTTGAGTTGCCATCGTTTGAATAAAATAAAGTCGATGGTTTAGAAAAGGTTTAAAAATTTGCTTTTCAACTAATATTTTGTTTTGTACTTACATGAAAGATTTACTATGCTCGTCCTCTTTTTTTATGATTTTATGAGGGAAATGTAGGCTTCTTTTTTGGAAAAACTGTTTTAAAATACTATGTATTTAATCATATTATATACGAAATTGAATTTTTTTTTTTAGATTTTATTTGAAGAAAACTGCAATTTTACACTAAAATCTATTTTTAAAAAACAACAACTACAAAGTAGATAAAAACAAAAACTTACGAAAAAATATAGAGAAGGAAAATGTTATTTTATTTAAATTTAAAGATAATAATATTCGGATTCTTTATTAGCTTAATTTTTATTATTATTACTATTATCTCATTTAGCTTTTGCACTATTTGAAACTATTTAAGGAGATATTAACTTGCGTTAATACCAAAAATTTTAAAATTTCATTGAATCTTTGTGCAAAACGATTTTCAGTAAAATTCTTTTAATCGTTTAAGCAAATAAAATTTATAGAAAACTTCATGGCGTTGTCGTGTAAAACGGGTTAATCGAACTTAACTAAAACTTTTTGCATCCTCTTTTTTGGACTGCAAAATCAACCTGTAAAATTAGACACAAATCGGAAACACAAAATTTTTTGGAAGCTCGCCAGGCTGAAATGAGTTAATTCATTCCAAGCAAATTTATATAACTAATTTCGGTTGTTAAGAGGAATATTTGTGCAAAATTTCAAGTCAATCGGTCAAACCGTTTTGACTCGACATCAAAAACATTGAAAAAGCTTCATTGCGCTCTTGTGCCCAAACGGGTTAACCGAACTCAACAAAAATTTGTGCGCAGCCTTTCTTTTTGATTGCGAAACCACCCTGTAAAATTGGACAAAACTCGGAAAGAGAAAATTTTTTGGAAGCCCGCCAGGCCGAAATGGGTTAATTTATTCCAACCAAATTTATACAACTAATTCCTGTTGCTAAGAGGAATATTTGTGCAAAATTTCAAGTCATCGGTCAAACCGTTTTGACTCGACATCAAAAAAACGAAAAAGCTTCACCTCCCAGAATTATTCGTTTAAAATTTTGTGACAATCGGACCAGTGGTTTTTACATGAATCCTGGACAAACAAACAAACAAATTTTCTTCTTTATATATTAGATAATCTATATATGTAGAGTAAACAAGTTTTTTGTTTTTTATAGCGTATAGGCTCACAGCTTTCTATAGTAAATTATCATGAAAATTTGTATATAAAGGTTTTTGGAGACTGGGATTGTTCTATACTTAAAATTGGAACAGTTGTCAAACTTCTTTGTAAAATAAATCAGGTGCGACCAATTGCCTGCAAATTCTGTTTACGTGTTGTTGTTAGACAATGCAGTTTACTTTATTAATAGACTTGAAATTTGACAACCCATATTGGGATGGGATTGGGAAATTGTTTATCAGGGATGTGGGGTTGTAGCCCCATTATACTAAAATTACAATGCGGGTAAAAACAACTATAGTTGCTTTATTTATTTTTGCCGCAATTTTGATATCTTTTGTCAGTGTATGATAATGACTATAGCCTCCCAAAATTTCAGTCAATTTTTGTATTTCCTTCAAACTACAATATTTGAAAAGCATTCAGTTTCATAAATTCTGAATTACCTTAATTAGAATAAATAAATATTGAGAAATTAAAACATTTTAAAAGCTAATATCATTCCTATTAGCCATATTTAATTAAAATATAATACTCTTCATTCATTAATAAAATGGAAATAACCAGAAAGCAGAAAGGGACTAAATACGAGTAGATACTTGCAATGTATGTGTAGTCTACATGGATTACAATTTATAATATTTTTAAAAAGTATAAAGTATTTTCTTTCGTCTTATTTATTCGCACATAACTCACACAGTCACGCATGAAGTCCGGTATAGGACAATATTCAAGTACATTTTATTTTTGAACTTTAATTTTTGATTTAAAACTATTAATAATGGCGTTCTCTATTAAAACAAGCAAAGAAACAGGAAGTCGGCGCAATCGACTTATTAATACTCTACATCTAATTGGTTCAAATTAAATTAAAAATCCATATTTCATTTTAGTCATTTTAAAACCAAAAAAGCTCTTATTAGTTCTATAATTATTGAAAATAGTTTTGTAATACGAAAACAGTTTCTAATTAATTTATCTATTCAAAAATATTAAAAATTCTAATTAATTAATATATAAAAATATTAAAAAACAAGTAAAGAAACAGTCAGTCGGTGCAACCGACTTAGAAATACCCTACACCTATTTGGTTCAAATTTAAGGACATATCCATAAGTCATTTTAACACCATAGAAGCTGTTATTAATTTGATCGTAAGACATAGCTAACCAAATTAACTGTATAATACTAAAAACATTTTCTAATTACCCTATCTATTAAAAAATACTACAAATTCTTACTAATTTATCTATTTAAAAATATTAAAAAACAAACAAACTTGAAATAAATGAAAATATATTTATTCCAATTCAATTACAAAATGAAAAAATTCTAATTATTAAATTTTGTGATAAAAAGATAATCAAAGCATAATATATTTAATAATCCAAATTTTTAAAAATTGCAATTATTTTAAATGGTTAGTTTATTCACAAGACACTTAGGAAATAGGAAGGGACACCCTGATACTAAATTTGGAGGTTCTATCTTTATTGGTTTCGGAATTATGCTCGTTTGGCCTAAATTCGATCAAAAAGTTCTAGGTTCCGAACCCATGGTCCAATCCCGACCTTACGCAATTCCCGAAATAGTTTCATTACTAGTAACCTACAGCACAAATTTGATGAAGATAGCGTCATTAGTTGTTGAGTTATCGTGATTTTTTATATTTGTTCGTTAGCCCTGAAACCGATTAAAAGGTCCAGAATCCGAACCCATGGGCCGATTTCGCCCATATGCAATCCCCGCCGTACTTTCAGTCCTAGTAACCTACAGTTAAAATTTCATCAAGATAGCTCCATTATTTTTTGAGTTATCGTGCCTACGGACGGACGGACGGACGAACGGACGGACATGGCTATATCGACTAAGGCGGTCACGCTGATCAGAAATATATATACTTTTCCATATCTAGCTCGCTTCCTTTAGGTGGTTACAAACACATAAAATTCAATTACATAATTACTAATTTAAAACTTTTTATAAAATACAATCAAATTTTACACACACACGGCAATTACTCCTTTTCAGGATTGTTAGTTTTGTTGTACCGCAGTTATTGTTAAATGACTTAGAATCTTTGAGTAATATTTTTAATTCCAAATAATTTTAAATTTACTTATTCTTTTAGTTTAATTATTTTTTAATGTTATACATAATTTAATTTTTAATATTTTAATTCTTTTAATTTAAAAAATTCTGGGCTGATTTAATTAATTATAGATTTATAAGGAATCATATTTATTTTACCTTGAAATATGTCGTGATCCAGGTTACAGATCTGGAAAAAATTAATTTCAGGTGTAATATATGAATTAGAACTGGTTAATTCTCAGATTTTATATTAATAATAAGGAATTTAGAGCACTTTTGTTATAAATAAGTACTACAATCTTAATTCTCATTTTATCTGTGGCACCATTTTTCATTAAACTCAAAATGATTCAAAAGAAAAGTCAATTTCTGATAATATCTATAGGTTTATAAAATTTGATGATTTTTAAAATAAAATAAAAATATGAACGTAAATATGAAAAAATATGTTTTATTAGCTTTTCATCACATAATTTAGTACTGTTAACCTGTTTGGTCGGGACAGCCTAATATAGTTTTTGTGAATTCTTTATTATTCTACTGAAATCGTTTCACAAACTATAGTATGTAGATTTAAATACAAATTAAAATTTTGACGAATTGTACGCTCCCGGGCAACGGGATTTGTTTGTTTGTTTCACAGCCGTTTTAAGCTTCTCCGTATATTTTGATTTCGATTGAATTGAAACTTTGCACATATTTTCCTTTTAGCTAGGAATTTATTGGTTATGTTAAAATATTTTCGCCTTGTGGGCTTTCCAAAAAAAAATTTTTTTCCTATTTCTAACCAATTTTACAGAATGATTTTGGGCTGCAAATGACTTAATCAAATTTTCGTTCAGTTATTTTAATAATAAGAATAAAGATAATTAAGTACCTATCCTAATAATAATATGTTTAAATTTAAATATAATAACATTTCCCATTCCAACTTATTTTCGAAAGTCTTTGCCTTTTATTTACTTCACATGCTCCTTAAAAATAAATGTAAATGTTTATGTAATTACAGTTTTCTTTTTTTCTCATAAAATTATGAAATAAAAAAAGATGAATTCCGTATATACGAGTATTATAGAAATATTGTTGTTAATTAAGCTTAAATGCATAAAAAATTACAGTAGGTATTTTAAATTATATTTTCCGGCGCAAAGCGGTACATTTATTTTTAAATTTTTTTCATATTAATTCTTATTAAATGTTAATTTTTTCAAGCACAAATTTTTCTCATAAAGTTATAAAACAATAATACATATTATGTAAATTTATAGTTTAAATCGTTATTTAAACTATAGGAGAAACCGTTTCTAAACAAAGTAGCGAAAAAATCTTAAAAAGTTGTTGTGCCAAATTAGGTTAATGGAATTGACAAAAATATATTCTAAATTTGACGAAATTCCTTCCAAATTTTTTTTTAAAATATCGTCGTGCCGATATAGGTTAACAAATTCCAAGTTTGTAAATAAAGTTAAATATGAATACCGTTGCTTAAACCCGTTTTAACTTAACAGCCAAGTAAGAAAAATCTCTTTAAAAGGGGTTTGTGACGCAAGAGGTTAACACAAATCGGCAAAATTTTTAAAGACTTTCTTTTTGTGTAAGAACAGTACTTTGTAAAATGGAAAGAATCCAAGGACAAATTTTTTTTAAATTAATCGTCGTCCCAACATGTGTTAATAAACTGCCTTGTCACGAACACCACGACAATAAAATGTAAATTCTTTTAAAAAAAAAATAGGTTATATACTTGCACAACAGCTTATAGGTAATGATCCGTTAAACTAAATGATTTGCCAAAAAACACTTCCCTGACCAAAAACTTTTTTATATAAATTTACATTATAATCGATGAAAACCGACAAAGAAACATGCGCTTTTAAATATAAATTTAAATATAAATTAAAACTTTGATAATTGCACGTTTCCGGAACACGCCGGACAAATCTGCTAGTTTAATATGTAAAGAAGAAAATTTGTTTATGTTCGTTTGTTTGTCCAGGATATGTTTTTTATTTAAGACTAGCTAATGAAAAGGTTTTTTAACAGAGGGTTTGCACATTGTTAATTGTGCCGCAATAGGTTAACGGGAATTGACGAGAGTGTTATTGAGATTTTCTTTTGGTTTAAAAACTTAAAATGGGTCAATAAATTCTCTATATGAAAATCTATGAAACAAACAAACATTCGCTTTTATGTAAATTATAAATAAAAATTTTTAAACACTGCACGATCCTGGGCAACCCCGGGTAAATCTGCTAGTTTTTTACAAAGTTTAAAAATGTTATGAAGATATTTGATCTTTGGATGAATGCTTCAGAAATTATTTTTCTTATATAATTGTGAGTTTTATTGTTAATGCTCGCGAGTTTTTAGAAGTCAATACTATTGCATGATAAAAATAAGTTGAAGAAAAATTAATATATTAAAAGAAACAGGTATGCATACAATTTTAAATATTTTTTAGCACATTTTTAAAAAATTTTAAAAAAAATGTGCCTGCATAGTTTCACTCAATCCGCCGTTCTATCCATCCGTCCGCCCGTCCGTATGTTTGCAAAACTTTTACTCAGTTTAAAAGAAAAACGAAACGTGTAATTATTACAAAAAAATTTATTTCATGGAAAAATTTTTTTGTTGTAACTCCATCGTATAGATAGTTCCCCAAAATCTGAAAAAGCCCTATTTTTAAATTGCAATGGTAAAAGTACTATAACTACCAATTAGGAATATTTTCAATTTTAAAAAACACCATTGTTTTGTAACATAAAAATTAAATAAATTTTGAACATAAATACATAGGGTTTGCAAATGGTACTTTATTTACCGTTACGCGGAAATGAACTTTTGCAAAAATTTTATACTCTTTCTATCTTACAAATTATTTAAGTTATAAACTTATTTTTGTTAATTTTGAAAATTTTTACAAATTGTTTTATTTTTGAATAACCAATTTACTTATAACTCTTTTCTTAAGCTCTGACGAATTTAAAAAACCATTCCTCATTACTTTAAAGTCCTAACTATATTTAACCATTTATTTCTGAGAAATATACGTCTTATATTGGTTTTTAAGGAAATTAATTATATATTAATATAAAATAAATTATAATAACTAAAGAAAATTTTAAAATTTCACGAATGGAATTGGACATAAATTATAAAAATATTTTTTACTTCATAAGAAATTAGTTTACCATAAATAGATATGCTTTAAACAATTGATAAATTAATTTAACAAATGAATTAACACTAAATAAAAGTATCCAAGTGCTCGATTGATGAAAAGTGCGTGTAAATTAAATTTTTTTTATAATTTTAATTGGAAATCATTGTGTCGGTTTAATGTATTCCAAAAAATATCTATGGAATATTAAGTGATTGAATTTGTTAATTAAATTAAAAAACTTTAAAAGTAAAAGTAAATATTATTAGTTGAATATAAATTTAATTGAGAACATAATTTTAATGATTTAAATAAAAATTATAGTTAACAAAATTCAAAAACTCTAGTTCCTTTTCAGAGAGCTTTAAATGGAAAAAACAAATTAATTTTTTAACTTACCTATTAAATTGTAAGATCACTAAATTAATTTTATTCCCTTTTTTTATAACATATATTTCACATCTCTGTTGCACTATTCCAACAATCAATTAATTCGTTAATAACGGGAAATAATAATTAATATTTTATAAGCACTTCTTAACGTCCTATTAACATTTTTTTTAATTTCCTTATTTAAAATGCTATTTCAAAAAATTTATTCAATAAAGCAATTTAAAATTTAAATTTTGAAATATTAGAATAATCATATTCCATTTTTTATTTTAAGTTTTATTATCTTTTTATATTTACACTATTTAAAATTCGTTTAAAGGTACCTAAACTTTGCAATTCGTTATTAAACTTTACTTAAACAATCTGAATTTAATTTTTTATAAAATTAATAAATAGATTTCACTTATTTTTAAAACTGTTTTGGTTTATTTTAAATTAATAATTTTTGCGTTTAACAGAAAAATTAACACTCAACGATAAGTTGTTTGATTTGTACTAAGCGAATGTGTTGAGCCTTTGAGATTACATAATATTAAAGATAATTTTTGAATGAAATTCTGTTTGGAATATGAAGATATTAAATTTTTGAAAACGGAAAATACAGTGCAGAAACTGTAAAAACATATTTTCTTATTTGTATTACTGGAATTCGGTGTAAGTAAATGAAATGCAAAAAAAAAAAAATTAGGTTATATTGTGTTATTTTAGTTTCAATGCCATTTTTTTATGATTTCTATATTGTTTCGTGAGTTATTTTTACAGAACTTATTAATAGGAAACCATAACGTTTACATTTTTATTTTAAAAATGGATATACATACTGATATGGATTAAGTTCTGTGACTCAAAGTTAAAAAGTTTTTTAGCGAAATATGTATGTATAAAAACTTTTCTAAATTATGTAGATATTATAATATCTCTTAGAAAACTTATTTTATTATATTAAAATACTCATGTTGTATTTAAGTTTTAATATTTTATGGAATGAGTTTAGCATTTTTTTAATTTTTCTACTATTAGAAATATGAAACTAATATATTTAGGAGAAAAATTATGTATTTTCTTTCCCTGAAAAGGTTTATATATACACATATGGATTTGCAGCGCCACCATTTGGAAAGAGTATTAAATGTTTTTTAATTTTTATTTTTGTTCTGAATTATTTACCCCTATAGCTATCCCTTCCATTTGTTTTCGTTATTTTAGTTGCTATATTAATTCAATTCCATGTCACTTATTCCATGCGTAGTATATGGAATAAATGATATGGAATTGAATTAAATACAACAAATATTTTTGTTGTATATATAAGTTTTATTTTATATAAAATTTTTTTGGCTTTTTTTCTTTATTAGGTTCGTACATAAAGGTTGAAATCATTTTAAAACAACAAATTTTAGATATATAAATTTATTGTTCTTAATGTGTAAATTTTCTTTCTTTCATACAATACAAAATTGCATATTTATTCAAACTTCTTAGATTATTGTTTGATTATTACTTTGAGTTCTATACAGAAGATTATCAAAGTAAAAAAATTTCAAATTTGAATGAATGTATACTATATACATTCTAATTAATATAAATTTTGGCTTTATTTTATAAATTAAGATATGCAAAATAAAAACTTATCGGCCAAATTCTGTAGCATTTGAAAAAAAAAATCAGAAAATCAAAACGTATACGTATATCTGTTTTAATATTTCCATACATAATCATAACGCAAAAATAAATATTATTAAATGTTCAGGTATAATAAATTTATTTCCCTTAATTTTTTGGCGTTTGAAGAGATAGAAAAAAAGAAATTAATAACAAGTAAAGAAACAGTAAGTCGACCTACTGCAACCGACTTAGAAATACCCTACACCTATTTGGTTCAAATTTAATGGAAAGTCCATAAGTCATTTTAAAATCATAAAAACTTTTATTAGTTTGATCGTAAGACATGGCTAACCAAATATACTTTATAATACTAAAAACATGTTTTAATTATTTTATCAATTCAAAAATATTAATAATTCTTACTACCTTATCTATTTAAAAATATTAAACAACAAATTAAATTGAGATAAATGGATTCGTAAAATGTAATTACAAAATTACATATTTAAAACTTTTATCCAATTCAATAAAATTTTTTCACACATGCAGCAATTACTCCTTTTCAGGATTTTTGGCTGTAGTGCATTTACTGTTGAATGATTTAGTACCCTTGGTTAGTTATTTCAATTTCCAATCATTTTTAAATTTATTCTCTTAATTTACTTATTTTTTAATGTTCTATATAATTGAACTCAAAGTTATTCGAAAGAAATATTAATTTGTAATAATATAAATATAAAAGTTTATATAATTTCATGGTTTTTAATGTTAGTTAAAATCATTAATGCTTTCATTAGCTTTTTATTACAAATTTAATAATCAAAATAAAACAATAAATGTATTTTTAAAATACAATGATAAATTTAGAACTGTTCATATAATTAATTTTAATACAAAAACGAGGAAGAGTATAGTAAAGTAGACTGTGTCAACTCTGGGATACCCGTATGACTGTAACATATACATTATTTCATCCGTTAATTATTTTTGGCAAAATTTCAAACACACAGCTTTATTAAGTCTAGTGGAATAATCATATAAAAGAAGGAGTTGTATGGCAGCTACTTGAACCCTCTGCAGTAGACCAACCAATTTTTGCTGTAACTTTGGCCATTACACTAAAATATTTTTGGCAAAATTTCAGACATCCAGCTTCATTAGGTGGAGAGTAATGATCATATAAAAGAAGGAGTTGTATGGCAGCTACTCGAGCCCTCTGTAGTAGACCAACCAAATTTTGCAGAAACTTTGACCATAAAACTAAACTATTTTTGGCAAAATTTCAGATACGCAGCCTTAATATGTACAAAGAAATACTCATATAAAAAAAGAAGTTGTATGGTAGCTACCCGAACCCATGGACCAAAATGGCTGGATTTAAATAGCGATGACGGCTATAGCAAAAAAATGAATTTGCGAAAATTTTAAGATCCTAGCTCCTTTAGTTTTTGAGTTATCGTGTGGACGGACATACATAGCTAAATCGATTTATTTTTCGATTCTGATTCGATCCATACACGTGAGTCTATATCAACCCCCCTCCTTCTCTGCGTCTCAAACGTAATGGCAAATTTATTATACCCTTTGACTTTATAGTCATACGGGTATAATAAACTTTACAGCTTAAGTATCCTACACAATTTCTTAATTATATATTAACTATGGTAATAATTCAATAAAATATAGATATGATATATTAACAAGTGATGAAAAAACACCAAGGGTTTTTAAAAAAGCACATTTTCAAAATTATATTATATTACATACTGAGTTTAACTTTGGAAATATTTACTTGGAAATAGTTACTGCTAACTTAAAAAATTTACTGCTAACAGTAAAGTTTTTATTTTAAAGTTGTTATAGCCCTTCAATAGAGAAGGTTGCCAAGTTTCTCAAGGATCTAACTTCATCTTACTTCCTACCAACCCTCCCTTCCCCCTCCATTGTTTAGGTTCTAGGAATTAAATTTTGAATAAAAATTTGGAATTTTACTTAGAATTATACAATCTAAGCAAAAATGGTTAAAACTAAGAAATTCTTTCTTCAATTTAAGGAACCGCTTTTAAATTTAAGAAAAACCTTTAACATATGTTAAAACATAATGTTGGACCTTTAAATTTTGTATATAAAAAAAAAAAAAATTGGACAGGTATTCAAGTTACAGGTGCTTAAAAACAGCAAAATTTAAATTTTCGAGCCCTTATAGGTCCTAAACAGGGGGCTTGACAAAAAAATTTTGTTAACCGACTCCTACTAATTTTTAAGGATCTAACTTTTCCCAAAATTTCAAGAATCTATCTTAAACCGTTTAGGAGATATATGGGACCAACAATTTTGCAAAAATTGAGTTTTATATAATGATAAATTTTAGTACCGTATGGCAACCCTAAAAATTACAGCGATATATTTTTGTAAAGCCTATAAAAGCAGCTCTCTTCTACCGTTTTTCGATTGAAAATAAACCTAACAGAACTCTTGTTATATCAATTTAAATATAGGGCTTTTTTGGAATTTGCAGGGGCTGTAACTTCGCCACCCTTCAAAATTAAGAAAAACCTTTGACCCATGTTGAAATATAATTATGGAGCTTTGAATTTTGTATATCACTAAAAACAAATTTGAACAGGTGTTCAAGTTACAGGTGTTTAAAAATCGCAAAATTTCAATTTTCGAGCCCTTATAGCTCCTAAATAGGGGGCTTGACAAAAAAATTTTGTTAACCGACTCCTACTAATTTCTAAGTAACTAACTTCTCCCAAAATTTCAAGACTCTAGCTTGTACCGTTCAGAAGATATGTGTGGCCCAAAATTTTGCAAAAATTGAGTTTTGTGTAATGTTAAATTTTAGTACCCTATGGCAACCCTAAACATTTGCCTTTTAAAAATATAAAAGTGTTAAATAGGAACAGAAATAGGAAATAGTATATCAAATTTGATTTTGTTATATTTATTAATTTCGAATATATTATGCTTTACGGTTTTGCGAGTAGTGGGGGTATATAAATTTCATCAAAATAGCGTAATTAGTTTCTGAGTTTAGGTGTTTTCAAGATATACGTTTGTTAGCTTTTGAACTTTTCGAATGTTCCAGAACACGAAACCATGGTACGATTTCGCCCATATGCAGTCCAAGTCATACTTCCAGTAATAGTTAATCCCTGTACACAATTGGAACATTCTATATTAAATTTAAGTTACTATTATTATTAATTTCAATGATGAGCCTTTCAACCTTTAGAGGTCTAAGAGAGTTATCTGAAATACCACTCTAATTGATCATACATTAAGGGAACACGTAGGAAATAGTAAAGAACAGGCTTGTGCCAAATTTGAAGCTTCTACATTTTTTGAAGATCTCTATTATTTTCGAAAATATGCTTTAAGGTCTTCAAAACTATATGGATGGTCCTTGACCCACTATTTCAATTGGTTCCAATTTTCGAGGACACTATGGGAATAGAAAGGGATGGATCGGATCAGAATCGAAAAATAAATCGATTTAGCTATGTATATCCGTCCGTCCGTCCACGATAACTCAAAATTTAAAGGAGGTAGGATCTTGAAATTTTCGCAAATTCGTTTTTTTGCAATAGCCGTCATCGCTACTTAAATCCAGCCATTTTGGTCCATGAGCTCGGGTAGCTGCCATACAACTTCTTTTTTATATGAGTATTACTCTGCACCTATTACAGCTGCATGTCTGAAATTTTCCAAAAAAAATTTAGTTTTATGGCTAAAGTTTCGGCAAAATTTGGTTGGTCTACTGCTGTGGTTTCGAGTAGCTGCCATACAATTTCTTATTTTATATGAGCATTGCTCTATACCTATTAAAGCTGAGTGTCTGAAATTTTGCCAAAAATAGTTTAGTGTAATGGCCAAAGTTTCTGCAAAATTTGGTTGGTCTAGGGTTCGAGTAGCTGCCATACAACTCCTTCTTTTATATGAGCATTACACTACACCTAATGAAGCTGGGTATCTGAAATTTTGCCAAAAATTGTTTAGTGTAATGGCCAAAGTGAATGCAAAATTTGGTTGGTCTACTGCAGAGGGTTCGAGTAGCTGCCATACAACTCCTTCTTTTATATGAGCATTACACTACACCTAATGAAGCTGGGTATCTGAAATTTTGCCAAAAATTGTTTAGTGTAATGGCCAAAGTGAATGCAAAATATGGTTGGTCTACTGCAGAGGGTTCGAGTAGCTGCCCTACAACTCCTTTTTTTATATGAGCATTTCACTACACCTAATAAAGCTGTATGTTTGAAATTTTGCCAAAAGTAATGAACCGGGTGATATAATGTATATGTTACAGTCATACGGGTATCCCAGGTAACTAATACACTCTTCTCCGTTTTTTAATAATTTCAACGATATGCTTTAAGGTCTTCAGAACTGTGTGGATGGTCCCAAACCCACTTCTCCAATTGGTCCTAAAATTCCAGGACTCTAAGGACATAGGAAGAGGCACACCGATACTGAATTTGAAAGTTTTATCTTCATTGGTTTTGTAATTATGCTTGTTTGGCCTAAATTCGATCAAAAACTTCTAGGTTCCGAACCCATGGGCCGATTTCGCCTATATTCAATCCCCGCCGTACTTTAAATACTAGTAACCTACGGTTAAAATTTCATCAAGATAGCTCCATTAGTTTTTGAGTTATCGTTCCTACGGACGGACATGGCTATATCGACTCAGGACGTCACGCTGTACACAAATATATATACATTTCCATATCTAGCTCGCTTCGTTTAGGTGATTACAAGCACCATACCAAAGTTAATATACCCTTTTCCTATTTCATAGCTGTAGCGTATAACAAAAAATAAAATAAAAGAATAAAAATTAATTAACTTGAAAAAAATATTATATAATGACGTCGTGCCATAAATGTAAAAGTATCATTCATGAAGCACTAAAATATTCGGGTTTGGATCAGTCTACCATCAACCTTGTGTGTACAAACAAAAATGTAAATTATTCTGTGATGACTGCGTGTTGTAAATTCAAAATGTTGATTTAGTTTTACAAAACATGGAAAGTGCAGTGACAAAAACAATAAACATTTAAATATAAAAAAGAATTTGAAGCGGCAATAAGGATTCTTCCTGAAATAATAAATTTAATGAGAGCTATTGAGACGAGTTACAAGAAAAGATTAGAAGAAATTAAAATCGAACAACAAACGGAATTACATAAAATAGAAAAATTTACTGAAGCCTTCAAAACTCAAAGCGATAACGTAAATGAAATAATTTTGAATGCAATGAAAACAAAATGATGAGACTTGCAAAAAAATTAATAATGTTGTTAAAGAAAACAAGTGATGAAAAAAACCAAGGGTTTTTAAAAAAGCACATTTTCAAAATAATAGAGTATTTCATACTGAGTATTTTATCGGAATATAATGTTGAAGCTTCAATGTTAACGTTTAATTTGAGAAATATATACGTTGGTGACTAAGTTACTACTTACTTATAGAAACAGTAATTTTTTTAATTTTTAAGTCCTAATAGCCCCTCTATGGGCAAGGTTGTCTTATTTCTCAAGGATCTAATCCTCACTAGGTTCAAGGAATTAAATTGTGAATTCTACCAAAAATTTGGAATATTATTTAGAATTTTACTATATAAGCAAAAATGGTTAAAACTGACAGACACTATCTTCAATTTAAAGAACCGCTTTTAAATTTAAGAAAATCTTTTAACATATGTTAAAGTATAATGTTGGACCTTCAAATTCTGTATATTAACGAAAAAAAAATTGAACAGGTATTATCTCCTCCTTAGCCTAGGTGGTTAGAGTGCAATATTGCAATCTAAATACTGTGGCAGTCCCGGGTTCGAATCCTGGTGGGAGATAACATATCCAGTAAAATTAATAATTATAATAAATTAATATATAATAAATTATAATATAATAATTCTATACCTAAAAATATAATAATAAATAATTAGTAACAAATAATATAAAAATATACCTATAATCGTGTTTCCAGCTATACTCTATAATCTAATAATTAATACTGAATAAACAATAACCTATATGTAATTGAACGACAATGTAATTGCAACTGTCATATGCAATTACAATGGCAGTATGCACCTAAAACATGACACGGTTTCTCTACTTGACCGATAGATGACACTAGGGAAAAAATTAAGAAGCGACATCTTGTAGATAGATTACAGTAGACCAATCATTTACTTAATTGAAAAAAAGGAAAAAACGATTCGAAACACAAGGCAGAGCCTCGGATAATAAAAAGCAGATGGAGATGCCTAGTAGATATCCTATGCTCCCAAGAGGAGTAATAAGGACAAAAAAAAAAAAAAAATATTCAAGTTACAGGTGTTTAAAAATAGCAAAATTTCAATTTTCGAGCCCTTATAGCTGCTTAGCAGGGGACGCGACAAACAAATTTTGTTAACCGACTCCTACTAATTTCTAAAGTTCTAACTTCTCCTAAAAATTCAAAACCCTAGCTTAAACCGTTTATAAGATATGTGGGACCAAAAATTTTGCAAAAATTGAGTTTTGCATAATGGTAAATTTTAGTACCGTATGGCAACTCTGTACATTTTAATGATGTATTTTTGGAAAGCCTAAGAAAGCAGCTCTCTTCCGCTTTATTAAGATTGAAAATATAGCTAACAGAGCTCTTATTATAAAAATTTAAATATAGGGCTTTTTAGGAATTTGTGGGGGTTGTAGGTTCGTCACTCTTCAAAATTAAGAAAAACCTCTGACACGTGTTGAAATATAATTAAAGAGCTTTCAATTTTGTAAATCACAAAAAAAAAATTTGAACAGGTATTCAAGTTACAGGTGTTTAAAAATTGCAAAATTTCAGTTTTCGCGCCCTTATAGCTGCAAAACAGGGGACGTGATAAAAAAATTTGTTAACCGACTTCTACTTATTTCTGAGGATCTAACTACTCCCAAAATTTTAAGACCCTAGCTTGGCCCGTTTAGAAGATAGATTGTCACCAAAAATTTTGCAAAAATTGATTTTTGCATAATGGTAAATTTTAGTACCGTATGGCAACCCTAAACATTTCTCTTTTAAAAATTTATAAAGTCTATAAAACCAGCTAACTTTTGCCGTTTTCAGATTAAAAATACATTTAATAGAACTCTTGTTATAACAATTTAAATATAGGGCTTTTTCCAACTTTGAAGGGCTACAGCTCCATAACGGGTGGAGCTACGGAAAAAAATTCTTTTACGAAATTATTTTTTTTGTAATAGCTACTCGTGGTTAAAATTTCTTTTCTCTATTTCAAACGATGTAAAAGTTTTTGTAAACATACGGACAGACGGACAGACGGACGGACAGAGTGAAGCTATATAGGCACATTTTTACAAAATTTTTTGAAAATAAGCTAAAAATATAAATATGGGTCAAGCGGTGTCATTTGCTGACATGGTAAAAAATACAAACATTTGCGAAATGATAAGGCAAAATTTAAATTTAAAATTAATTTTAAAACCGAAAAATAAGCAAAACAAGTAAAGAAACAGTCGGTCGGTGCAACCGACTTAGAAATACCCTACACCTATTTTGTTCAAATTTAAGGACATATCCATAAGTCGTTTTAACACCATAAAAGCTGTTATTAAATTTATCGTAAGACATAGCTAACCAAATTAACTTTATAATACTAAAAACATTTTCTAATTACACTATCTATTAAAAAATATTACAAATTCTTACTAATTTATCTATTTAAAAATATTAAAAAACAAAAAAACTTGAAATAAATGAAAATATATTTATTCCAATTCAATTACAAAATGAAAAAATTTGAATTATTAAATTTTGTGATAAAAAGCTAATCAAAGCATAATATATTTAATAACCCAAATTTTTCAAAATTTCAATTATTTTAAATGGTTACTTTATATACCAAATAGAAAAGATCATAAACGCAAAATATGCAATAAATGTATTTCTAAAATACAATTACAAATTTAGACCTTTTCATATAATTCATTTAAATATAAAAATAAATTTTACATAAATGCAGCAAGTACCTTTGAACATAGCTGAACCACTACAATTAAGTCAAAATTTCACGGACACATAGGAAATAGGAAATATATTCTTTGACTCCGAAATTAAACTCGACCAGAACCAATTCCCATGGTACATTCATTAGGTACTAGTAACCTAGAGTTTAAATTTCATCACAATAGCGGCATTATTTTTTGAGTTTTTTTGGTGTTTTTAAGATATATGTTTGTTAGCCCTTGAACTTTTCAAGGGCTTTAGACCCCGGAACCATGGTACGATTTCGCCCATATGCAGTCCCCGTTATACTTTCAATACTAGTTATCTCTTGTACACAAATGGAACGTGTTATCTTAATTTTAAGTTACTAGTTTTATTAATTTCGATAAGCTTTTACACATTAGGGGGTCTAAGAGAGGTACTGAACCACCACTCCAATTGATGCAAAATAAAAGGGACACGCAGAAAATAGTAAAGAACACCCATGTGCCAAATTTGAAGTTTCTACATTTGTTTCAAGTTACTATCTTTATTAATTTCGAAAATATGCCCACTACTCCAATTGGGCTCCCACCCACTATTCCAATTGGGCTCAAATTTCAAGGAGACTAAGGAAATCGAAAGCGACACCCTGATACCAAATTAGGAGGTTCTATCTTCATTGGTTACGGAATTATGCTAGTTTGGCCCAAATTCGATCAAAAAGTTCTAACTTTCGAACCCGTTGTCCAATCCTCACCGTACGCTATCGCCGCCGTAGTTTCATTACCAATAACCTATAGCACAAATTTTATGAAGATAGCGTCATTAGTTGTTGAGTTATCGTGATTTTTTTATATATGTTCGTTAGTCCTGAAACCGATTAAAAGGTCCAGAATCCGAACCCTTGGGCTGATTTCGCCTTTATACTGTCCGCCCTGTACTTTAAGTACTAGTTAACTCTTGTACACAATTTGAACGTTCTATCTTAATTTTAAGTTACAAACACCATACCAAAGTTAATATACTCTTTTACCTATTCTATAGTCAAACATATAGTGACTAAAATACAAAAGTTGAAAAAACTTTAAAATTAAAAATATAGAAAATAAAACGAATGGAGCTATTTTAATTGAAAAGGAAACAAGTGAATCAAGAAAAAATAAAATAAATTAGAAAAAAAAATTTAAAGATAGATACGAAATCAAAATACCAACGGACATAAAAACACAAATTGAAATAATTCATAGGAATTACCTATAAATTTGAGTACACAGAAATTGTAGTGAAACTAAAAAGGCAAAACTGTTTTATGGAAATGAATGATATCAAAGTAGTTAAAGTAAATGCTGTTAAAAAATACAACTAAGAATTATACAATGCAGTTATTGAAATGGTTAAGGAAACTTTTTCAAAGATTCTAGCGAATGATAAAGTATGCTTAAAGTATCAGCAAGAACATAAGACCAGTGAATGTAACAAAGAGTACATAAATAAATGCATTAATTGCATTAAATATAATGAAAAATTAAAATTAAATGAGGATATTAACCATAGCACTTTTAATAAATTGTGTTCTGTGTATCAACATAAATTAAATTTAAGAAGGAAAACTATTGGATAATAATAATAGATGTATACAAATGATAAGATCTTCTGAATAAAAATAACTGTCGTAAAAATTATGATATGGAAATTAAAATCGATAATGATACCTCCAGTTCAATCAACAGCAGTCATAACGATAATTTAATTAATTCAATTGTATTAATCAAAATGATGCTATTAAAAATAATAAATTAATTAGGAAAAGTAGTAATGTCAATAATAATGTTAGTAATAGTAGTCATAATAGTCAAGCTAATACAAATTCAAAATACGAAAACTGGATTAAAAAAAAACAGTAAATTCACAAAACAATAACAATGATCTGAAAAGTAAAAAAAAATTCATTGTTGGTATGCTTACTCCTATTGTTAGACTCACAAAAACAGCAATTGAAAATGGTGATAGTGTATATACACTCTCAAAATTACGGCATCACAGAATAAACAACAACGTGAGACTTTATCTGTCTTATTCATGATCAAGATGATATATGTGATAATGGTATAACAAGAACGAGCATTAAAGTACTTATTAATCAGGAAGGACTCCCGACATGTTATAATGAATTACGTAAATTATATGATCAATATCATGAAATAAAGGTATCATCATTAAAGTGATCACAAAAAACCTAACAACATATAGGAGTCACATTCACAATAAGTACAGAGAGCGTTTGCAAAAAATTAGACAGTCATGGCAGAACTGTATGAATGCTAGATGATAGAACATACAAAAGACTTAAGCAGATCTCAGAACTCCGCCGTAGCCGGTCCCAAGCCTGGTTGAGAAAGGAGGAGGGAAGAATAGTTGCAACCTGAATGGCCACATACATCGGCGTCTCAGGAAGTAGGAAAATGCTATATAATGCAGTTGAACTCGTAACATAGTTATGAGAACTTCAACGCATTATATGGCAAATTCTGAAGCAACTCTTCAAACCCAACGGCCCTCCAAAGATGGGGGTTTGGCATACGGTTAACAGCCCTATCCAGTAAAAAAATATTGTTAAGAAACCTAAATCAAAGCCTCGGATACAAATGGAAACACGGCATCGACCCAAGCAACAGAAAATGGATATTGATTTTGCAACATGGAATGTGAGAACACTGAACAAAGAAGGAGCGTTAAAATCCCTGCTACCTGAACTAATAAAATATAAAATAGCGATAGCAGCAATTCAAGAAACAAAATGGCACAACAAAGGTATTTCGGATCTTAGGAGCCACTCGGTATTTTTCAGTGGAAAAGATGGTGGAAAGAGAGAATTCGGTGTGGCATTTTTAGTTAACAAAGCGTACAAACAGGCGATCCTAGATTTTAAACCGGTGAATGAGAGACTCTGTGTAATCCGCATCAAAACAAGATTGCACAATGTATCCTTGATAAACGCTCATGCACCTACCGAGGATAAGGCGGAACAGGTCAAAGAGGATTTCTATAGTAAACTGGAGGCTGTCTACGATCAAATACCATCAAACGACATTAAAATTCTGCTCGGGGACATGAATGCGAAAATTGGAAAAGAGGAAGTATACAGAGGCACGATTGGAGAACACAGCCTACATAGTTCCACCAACAATAACGGACAAAGATTAATCGATTTCGCGAGGAGCAAAAGAATGGTTATCCAATGGTCATCCACATTCTTCCCCCACAAGGACATTCATAAGATCACATGGGTATCTCCCAACGGAAAAAAGTTCAACCAAGTTGATCACGTTTTAGTTGAAAAGAGAGGGGCATCCCACATCATGGATGTAAGGGCCTATAGAGGAGCCTGCTGTGGATCGGATCATAATCTTGTGAAAGTCAGATAAAGGAGCAGAATCATAGCCAAACGAGCATTGAGGAAACACAATGCAACGAAGCTGGACATAAGCAAACTCAATATAATATCTGTGAAAAACGAGTACAAAACATCAATCGAGACAAACTTAAATCTAGAGGATTTGCAACACATGGAGCTAAATGAAATGTGGGATAGTTTAAAAACGGCACTGCATCGAGCTTCTGAAGAAACTATTGGTTTCCAGCCAATAAGAGTTCGAAACGAATGGTATGACATAGAATGCAGAGATTCGGTAGCCCCAATTAATGAAGCATACAAAGGAAAATTAAGTAGACCAACACGTGCTAAACAACTCCATTTCGAGCAAATTAGAAGAGAGGCCGACAAAATCTGCAGAAAGAAAAAAAGGAAATGGCAGAACGATGCGCTAAGAAAAGTCCAAGATAATTTGCAAAATCGCGATAGTATCAGAGCAGCATATAAAAACATCCGCATCATCAGAGATGGTTACAAAGCCCAGTCAAACATATTTAGAGATGCAGAAGATAATCTTTTATCATCTAAGGATGACATTAAGAACAGATGGAAAGAATATTTTGAAAACTTACTAAATGCACCAAGAGATGAAGTAAATGAACAAGAACAGATCACAGTGGATAGGCAAACCCAAAATGAAATCACGGGACAACCTAAATTAACAGAGGTGGTCAATGCCATAGAGCTATTGAAAAATAACAAAGCTCCTGGTGTAGATAACATTCCGGCTGAACTTCTGCGTGAAGGAGGAGAAACGATACAAAAAATCCTTCATAAAATAATACTAAAGGTGTGGCAAGAAGTAAAAATACCCGCTGACTGGCAACTTAGTATTATATGTCCAATCACAAAAAAGGAGACAAGCTCAACTGTAAAAATTACAGAGGGATATCGCAACTTAGCACTTCCTACAAAGTTTTCACTAACATCTTGAAAGCCCGCTTAGAAATAATGGCCGAAAATATCATAGGCGAATACCAGTCCGGTTTCAGGCTAGGACGGTATACAACGGACCAGCTATTTGTGCTGAAGCAGGTACTGGAGAAGTGCTGGGAAAGAAATGTCGATGTACATCAAATCTTCGTGGATTTCAAGACCGCCTATGATTCTATTCAAAGGGAAAAATTATATGTAGTTTTAAGCAACCTAGGCGTACCGGCAAAGCTAGTAAGATTGATTAAAGCTACTATGCAAAACACAAGCGCGAGGGTAAAAATCCAAGGGGACCTCGCAGAACCCTTCAACATCAAACAGGGACTGAAACAGGGGGATGGACTCGCGCTATTCAAAACCACCTACGCAGACGCTGCATACGCAGACGACTTAAATCTACTAGGAAGATCAGAAGCAGGTGTCAGAGAATGCTATATCCAGTTAGAGAAACAGCTATAGAACTGGGTCGGAGGATAAACATCGATAAGACGAAAATGTTAGTTACATCTAGACGTAACCAGAGAGAGAAACAAAACATTACTTTTGGTCATGACAACGTGGAAGTAAAAAGTTTTGTCTATCTAGGGGCCGAAATAACAAGTGGAAACGATGAAACATCAGAGGTAACCCGAAGGATAGGCAAGGCAAACAACGCATACTACAATGTGTTGAAGATAATGAGATCTCGAGAAGTCAGCAGAAAATGTAAACTTGAGCTGTACAAATCTCTTATCAGACCGGTGTTATGCTACGGCAGTGAAACGTGGACGATCACCCAAGCGACGACAAACCTACTTTCCCGTTTCGAAAGAAAAATACTTCGTAAATTATCGGGCCAGTTATCGACCAGGGCCAAGTTAGAATGCGACGCAACGCAGATACAATGTATACACCGACAGCGATGTTGTGACATACATCAAGCTACAACGCCTTAGGTGGGCCGGTCACATACAACGTATGCCAGATTCCCGCATTCCAAAAAAAGTATTGAACGGGAAAATAGGTAGAAAAAGACCAGTATGAAAGCCGAAAAATCGATGGGTTGATGCAGTCGAGTCAGACGCTGTATCAATGCTGCAAGAGCAAAATTGGATTACTGCTGCCCAAGATCGCGTGAACTGGAAGAGGATGATTCAGGAGGCCAAGGTTCGACAACGGACTGTAGCGCCATAGAAGAAGAAGAAAATATGTAGTTTAAGAAACAAGTTCTGTGAATTAGATGCGACTATTAAGGAAATTAACAAGGTAGATATAGTGATATCAAATGAAATCTGAATTTATGGCAATGAAAAGACTTACTATAACTTACCAAATTATAAAGTTGTTTTCAATTGCAGAAACAAAAACAAAAAGGGAGGTACAGCTATATATATAAAGAATGGTATAAATTTCAACATAATTATGCAAGAAGATCTGAACAACCTGATCACCATTGAGTTATTAACCACAACACCAAAACTTAAAATAGGCACGTTCCACAAAGCACCAAACAAAAACGTCAACCTGTTTATAGAACACGTGGAAAAACAAATAGAGCAGTTATCAAAATTAACCATTTTTGCAGACGTTAACATTTACTAATTTGAAAACACTAACACAATTATAAAGAATATGGATATGTTATCAAGTTCAGGATATAACATCGTAAATAAAACTGAAGGTACAAGAAAATCCCTGATAGATCATACAATTTCCAATTGCAATGATAAGATAGGTATATCGTATATGTTAGAAAACACAGACATCTCTGTTCATAAAATAACTACTTCACACATAAAATCAGTCATGCTTAATAAAAGATCAATGATAAATATAACCAAAGTTAAAACAGATTACAACAAAATAATCGAAAGTGTAAACTCTGAAGTACAAGAAGAGAATGTAGACGTAATAGAACATTTGCAAAAAATTATACAATCAACTAAAGAAATAAGTACCAAAAGATATACCATAAAAACTAGAAACAATCAATGTATAAATGCAACAATAATAAACAATATGAAAATCAGAAGAAAATCTTATAATGCCTATAAAAAAGATAAAAATAATTTAGAGAAAAAAATGAAATACATAAAGTCGAAGAAACAAACTATGGTTATGGCAAAAACAGAGTACTTAGAAAGATGCATACAGGAACCGTGTAATGACTCAAGAAAACTCTGGAAAGTGTTAAAAAATATATAAGTGAATAAATAATACATTAAAGAATAATAATAATAATGTACTAAATGAAACTATAAAAAGTTTACGAATGGATACCGGAGATTACACTGAAAGTGATAATTAAATTGCCACAACTATAAATAAATTTTTCAATAGCAAATATAATTAGATATAAGGGGATAGGTCTGTTTCTTTGTAAAAAACTTAATAGCATCCTTAAAAGGCTAGGGAATTCCTATCAATCCTACTTTATTTGGCCCTTTATATGTTTTAATATATTCTAAAACTTTTCGCTCTAATCATGCCAAAAACGTAACTCACACTAGTAAACACACAATCAAAATTAAACTTCCAATTAATCTTAATAATAACTAAATATAAAACAAGTACTATTTGTAGCATAAATTACATATATAAATTCTAAATTCATTGCATTAATTTGCTAAAATTGTTGAAATTAATAATATTCAATTCATTAAAAATTAATATTTCTAATACTTGGTCCTTTCGTACTAAAGTATTATAATTGTTCAAAGATAGAAATCAACCTGGCTCACGTCGGTTTGAACTCAAATCATGTAGGAAATTTTTAGTCGAACAGATTTAAAAAACTGAACTGCTATCTACCCAGAATTAATCTTCATCCAACATCGAGGTCGCAAACTATTTTGTCGATAAGAACTCTCCAAAATAATTAATTTAAGTTATCCCTAAGGTAACTTAAATTTTTAATCAAACATACAAACTATAAAAACAAAATTAAGTGAGGTCCATCGTGGATTATCGATTATACTACACTCCTCTAAATAGACTAAAAAACCGCAAAATTTTTTGATTTTCAAGACCTTAACTAATACTACTCTGGATTATTTATGATACAATTTTTATAATAGGGTACCTAATCCTAGTTTATAACAAAAATTTTTAAGCTTTAATAACTTTTAAAATATTAATTAAAGTAAATTAAAATTTCGCCTAAAAAATTACTATTTATTAAATTAATAATCATTTAACTTATATCCAATATAATTTACTAGTATTCTTTGTATAACCGCAGCGGCTGGCACAAATTTAGCCAATACTCAATAATATTACCAATTCTAGATTTATCTAATAATTAATATCATATACTTACTGCGAATAAAAATAATAAAATATTCTTTTAGAATAAAATAAATTCTCACAAAAATTTACATATGTAAACAAACTTATAATAAATTAATAAACCAAAATAAAACTTTTATATTTTATGAAAAATTTTAAATTCAGGTTAAATTTAATAAACATAAATCATGTAAATAAACAAAATTAATCAACATAGTTTTTTAAATGATTACACAACAATTAACTAATTATAATTAAATCCTCCCAGTTCAATCGATCCCCTTAAATCTATATTTAATTAATTATTTAAAAATTAATCATAATTTTATAAATTATAATATAAATCAATCAATTAGTTAACTAATTTAAATAATTTATAATTACTTATACTTTTTTTTTTTGTTTTTTTTAATATTAAATATTTATATTAAATTATATAATATATATATATATATATATATAAATAATATATTATTATATAAATATTTAATATTAATATAGATAATACATATATATTTTATTTCTTTCTAATTTATAAAAAAGCATATATTAATAGTTCTCTATAATATATAATTAATATATATTAATATAGATTCATTATTTATATATGCATAATATATTATTATATAAATATTAAATATTAATATAAATAATACATACATATTTTATTTCTTTCTAATTTATATAAATGTATATATTAATAGTTCTCTATAATATATAATTAATATATATTAATATAGATTCATTATGTATATATAGATAATATATTATTATATAAATATTTAATATTAATATTATACTCATCATTATTAATTATATGTTAATATATTAATTATATTTTAACTATATATAATTATTTAAATTATTATTTAATATTTAAAAATTTTTAATTAAATTTTATTCACTAATATAATTTTGTAATAAATTGATTTAAAATCAAAAATTATTAAAAATTTATATAAAATGAATTACCTGAAAAAGGGTTACTTTGATAGAGTAAATCATATAATTTCTTAATTATATTCATTGTATTTAATAGAATTAAACTATTCCTAAAGACATCAAAGGTTTCTGTGCATCTTACACTAAAATATATTTATTACAATTAATATGTGTGTGTGTATATATATATATTTACAAACAGATGTTCTATAAAAAGATAACCTAATTAAGCTACTGGGTTCATACCCCAATTATAAAGGTTATAATCCTTTTCTTTTTAATTTTAAAAAATTCTTCTAAAATTTTATCTTAATTATTATTATATTAGGATCATTGATAGCACTATCAGCTAATTCTCGGCTAGGAGCTTGAATAGGTTTAGAAATTAATTTATTAGCATTTATTCCCTTAATAAATGATATTAATAACTTAAAATCTTCAGAAGCCTCATTAAAGTACTTTTTAACCCAAGCTTTAGCCTCAAAAATCCTTTTATTTGCTATTATTATATATATAATAAAATTAAATTTTATTTGACAATCTAATATTTTATACAATCTAATAATTATTTTAACCTCGTTATTAAAAAAAAAAAATTTAAAGAGGAACTGCCCATTTCATTTTTGATTCCCAGAAGTTATAGAAGGATTATCATGAATTAATTCATTAATTTTAATAACATGGCAAAAAAACATGGCTATGTAACATTTTTATAAGTTAACAGGTTTCGGCTCCAGAGCCGGTTTAAGCTCTTTCGTTTTTTGGATGTCGAGTCAAAACGGTTTGACCGATTGACCTGAAATTTTGCACAAATGTTCCTCTTAGCAACCGGAATGAGTTGTATAAACTTGGGTGGAATAAATTAACACATTTCGGCCTGGCGGGCTTCCAAAAAATTTTGTGTTTTCGATTTGTGTCCACAGGGTGATTTCGCAGTCGAAAAAAGAGGCTGACACAAATTTTTGTTGAGTTCGGTGAACCCGTTTGGGCACAGGGGCCCAATGAAGCTTTATCAATGTTTTTAATGTCGAGTCAAAATTATTTGAACGATTGACTTGAAATTTTGTACAAATGTTCCTCTTAGCAACCGGAATTAGTTGTATAATTTTGGTTGGAATAATTTAAATCATTTCGGCCTGGCGGGCTTTCAAAAAAATTTTTGTTTCCGATTTGTATCCAATCTGACAGGGTGGTTTCGCAGTCGAAAAGAGAATCTGACACTAATTTTTGTTGAGTTCGGTTAACCCGTTTGGGCACGAGGACGCAATGAAGCTTTTTCAATGTTTTTGATGTCGAGTCAAAACGCTTTGACCAGTTGATTTGAAATTTTGTTCAAATGTTCCTCTTAGCAGTCGGAATTAGTTGTTTAAATTTGGTTGGATTGAATTAACCCACTTCGGCCTGGCGGGCTTCCTTAAAATTTTGTAATTTCGATTTGTGTCCAATTTTACAAGTTGATTTTGCAGTCTAAAAGAGAGGCTGCAAAAAGTTTTAGTAAAGTTCGATTAACTCGTTTTCCACGAGGACGTCATGAAGTTTTATATAACTTTTATTTGCTTAAACGATTAAAAGAATTTACCAGCATTTTAATTATAAAAATCCACAGAGTTAATTTGGTTTTGACCTATTTACGCGTTTTGCACAAATATTCAAAGAAATTTTAAAAATTTTGGTATTAACGCAAGTTAACCTTTATTCCAAATGCTCACTTAATTGATAAGATTAATTTTTTTTGCCCTCCTTAAATGGTCTCAAATAGTGCAAAAGCTAAATGAGATTTAATAAATTAAAATAAAAATAAAAAAATTAATTTTTTCGTAAGTCTTTGGTTTTTATCTACTTTGCAATTGTTGTTTTATAAAAATAGATTTTAGTGTAAAATTGCAGATTTCTGCAAATAAAATCATTTTCGTATACATTATGCTTAAATACATTGTATTTTAAAACAGTTTGTCCAAAAAAAAAGCCTACATATCTCTCATAAAATCATAAAAAAACGAGGAAGAGCATAGTAGAACTTGCAGTACAAAACAAAATATAAGTTGAAAAGCTGATTTTTAAACATTTTCTAAACCATCGATCATATTTCATTCAAACGTTGTATTCAAAATTCAAGAAAACTACTATTAACGTAGTATAATAACATAATGGCAAATTTAGTATACCCTTTTGACCTATAGTCAAACGGGTATAATAATACTTATATGTTAACTGGCTATTACCGGCGCACGTTGCCCCGCCACTCAATGCAGTTTAAATTTAAGTTTATGTTATTGAAAAAAGTTAACACAAAAATTACACTGGAGTGCATGTTAATTTTAAAATGTAATAAAGAGATATTTTTGAAACGCTTTTTTAGAATTATTCTTGCAAGTTTTCAACAAATTTATCGAATTTCACTTAAAATTTTTCATAATTATTAAATAATAATAAAAAATAAAAATTTTAATTCAGTTAACATTATTCACCGAAAGCCCACCATCCTCAACTCAATCGTCAAGGAGCATCACGAATAGAAAAATTAAAGATAATCGTTCACATTGTTTTGGAAACTGTTTTTTAAAGTTTCTGTTTCACAAACGGTCAAAAGAACACGACAAAATTTTTTTTTAAACATTCCCCTAATCAAAGAAGTCCTACCTATACTTTCAAAAATTGGACGTAATTTACTTATAAAATTTTTTTTCCACTAATCATAGGAATGGCAAGTATGTAGTACGCATACAAAGTTTAAAGTCAATTTGTCAAACCGTTTCTGCTCAAAAGTTAAGTAACAAAAAAATCTGTAAAAAGTTGCTGTGCCGCAATGGGTTAACGGAACTCAACAAACCGGTTTTTAAGACTTTGACTAAGCAATATTTCGGAATATTGGACGTAATATCCTTTCAAAAATTTTTTTTTAAAAATTGTCGGCCGGCAAGGGTTAAAAATTCCAAGTCGGTTAATACAGTGAACCCCATTCTGTAAGAGGAACACATACAAAATTTGAAGTCAATTGGTTAAACCATTTCTAATTAATATCAAAGTAACGAAAAAAGCTATAAAAGATCGCAACGGGTTACCGGAACTCCACAAATATTTCTTTGAGGCTTCTTTTAAACCAATGCAGTATTTCGAAAAATTGGCCAAAACATGCTTTTTTACAATTTCTACGCACCCGGGTAACGCCGGGTAAATCTGCTAGTAATATATAACTAATATATATTAACATAGATTCAATACTAATAGATAATTTATTATTATATAAATGTTTAATATGAGTATAGATAATTAAATGTGTTTTGTTGGATGTGCTCAATTATAAAAAAAATAAAATATTAATGTTTTGTTGAATGTGTTTTATTTTAGAAAATAAAATATCATAAATTATCACAAAGGGTCCAAAAAATATTTTATTTATTTTGAATAAAAAAAAAAAAATTAATAGGTAAATAAAATTTTTTTTATGAATTTAAATTATAATATTTAATTAGCTTATTTTTGCCCATACAAATAAAAACATCCCTTTTTAGGACAAACTATTTGACCAATTTTAATGAAACAATAACAAAAAGAAAGGTTTTTTTTGTCTTCATAGGACAATGATATTTTTTTTTAAGAATATTGCGTTTTTTCAGGTGAAAACCCATCTTTACTTTAACGTAAATTTGAATTTAACGGTCACGCTGTTAAAAGTTAAGGCTTATGTTTCTAATATTATGCGCCGACTTTCTGGGTAAAAGTAATTCATTTTCGGTTGTAACTCGCAGCTAAATCTAATTCAAAAGATTATAGGCGCAGACTTATGTATATCTTTCTTTTTTTTGTTTAGTTCAAATATTCAATGAACAAGGAGATTTAGATTTTTTTTTTGTTTTTGTTTTTTCTTTATCTTAAAAAATGAACGAAAAAAATGAGTTCTGTTCGAAATGAAACAATACATTTGGTTTATACAGTAGTTTTCATTTATAACGAACTCTGTTCAATTTTAATTATAATAAACGTAACACATTTTGCTAATGAATTAAATTTTACCTAAAAATGTAAGTTGTTTATTACATTCATATTTCTTTTATTTAAACTTATTATAATTATATATAATAATGTTGCTTGGTAATTATTTTAGTATTTTTATATATATTTTTGAATATAAAAAAAAATCATAATAACGCATCAAAAATACAAAAAAAAATTTCATTAGAAGAAAAAGCAGTATACATAGGGGTGAGGCTGACACATCAAATAAAAATCTAGCAAATGAGTTCAAAGTGCCCATTCTAGAATTAGCACATTCTACAATGTTCAATTCTTATCCTAATTTTTCAAAATTCACAGAATTCTTTTAAAACGACATTTGTTTATTACGATGAATATTTTCTGTCTCTTCATGGTCGTTATAAGCGAGCCTTACTGTATGTATTTTTTGTGTGCTATAAAAAATTATTGCTACTTCGTATATTGTTACTTTTTTGTGAAGTTTTTTGTAATAATAAATTAACCCACTTTTGAAATATATTCTGTAGTTGCCATTACGTTTGAGAGTTGTATAACAAAAGTTGTTAAAAAATATGTTTGTTTCAAAATTTAAAATCTTTCTTAAAAAAATAATTTGTAATTTAAATGATTTGTTCCTTAGGGCCTAACCAAAATCAACGCTTATGGTGTATAATTGCTAACAAAAAGTTTTAAATTAGTAGTTAAGTACATGATATTACATGAGAATAACTTACTGTACCTCTAAATTTTAAAATTGACAAAGAATATAAAAATGTTATTGTTTTCTCTTATATTGTTATTGTTACAAAAATAAAATATTTTAAAATAATATTGTTTTTAAAAATACCTATATATTTTTTTAAAAAATACATTACATATATTCAAAATAATTGAAATACCTATAATATGATTGCAGAAAGAAAAAAATTACATTTCTTAAGAAAAATTATGTGTTCTTTAGGGATCAACCAGAATAAATGCGTACGGCGTCCAGTTTCTGTCAAAAAATTTTATAATAAGGAGGTATGTTATGTACTGCACTTCGGAATTTAAAATTTGACAAAGCGTATAAAAATATTGTAATAGTTTTTTCTTATGTTGCTCCGATTAAGTTTTCAAAATAAAATATTTTAAAATAATATTTTTTTTTTAAAAAAACATACATTCAAAATATTTGAAAATACCTATAATATGTTCGCAAAAAAAACTAAAAAATAATCTTCAACTTAAATAAAAGTTGACGTATAATTTCTGTCAAAAAATTTACAAATAAATAGGTACATGAATTTACATGAGAGCAACCAAAATACGCGTAACGCTATGTACTGCAATCGGATTTTTAAAATTTACAAATTGACCAATGGTTTTTGGTTTTTCTTATTTTTCTAAGATTATGTTTTAAAAAATATCTTATATTGAAAAAAAATACCTATTTCAAAATATACCTATTACATAAAATTAATAAAATTTTTTGTACTAAATTAAAATATTCAAATAAATATAAGTATCAATTTACTAATATATAGATAGACATATTGACGTACTGCCGTATAAAAATTGTACGTCGTGTGCTTTAATTTAGATAAAATAAATACCTTTCTCCTTTCATCTACTCTTTCTCAAGAGGCCGTGTGGTGTAGCTGTAAAAAGAGTAGTTTACTCCTAGACAAATAGGTATAATATAAAGTAAAGTAAAGAATTCAGAACCATTTTTATACCCGTGCAAATATATATATATTAAAAATTAATTAAAATAGATAGAATTGAAAAATTAGAGCTAGAGTTTTGAAATTCACACAAAACATTTTTTGGACATTTTTGAGGTTCCCTATTCTTTTTGGTTAAGGCCAGACCAAGGTTTCGGGGAGCTGCCACACAACTTATTTAAACCAATATGAATTTCTTCAAAAGTAGTTATACCAGGAAGACAAAAATTACGGACGGTTAGTTTTATCATGAATCAAGCACTTATATGAAGTTTCAAAATGTTACGGCTCCATTTACGGGGGGCTGCCATACAACTTCTTTAAACCAATATGAATTTCTTGGAAACTGATTATACTACGAGGATGAAAATTACACACGGTTAGTTATATAATGAATCGAGCACTTATATGAAGTTTCAAAAAGTCACGGCCCCATTTTCGGGGGGCTGCCATACAACTTCTTTGCACCAATATGAATTTCTTTAAAACTAATTACACTACGAGTATGAAAATTATACACGATTTGTTATATAATGAATCGAGCACTTATATGGAATTTCATAATGTTAAGGCCCCATTTCCGGGGAGCTGCCATGCCAAGATATCGATTCGATAACTGTGAATCTAATGAAGCTACGAGGTTAAAATTAAAACTGGGCAGGTAAAGTAATAGGGCAAGTTAGTTGGCAAAGTTGGACATCATCCAGACCAACTTTTAGGGTTTTTTTTGTTTTTAAGGAATAATTATGGTACCTATGGTAATTATAGAGGTTGTAGAGGTTGGCAAAGTGGTTTCGGGTGTACAATACTTGAGTTCGATGCACCAAGCCCAGCAGTCAGCACCATAGAAGCCAAACAAATATATTTTTTTAACTTGATTCGGTATATTAAAAAAAATTCCAAATAAAGTTTATAATTCAAAATTTATAAATAAAGCAAAACTCAATTCAAAAATCAACATTTAATACAATTTTACGTACATATAAATGTACATTTTATAATACGTACATTTTAGCATTTTGGGTAGGTACATTGTAGAATGTTAGCAACAAACAAATATTTCGATTTGAATCTAAGCAATGGTTGTGAAAACTATGTATAGTAATATTTTTAAAAAATATGTATACAAAATATTAATAGATGGAGTTACGGTTGCGATTTCATTTAAGAATGTGGTATTGATATACAATATATGTATGTACATATATATAATTAAATTAGAAATAGTTCTTAATTAGAAAAAGTTCTTCTTTCAATTGACCCTTCGTCATTCTGTGACGGGCCAACAGCTAGTTAATATATATTAATATAGATTCAATATTAATGAATGATATATCATAATACTTAATCGGCTTATTTTTTCCCATACAAATATAAACATCCTTTTTCCGGGTAAACTATAAGACCAATTTTAATGAAACAACAACCAAAAGAACGGTTTTTTTGTTTTCATAGGACAATGATATTTTTTTTTTAGAATATTGCGTTTTTTGGTGAAAACCCGTCTTTAATTAAACGTAAATTTGAATTTAACGGTCACGCTGTTAAAAGTTGAGGCTTATGACTCTAATATTATGCGCCGACTTTCTGTGTAAATGTAATTCATTTTCGGTTGTAACTCGCAGCTCAATCAGACTATTATAGGCGCCGACTTATGTCCTTCTTTTTTTTGTTTAGTTCAAATGTTCAATAAACAAGGAGATTTAAATTTTTTTAAAATTTTTTTTTGTTTTTGTTTGTTTTTTCCTTTATGTCTCTAAAATTCTAGTGAAAAAAAATGAGTTCTGTTCGAAATGAAAGCAATACATTTGGTTTATACAGTAGTTTTCATTTATAACGAATTCTGTTCAATTTTAATTATAATAAACACTTTTTTACACTTTTTGATAAAGAATTAAATTTTACCTAAAAATGTAAGTTTTTTATTACATTGATATTTCTTTCATTTAAACTTATTATATCTAATAATGTTGCTTTGCGATTAATTAAGTGCTTTTTATTTAGTTTCGAATATAAAAAAAAATCATAATAACGCATCAAAAATACAAAAAAAAATCTCAATAGAAGAAAAAGCACTATACATAGGCTTGAGGCTGACACATCAAATAAAATTTTAGCAAATGAGTTCGAAGTGTTCATTCTAGAATCAGCACATTCTACAATGGTCAAGTCTTATACTAATTTTTCAAAATTCACAGCATTCTTTTAAAACTACCTTCGTTTATTACAACGAATATTTTCCGTCCCATCATGGTCGTTATAACCGAAAAGTATCAGTCTTAACTTATTTGTTGACCTATACACTGCACGCGCTTTAATTAATTTTATTTTAATAGTTTATTACTTATTAAATATTAATTTCCGCAGTGCAATTATATTTTCGTTAATATATAAATAAAATCACAAAAAAAAAAAAAATTTAAATAAAAATTAAGTTAACTAATTCTTTCTTTTAAACTGTGTCATTACATTATTGAATTTTTTTATTAAAAGTGATACTTAAATTTTAAAAGCATTTAATTTAATTTGCCTTTTAGTTTTTTTTTTTTTATATTGATAATATTTCCAAACTTTTTTTTTTGCCAACTGTATCATATTACATTATTGAAATAATTTTTTTTATTAAGTGATACTTAATTTTAAAGGCATTTAATTTAATTTTTAAACATTTTAAAAACTTTTTTGAACATTTTTTTTTGTTTATTTCTGCTGATTTCATAACTTTTTGGTTTTTTGTTAAGTTAAATTTAAAAATAAACTTTATTATGAAATTCAAATGTAATCTTGCTAATTGTACAATTTCTGATAACAAATCTAATTTTGTAGTTTGTAAAGCGTTCTGCAAACGTAAGTTACATGGTGTTTGTATTGGAGCCAGTAGGGATTGGTACCACCCTTCTTTACAAAATTGGTTTATATGTGATGACTGTCAGCATCATGAATCGGTTTTAAGACATATGTTCGACAACCTTAGTAAGTCCATAGCTGATATGAACGATAGGAATACCGGCTTATTAAATAAAGCTATTTTGGTAATTGATTCAAATCGCAATTCATTCAACGATATGGCTAAATCATTTGATTTATTATGTAACACAATGGCGGAGAAATCTACCGGTTCCAATCATACATCAAATAATGAGTTTAACGACTTAAAAACTGAGCTATTAACTGAAATTTCTGCTCAATTTACTAAAAATTTTGAGAATATTTCCAAGTCGTTAGAAGCTGGTTCCAGCAGTGCTTCATCAATTTTTGCAGTTCCTAAAAATTTTGAACGTATGGAAGCAGCTGTTATTAAGCATATTAATACGGTTCACCAGGACTATGCCAGCACTAATGTTGAAATGTTACATAATTTTTCAAAATTCCGAATATAGCAGTAAAATACAAACTTTTGATAAGGCAATTCAAGTTGATACACTACTTGATTCTCCTACAAATTGCGTTAAAAGCGTGCAAACAGATTTTGCAATTGTACATAAATTTGGGACCCAATGGACTAATGATGAATGGAGTGGAAGAATCACCAAGCTAATGGATTGTAATAAATCATCAATCGTCAAAGATAGTAACTATTCGTCTACTTTTGTTAAGGGCGTTCCTTGCTCGTTTGATGAAAATAAGTTAACTCAATTTATAAAAGAAGAATTTAACATTGGTTCGGTAGTGTGTACTAATTTAACACCTAACCGTATAAAGAAGAACAAAAAGAAATATTTATGCTTTCTTATCTCTGGTTCTGTTTATTCTATGAGAATTTTACAACATCCAAGCAACGTCAATATATGGAATAAAATTGGTGCAGCTATTGAATTAAGTAAGCCTCAGGTCAAAGGTAACCTAAACAAAAATATGGAAACAGTTTTACAAGACACTAATACAGGTTATACAATAAGAAATTCTAAATTAAATTACAAATCCTCTTGAAACACTAAATCTAATTTAACAAATTTACTTGATTTATCTTTTCCTATACCTCCTACTAATTTTTCTAAATCAATTGATATATCAAATACTAAAACACTAATTAATCCTAACAAATCTTATATTATTGCACAAACTGATACTAATGCTATTCCTATTTCGAATATTAATATAAAAAATAATTCTAAAAACATCATTTCTAGTAATTCAAATGATCTTACCAAATCAGGTAATAACAAACAAATTAGCGATTCTTATCTAAAAAATAAATTTACAAAATTCAAAAAGTCTGTATCAAATAAATTTAATAAATACCAAAATTTTGTTCAAGGTGAAACTATCATGCCCCAAAGTAAACCTTCTAGCTTAACTGTAGCAAAATCTTCTTCTAATAAAATTAATAGATCAACTTCTTTATCTTTACATCCTGAATCACAAGATAATCCTTTATTAGCTAATTCTGAAGATATTTTATTAACTAACTCAAATACAACTCCACCAATTTTAGATCCTCTTTTACCGCCTGTTGTAAAACTTACTCAAAAAGCTCTTTATGAAAGTAAAAATAACAGTAGGTACGTTTTAGCTAGACTAAGGGACAGTAAAATTTATGATAATGTTAGACTTTACCTTGCATATCTTCACGATAAATCAAATGATGTTTGTATTGGTGGTAAAACAAACACATCGCTTAAGATAGCTATTCAACAGGAAGGACTTCCTACTGATATTAAAGACTTACGTAATATTTTTGTAAAATATCATGAAACATATAATATTTCAGCTGAAAATGCTCTAACTGACTTGAAATCTTTTGCCTCACATATCTCATCTAATAGAATTAACTATCTTCAACGTGTGAGAGAAAATCATGATAAGTACTTTCGTCCCCTTCCAAGCGAGAAAAAGTCTAGTTAATATTAGTCTTGCGGAACCCACTCATCCTAATAATAAATCTTTTAAATTAACTATTTATTATCAAAATGTAAGAGGTCTACGCACAAAAACTAAAAAAGTTTTCTTAAATTCTACTGCTTTAGATTTTGATCTATTCGTTTTAACAGAAACCTGGCTAACTTCTTCAATAAATAATCTTGAAATTTTCTCTTCTTCTTACACTGTTTATAGGAAAGATAGATATGATTGTCGTTTATCTTATAATGTTCCTAAAGGTGGTGGTGTATTGATAGCTGTTAAAAATACTTTTTGTTCATCGCAATTGTTACTTTCTCAATGTGATCCTACCGATATTATCGAAGTAATTGCTGTTAAAATTGAACTACAACTAAAAAATGTTATTATTATAAATTGTTATATTCCTCCGGGATCTAGTATCGAAGTGTATACTAAATATATTTTAGAAATTGATTCACTAGTCAGTAAACTTAATGTTAATGATGATGTAATTCTCTGTGGTGACTTTAATCTTCCTAACATTAAATGGGTTCCGCACGATGAGGATTCCTACTTCATTCCATACGAATTAGTTAGTAATACGGAGTGCTTTGTAATTGACTTTTTTAATTCTTTTAATTTTCAACAAGTATCTTCAATCTGTAATAATCGTGGTAGACAGTTAGATCTTTTATTTACAACAAATTGGATGAATTTTGCTATTATTAACTGTCCATTTGAACTAGTTGAAATTGATGAGCATCATCCTCCAATTTGTTCGTCTCTCTGTTTTCTCTTACCTCCAATTATTGATTCTGAACTTTCTTATCGTTTTAACTTTCATAAAGCCAATTTTGATGCTATTAATAACTATTTAAGTTGTTATGATTTCTCATTTTTAACCTCTTTTAATTTAAATGATGCAGTTAATTATTTCTATAAAATTGTTCATTCTATTATTTCACAATATGTTCCGTTAGTTGTAGACAATAGTTATAAATCCAGTCCGCCATGGTTTACTAAAAGTCTTAAAAAATTAAAAAATAGAAAAAATAAAGCCTGGCGTAAATTTATTAAAAGCAATAATAATTATGACTTTAATGTTTTCATAAATTTATTTAATGAATTTAAAACAATGTCTCATAATTTATATTCAAATTATGTGCAAAACATGTCTTTAAATATTAAAAATAATCCAAAACTCTTTTGGAAATTTGTTAATTCCAAAAGAAAAAGTGATCAATATCCAATGTGTATGAATTATAAAAATTCTAGTAGTATAGATTCTAATGTTATTTCAGAATTTTTCCGTGATTTCTTCTCAAGTAGTTATTCTTTGCCCGCTTTCTCGTTAAATGAAGATAATTTTTTGCATTTATCAAACTTTCCTAATACTACACTGGGTAATATTCATATTGACTCTAATTTGGTATTTAACTATTTGACAAAACTTGATAGTAACACTAGTCCTGGGATTGACGGCATCCCTAACATATTTTTAAATAAATGCTCATCTTCATTATCTGGTCCTCTTTCTTCTTTATTTAATTCTTCTTTAGCTTCTGGTATCTTCCCTTCTATTTGGAAAACTGCCATAATTAGGCCAGTTCATAAAAAAAATCTTAAAAACGATGTTACTAACTATCGTCCAATTGCTAAACTTTCTTCTATACCTAAGCTTTTTGAACTAATTGTTTCTATTTATGATCATTGTACTTGTTTTTTATCGCCTTTCCAACATGGCTTTGTAAAGCTTAAATCAACCGTTACTAATCTTGTTGAATCTACATCTACATTTATTAATAATATGGAAGATGGCTTCCAAACAGATGTAATATATACAGATTTTAGCAAAGCCTTTGATTTTCTTCCACATAATGTTATTATTTTTAAGCAAAATAAATTAGGATTTCCGACTTATTTTATAGATTGGATTAATTCCTATCTCTCTGATCGTAGATATAGTGTTTCTTTTAGATCCTCGATATCTTCTGAGTTTGCAGCTCCCACAGGGGTGCCTCAAGGTAGCCATCTTGGAGCTTTACTTTTCATTATTTCTATTAATGATGTTTCTTCTTTAATAATTAATAGTCACATTAAAATTTATGCCGATGATATGAAACTTTTCAAAAAAATTGTAAATTTGGAGGATGCATTAGCCCTACAAGCTGATCTTAATCGTTTTTACAATTGGTGTTCCAACAATAATCTCCAACTCAATGTTACCAAATGTGCTTCAATCAGTTTTACACGCCGCTTAAGTCCAATTTCTTATGTATATTCTTTTAATAATCAAATCATTTCAAAAGTCACTTCAATTAAAGATTTAGGGGTACTCTTTGATAGTAAACTTCATTTCAACTTCATTATTCTGATATATTAAATAAAGCCAATTCTATGCTCGGTTTTATTAAACGTTGGGCAAGAGAATTTGAAGACCCTTATGTATTGAAATCTCTTTATACCTGCCTGGTTAGACCTAATTTAGAATATGCCAGTCAAGTTTGGTGTCCATTTTATGGTGTCCATATAAATAGAATTGAATCGGTTCAGAAAAAATTTCTCAGGTATGCTTTACGTCTTCTTCCTTGGGAGGACCCTTTTAGATTACCTCCTTACGAACATAGAATAAATTTAATACATCTCAATACACATGAATTGCACCGTAAAGTTGCAGATATTGTATTTCTAATTGAATTAATTAAAGGCAACATTTCTTCTTCTCAACTACTCGCTAAACTCAATTTTTCTTCGCATTCTAGATTAAGATCTGCTAATTTGTTTAATTTACAGTTTCACCGAACTAACTATGGTAAATATAAACCAATTAATAGAATGATGTCTCTCTGTAATATATATAAATCCCATATTAACTTTTCTCAAACTAAACAATCATTAAAAAATAACTTGTATTTGTGTTCTTGAAATTTTTGGACTTACATTCTTTGACCTTTGTCTTCTTAATTGAAGCTTTTTTGTTTTTTTAAATATAATCAGTATAATTTTTAACTTTTTTTTCACACTATTTTTTTTCTTAAACATTTTTTTTTATGTAAAATTCATTATTAAATTATTAATTTCTTTAATCTTTACTTTCTTTTTTGTTTTTTTAATGTTTAATTTTAGTTTATTAATTTAATGTAAATTTTGTAACTTGCTTGAATTAAGCTCGGAATAAATAAATAAATAAATAAATAAGTACTGTATTTTGTTTTTGTTTGCAATTTATTATAATACAGTAGGTACTAAAAAAAAAATTTTTTGTAAATCGTAAATTGTTGTTGCGTTTTGTTAAGTTTTTTGTACAATTAAAAACCGACTTCTGAAATATGCAGAAACTTAAAAAAAAAATTATATTTCTTAAGAAAAATTATTTGTTTCTTATGGATCAGCCAAAATCAGCATGTAAGTCATATATCCTCTTCCAATATAACTAAAATAGCCAAAATAACAACTAAAGTCACCACATGAAATATTCTATTTTTAATAATACAATTAAAAATAAACATTACAAACGAATATTTAACAAACATAACCATGTGAAACATTTCGTTTGTTGTAATTCTAATACTTCTCGTTTTTCTTTCTTTTTATTATTTTAATATAACACACAAAGTGTGATTAAAATTAGCCATACTTCAAAACTCAAATTTCTTAAATAAAAAAAAAAAAAAATAAAATATCCAAAAAGAAAAAAACCTAAACGTTTTTTTACTTTATACCTAGACTACCATATTACGAAGAATAAATTATATTTTTTTTTTTTGACTTATTATATTAAGTTGTTGTTTGTTTTACTTTGCCTTTTTGCGCAACACTTATATTGTAATAAAATTTTGTATTGTTGCGTAACTAATTACTTCATGGGAAAGAAAGTATTGAATATTCATAAATCCAAAAATAAATCCTTATCAGCAAACTGATTTCCTTTAAAATAAATAAATTTGTCAATTGTAATGTTTTTTTAGAATTTAAGTTTTTTATATATTTTTTGTAGAAATTAGGAAAAATAGAAGCGTTGGTTCAATTTTGCTTTCTTTAGAAATTTCAGTCTTAAGTTTGATTTTAAATTGGAAAGTCGGTTTCCAATCTTTGTAAAACGTATATTTGAAATAAAATTAAAAGAAAGAATTGTTAAACAAGTTAATTTTAAAAAATAAAGTTTTAAATAAAACATAAAAAAAATAATATCAAATTTTTTTATTTTATTTATTAATTTTAAAAATAACAAAAGTGGCGCAGTCGGTAGGATACCGACACTGTTTTAAATAATAATATATTAAAATATAAATCGGAAATAAAATTTGGAAATTAATTTAAAAACAGTCATAATAATATTTTTTTTTTAAGAAAAACAAAATATAAATTTGTTAAATTTTCAAAAAAAAAAAAAAAAAATAAAAACTTTATAAATAATTTCTATTTTTCCGGTAAACTATTTAAAATAATAACATTATTACAAAAACAAACAGTGTTACTTTTAAGTATTGTATCTATTTAAGTATCGGTATTAAACGAAAAATATAAACGTTCTTTCGAATTTTTAATGAGCAGTTCTGATATAGACAGAATTGCATTATTATTTCAAACGTTACGATTACAATTAAACAATCAAATTATGACATCAACAGGCTTTACCCTAAGTGATATAGTAAGGGAAGCCAGAGCTGTTCCAGAATTTACTGGGACCGGATACTATGAAGTATCCAGCTTTATCAACGAAGTGGAGTCGCTGACAGGAATGGTAGCTGATGTAGAACAACGGAAATATATATCGAGAATACTCTTGGGAAAAATCCAGGGCAAAGCGGCAGTGTCCACCAGAAGACTAAATGAAGCTACATGGGACCAGATAAAAGGACAGTTAATAAAATCGTTTGGCGTGCAGGAAACATACCTAAAGTTAAAAGAAGAGGCAGAAAAAACACAGTTTAGATCGGTAAGTCAACTTTATAATGATCTTAGTAGTATATTAGACAAATTCAATTATAAGTATCAGTTAGACCAAGTTAAACCAAATGATTATAAACCCACATGTAATGAGATTAGTATTTTAGAGAAATTCCTTTCTAAAATAAATAGGAATGACTCTATTTATTTAAGAACAAAAAATGTAAAAAGTTTAGAAGAGGCCTATAACGAATTGTTGCAAACGGGAATCACAGTTAATCGTAATGATAATTTTAATTCAAATTCTAGGCCAAACCGTTTCAATAGAAATTCACAAATTAATAATTACAATCGCGGTCCGAACAGTAGTAATAATAATAATTTTACAAATAACAATAACTTTCGCGGTAATAATCAGAATAACCATGATAGACAAAATAATTATAACCAAAATGGTTATCGCAACCAATTTTTTAACAGTAATAATAACAATAGCAATAGTAGCCAAAATATTAGAAATTTTTTTTCAAATAAGAGTCAAAATACTAGAAATACAAATTTTAATAATAATAGGGCGCGAAATAATAATAATTATGAACCAATGGAAGTCGACCATAATACCGCAAACTACAATAATAATTCAAACCGTAGTAATAATACAGAAAATTCATATCGTCTAGAAAATTTTCAAACTTCGCCTCCAACAACCAATTACACATAGCAGAACTTATTATCGACAATATAAACATTGATTGTCTTATAGATACTGGTGCTGCTACATCAATAATAAATCCAAATATTTTTCCAATTGAAAGGCAATCAAAATTAAAAATACCCATTTGTTTAACCACCCTAATGGGAGATAAAAATATAGAACGTGAAATTATCACAAGAACTCCTTCCGAATTTAATGAGAATACAACCATGAGTTGGAAAATTTACAATTTAGATAATAAAAACTTTGATGCGATCCTAGGGCAAAATGTGCTTACACCGATTGGTGCTAAAATCGATTTGCTAGAAAGTACAATCGAAGTTAATGGTGTTAAAACTAGATTTAAAAATTCTTGCCCATATAAAGAAACTTTTCAGTTAGAAATTTTGAGCATAAACCATTCTGACATTTTCGAAAATTTACAAATTAAACATATGAACACGGAAGAGTGTAAAATTTTAAAAGAAATTTTATCAAAAAATAATGATTTGTTTTACAAGGAGGGAGATAATCTTACTCATATCACTGAGGTAAAACATCAAATTATAACTGAACATTCACGACCAATTTATTCGAAAACATACCGTTTTCCTAAAATTCACAAAATAGAAGTAGAAAAACAATTAAAAGAAATGCTCGCGCAAGGTATAGTACAACCAAGTAATTCACCCTATAATTCGCCAATTTGGGTGGTCCCAAAGAAAATAGATAACTCGGGTAAACCTAAGTGCAGAATTGTAGTGGATTATAGAAAATTAAACGAAATTACCACGGATGACAAATTTCCTATTCCAAACATGGACTCCCTTTTCGACAAGTTGGGTAGAGCTCAATACTTTACCACTTTAGATTTGGCAAAAGGGTTCCATCAAATTTTAGGAGATGAAAAGGACAGGTGTAAAACAGCATTTTCAACCCCCCAGGGCCACTACGAATTTCTTCGTATGCCCTTTGGGCTGAAAAATGCTCCTGCCACTTTTCAACGGGTCATGAACCACGTTTTAAGAGATTTAATAAATAAAATATGTGTCGTTTATCTCGACGACATATTAATTTTTTCAACTTCTTTACAGGAACATTTAGAAGCAATTAATATTATATTTAAAAGACTTAGACATTATAATTTAAAAATTCAGATTGATAAATGTAACTTTTTTTCAAAACAAACCGAGTATTTAGGGCATGTTCTTACACCCAATGGTATAAAGCCTAATGACAATAAAGTTAACGTAATTAACGAACTCAAACTACCAACAACAAGGAAACAGATAAAAAGTTTCCTTGGTATCACAGGGTACTACCGAAAGTTTATAAAAGATTACGCCGCGGTAGCTAAACCCATGACTAATTATTTAAAAAAAGATAAGAAAATCGATATTAATGACCAAAATTACGTTTTGTCTTTTGATAAATTAAAAGAACTAATAACGAATTATCCAACTTTAAACTATCCAGACTTTAAAAAACAATTTGTCTTTACAACGGATGCTTCAAACTTCGCAATTGGTGCCGTGTTGTCGCAAGATGGACACCCAATTTGCTTTGCTAGTCGAACTCTTAACGAGCCCGAAACTCGTTATTCCGCGATAGAAAAAGAACTTCTCGCAATCATTTGGGCAACCAAATATTTTCGCCCATATTTATATGGCACTAAATTTATTATTAGAACTGATCATCAGCCGCTTACCTGGCAACATTCAGTTAAAGAACTTAATTCCAAATTACAACGATGGAAAATCAGTTTATATGAATATGAATTCGATATCGAATATTTAAAAGGAAAAGAAAACAAAGTTGCTGATTTTCTCAGCAGAATCGACATAAATAAACAGGAAATAAACCAAAACGAAATATCAGAAAATGTATATAACGAAAATAACAGTGATATGGCTACAATTCATAGTGGTGTCGAAGATTTGGACAACCCCATTCCAATCGTAGGCCATATAGTTAACAAATACTTTACACAAATTCACATCGTATCTGACAAACAGTTTGAAACAGAAAAATTATATGGCAAATATAAATTAATATATATAACAGAAAATGAACTGAACGATAACAATTATTTAAACGATCTATTACGTCGTGTTTTACAAAAAGGAAAAATTTATATTTTTTCAAAATTAAATGACGAAAAATATAACATACTACAACAAAAATTAATCGAACTATTCGGGAATAATAACAATATAAAATTTTATAAATGCTCAATTCAAGCGGAAAACATTCCAAACGAAAACAAAACAATAGAAATAATAGAAAAAATTCATAACGATTCAAATCACCGCGGCATAATTGAAAATTTCAATGAAATTAGAAAAAAATGGTTTTTTCCAAAAATAAAGGAATTAATCCATAAATTTATAAACAATTGCAATATATGCAATAAGGCAAAATATGATCGCCATCCAGTTCAAACTAAATTTCAAATAAGCGAAACTCCTAACGAACCTAATGATATCGTTTGCGGAGATGTTTTTTATTGTTATAAACTGACGTTTTTGACAACTTTCGACAAATTTTCAAAGCATTTAATGATTCAACATTTACCTGACAGAAATGCGTTAACTATTATAGATCTTTTTAGAATTAGATTAGATATATTAGGCAAACCTAATAAACTTGTACTAGACAACGAATTAAATAACCTTAATATGAGAGATTTTTGCAGGGAAGAAAATATTCAAGTTCATTTCACCTCACCTAGGTCCCACACAGGTAACTCTGATATCGAAAGAGCTCACGGTACTCTTAATGAGCTTCTTAGAATATTCGAAACAAAAAAATGTAAACTAAATACAATACATAAAGTTTTTCTCGCAGTGGAAAAATACAATAAGAAGTCAGACCACTTGATATCCTTAATGGTAAAATACCAAACTTAGAACAAATTAGAAATTTAATTCATAAGAAAAAAGTAATTAATATAAACAAGCTAAACAAAAATCGAAATGACTTTGAACCAGAAAATTTAGGTGAAGTTTTAGTTAAAAATCCTGGCACAGAAAGATATAAAACTACTCCAAGATACGTATAAATTGAAAGTCGACTGGAAGGAAATAAATTAATAGATAATAATAATCGTAATATTCACCCTTCTAGAATTAAAAGGAAATTTAAATTCATTTCAGGTCAAAAAACAACATCAAATGTTCAAACCTCAAATACAAACTCACAAATTTAAACTTTTTATTATAACATTTTTTCTCTTTCTTATAAACTCTACACAAGCAATATTTCGGTTACAAAAACTAGACACTCAAGGAGGGTTTCAAATCATTCAGCTACATGAAACTCCTCTAATACAAAATTATACAAAAATACTTCACGTCATAGACACAAATGATTTACAAGACACTCTAACAAAAATATAACAATCTACTAACACGTTTTTCAAAGGTCCTGAAGACCTAACTATTATCAAACAATTAAAAACTCAAATAAATAAAACAAGCCATAACATAAGAATACTCACTGATGTACACAGAAAAAAACGAGGTTTGATTAACTTTGGAGGTTCAACATTGAGATGGTTATTCGGCACTATGGATAATGATGATCGAGCTGAAATCGAATCACATCTTCATCAGGTAGACTTTAATAACCATAATTCCATATCAGCAATCAATCAACAAATTAAAATTAACAACGATTTAGAAAATAATTTAAACATCCTCCAGAAACAAATATCTAAAGACAGAACACTTACTGAAAACCTTCTAAATACTGTGACAGACACAAACCGACAACATATTAAACAAATTCATTTTTTACAAATTTTAAATAATATTAATATCCTTAATCAAGAAATTAGTAAAATACAAAGTAACTTAGCTTTTGCAAAACATGGCGTTATGACCAATTCTATACTAACATCGGAAGAAATAGAATTTTATCAAATAGATTCGTTTAAATATCAAGAAATTAAAAGTTCAATTTTTGAAAAGGATGAGAAACTAATTTTCGTTATCTCAATTCCAAATTTATCTGAACAACTAGCACAAAAAATTAAAATTTTACAAATATCTAATGATAAATTTGAAGAAATTTCTCTAATTAATACGAATTTCATTACACACAAAAATAAAACGTTTATCGATGAAAATAATATGTATGTAAAAAATTTAAAAAATGCTGATGAATGTATTCAAAGTCTAGTTAATTCTAATTTTAATAAATGTAGTAAAGAAATTGAAAAAAATTTAAAAATTATTGAAATATCCTCAAACACTATATTAGTAAAAAACGCAAAAAAATTTAATGTTAAAAACATCTGCTAATAATATAACTTATATACTAAACAAAAACTATGTAATTTCATTTAGTAATTGTACCGTTGAATTAAATAACATTGTATTTACAAACAAAGAAAATTATATATTTGAACATATCATGTTACCAAATTATTTAAACATAGAAAATGTAGAATTAAAAGCAAACTTAAAAGATGTTCATTTAAAACAAATTGAAAACATAAAACATATTGAAGAAATAAAAATGTCATATACCTAAAACTAATAACAAAATTTTTTATACACTAATTTTAATTTCACTTATTATAACGTTAATTGTACTACTTTTATATTTTGTAAACCAAAGGAAATCAAAAAGCATTAAATTGGAAATTCAAGAAAATAAACCGGAATTAAATATTAACTATTTACCAACCATATCAAGAAAAAAAGATGTCCAGGAGGACATCAAGCTTAAGGAGGGGGGAGTCATATATCCTCTTCCAATATAACTAAAATAGCCAAAATAACAACTAAAGTCACCACATGAAATATTCTATTTTTATACCCGTTATCTCAATTCCAAACATATATGACATCGGGTATATTAGATTTGCTCCTCCGTTTGTAACGCATCGATCTAGACGAGCTAGATATAGTGTCAAGGGTACGTATCGGCTCAGAATCGAAAAATTAGTCGATCTAGCTATGTGTGTCTGTCCGTCCGTCCGTCCGTCTTGAAATTCACACAAAATATTTTTGGGACATTTTTGAGGTTCCCTATTCTTTTTGGTTAAGACCAGATCAAGGTTTTGGGGAGCTGCCACACAACTTCTTTGCACCAATATGAATTTCTAAGAAACTGATTATACTACGAGGATGAAAATTACACACTGTTAGTTATATAATGAATCGAGCACTTACATATATGAAGTTTCAAAATGTTACGGCCCCATTTTCGGGGGGCTGCTATACAACTTCTTTGCACCAATATGAATTTCTTGGAAACTGATTATACTACGAGGATGAAAATTACACACTGTTAGTTATATAATGGATCGAGCACTTATATGAAGTTTCAAAATGTTACGGCCCCATTTTCGGGGGGCTGCTATACAACTTCTTTGTACCAATATCAATTTCTTGGAAACTGATAATACTACGAGGATAAAAATTACACACTGTTAGTTATATAATGAATCGAGCACTTATATGAAGTTTCAAAATGTTACGGACCCGTTTTCGGGCAGCTGCCATACAAAGTAATCAATTCGATAACTGTGAATCTAATGAAGCTACGAAGTTAAAATCAAAACTGGGCAGGTAAAGTAATAGGACAAGTTAGTTGGCAAAGTTGGACATCACTCGGACCACCTTTTAGGGTGGGCTATTTTTTTTTTTTTTTTTGGATAATAAGTTAATCAAAAATTATGGGATACCTAATAAGTTAAATATTTTTTAAACTATTTTACTTTCTTATATTTTTTTTGTAATATTTATAATAGCATAGGGGAGATAAATAACGGCTAGTGGGTATGCACGGGTATCTAAAAGTTGACAAGGGCAACTATAATCTTCCTCGTTAATAATACAATTAAAAATAAACATTACAAACGAATATTTAACAAACATAACCATGTGAAACATTTCGTTTGTTGTAATTCTAATACTTCTCGTTTTTCTTTCTTTTTATTATTTTAATATAACACACAAAGTGTGATTAAAATTAGCCGTACTTCAAAACTCAAATTTCTTAAATAAAAAAAAAAAGAACTAAAATATCCAAAAAGAAAAAAACCTAAACGTTTTTTTTCTTTATACCTAGACTAGACTATCATATTACGAAGAATAAATTATATATTTTTTTTTTTGACTTATTATATTAAGTTTGTTTTACTTTGGCTTGTTGCGCAACACTTATATTGTAATAAAATTTTGTATTGTTGCGTAACTAATTATTTCATGGGAAAGAAAGTATTGAATATTTATAAATCCAAAAATAAATCCTTATCAGCAAATTGATTTCCTTTAAAATAAATAAATTTGTCAATTGTAATGTTTTTTTAGAATTTAAGTTTTTTATATATTTTTTGTAGAAATTAGGAAAAATTGAAGCGTTGGTTCAATTTTGCTTTCTTTAGAAATTTCAGTCTTAAGTTTGATTTTAAATTGGAAAGTCGGTTTCCAATCTTTGTAAAACGTATATTTGAAATAAAATTAAAAGAAAGAATTGTTAAACTAGTTAATTTTAAAAAATAAAGTTTTAAATAAAACATAAAAAAAATAATATCAAATTTTTTTATTTTATTTATTAATTTTAAAAATAACAAAAGTTGTACGGCATTCAGTTTCTGTCAAAAATTTTGAAATAATTAGTTACGTAAAAAAATTTACATGAAAGCATACGCGACGTGCTGTACCTCAGAGTTTTAAAATTTAAAAATTGACAAAGTGTATAAAAATACATATTGTAATGGTTTTTTCTTATGCTGCTGCGATTAAATTTTAAAAATAAAATATTTTAAAATAACATTTTTTTTTAAATAATTTAGTTTAAAACCTACAAATATTCAAATAAATTGAAAATACCTGCAGTACAATATGTTTGCAAAACTAAAAAAATTATCTTTCTCAAAAAAAGTTATTTGTTCCTTAGGTCCTAACCTAAATAAAAGCGTGCAGTGTATAATTTCTGTCAAAAAATTGAGAAATAAATAGGTACATAAATTTACATTAGAGCAGCGAAAATACGCGTAACGCAATGTACAGTATCTCGGATTTTTAAAATTTACATGTCAATATTTGTTGTTTTTACAAATGTATAAAAATATTATTATTGGTTTTTCTTATATTTCTATATTATGTTTTAAAAAATAATATTTTTTTACAATAATTTTTATTAGAAAATATCTTATATTCGAAATACCTATAATATGAAATTAAAAATTTTTTTATAGGTACTAAATTAAAACATTCAAATAAATATTTTTGATAAATTAAATATTGTACGCGCGTATCGATTTACCGATAATGGATATGTAGACAGACGTATTGACGTTCTGCCGTATAAAAATTGTACGTCATATGTTTTGATTTCATTCTAATAATTGAAAAGTTTATTTCACATTTTCAACATCGAATAATGTTTTTTTTTGTAATAAAAAAACTATTTTTAGTTTTACTTTGACAAAACGAACGAATTTTATATATCAAAAAGTGTACATGAAGATTAGATAGGCTTAGTTTGTAAAGGGAAAGCTAATTTTTGTTTCAGGAGTACATAATTGTCAGATTAATCGTCATATATATATTTCACATTTTAAAACTACCTGTCATTTGAGAAGTTAATTATATTTAATAATATTTAAATATCAATAAAGTGAAAAAATTAAGGTTTATTGCTGATATAAATATAAAGAATATTTTTTAAAATGAAAGGAAGTAAGTGCTTATTGGTTATTAAATTAAAAATATGATTTAACATAACCTATTCTAGAGAATTTTGATTAAAGCCATCTGCCCGAAATTATTTATTTACTCTGTCATATACTCTTTTACAAGAGCTGGAGTAGCTGGCAATAGTTGAGAGTATAAAATAGTTTACTCCTCATAAAGGAATGAAAGCAATAATATTTATTTGTTTTAAGAAACTTATGAGTCATGGCTCATGACCATGTATAGAAATATATTTTTGTCAATAAAAAACTTAGGAAATATTAAATAAATAAACTAGACAAAAAGGTATAAAGTAAACTAAGGAATTCAGAATCATTTTTCGCATGTTTTCAGAACTTTAAATAGGCATACATTTGTAGTAAAAATTTTCCTATGTAGCTATTAAATTTAAAAATGAAAAAAGGGTAGGAAAAATTTATTCTTTGATTTATTGAAAAACTTTTTTTTTGCTATAAATCTTAAGATTGAGATTTAAAAAAAGACTTCGGTCAACTTGACTATTATTTGTACTTCTGGCAGCTTTAATATAATATAATACTAAATACTTAACTTATGAATTATGATATGTTAAATTTTGTTGTACATATTATGTATTCATAGAGTTTTTTAATTAGGATACAGTAGGGTTTCCATTACATCTCTTTTAAAGAGAACATGTTCTCTTTTTTGTTTAGGATCTTTTTGTTCACTCTCTTTTTTTCTTTTTGTCCAAGTGTTCTCTTTATGGCCGCGAAAACTGTCTGATACCGATGGCGATGATGGATTTAAAAGATTAATATCAAGTTCCAAATGGATAAAGTTTTTCGACAATAATAATAATACCGAGTATTATTCGGAACTTTTAAAAATATGTCAATTTTTTTTCAGCATACAAAATGCAAATGTTGAACGAATATTTTCTTTAATTGGCGCACAATGGAAAGAGCGGAACAAACTGAAAATTTCAACCGTCAGATCAATTCTCACGGTAGTTTATAATCTTAAAAATTTAAAATGTAAATCTTTTAAAGATTTACTTTTAAATAATAAAAAATACTTAGCCCTAATAAGTAGCTCCAAAAAGTATAATTCTGATTCATCAGAATCAGATTACGATTATTCATGATCTCAATTAATTTATATAAATTTATTTTTGAATGTTTATTTAATTTATTTTGTTTATTTTATTGTTTTCAAGAAAAAGAAAATGGGATTTTGTTTATTTTTATTTTTGTTTTTTATTAATAAAATAATATAATTAAAAAACGTTTTTGTTTTGTATTTTTGAAACTAAAAAATAAAGTGCTATTTCGATGACTTTTTGAAAAGAATTTCAATAGATTTCCTATGTCTTGAAATTATGTTCTCTTTTTTTCTCCATGCCATATGGACACCCTAGGATACAGAATACGTACAACATAGTTCATATCGTACCTACTAAAATGTTTAGAAAAAAGTACAGTTTTCTATATGAGAGACAGCATTAACTCGAATTTTGGGTTCTTGACTTCAATAAATATATGTATATGTTTAGAAATATGTATTTATTAAAATAATATTCATATGTATTTAGAATTTTAATTTAATTTAACTGTACCAATTTATCCTCTTTTTAAAGCGGCTTAAGCTATAGAAATGAAACTCAAAAATAGGTACTTAACAACGTTTTAATAATTAAGAAAAATTATAAATTTTTTTTAAGCAAATTTCAAGCGCAAGAATTGTTGACAACACTGTTGGCATAATTTTTGTTATGTATAGTCTAATATAATTTACACAAAACGAATTTTATATGTTAAAATTAAAAGCAAAAATAGCTCGAATTTCGAGCACAGGGCGATACTAGTTATTGTATAAATGCTTAACATTAATATAGTATTCAACATTATTTATCACCATGACCCCATATATCATATAAGCCATTAAATATTAACTATATAAAATTATTTATAATAAATTCATTTTAAATGAAATATTATTAAAAATTTATATAAAATGAATTGCCTGAAAAAGGATTACTTTGATAAAGTAAATCATATGATTTCTTATTTATATTCATTTTATTTAATAGAATTAAACTATTCCTAAAAACATTAAAAATTTCTGCGCATCTTACACTTAAATATATTTAATTATATGTGTATACATATATGAATATTCTTATAAAAAGATAATAGCTTTGGCCTCAAGAATTCTTTTATTTGCTATTATTATATATACTAGTAACGCCCTGTGCTCGAAATTTGAGCTTTTTGTGCTTTTAAATTTACATAAAAAATCCGTTTTGTATAATTTATATTAGACTAATATTATACGAAATTTATTTTTTTTTCCCATGCATGCTAAAATTTATGGCAACAGTTCTTGCGTTTGAAATTTCCTTATTAAAAAAATATTTATAATTTTTTCAATTATAAAAACGTTTTTAAGTATTTTGGAATTTTATTGCTGTAGCTTAACGCGAGTTATAACTTTGATTTTTATATTTAATAAAAAAACCAAATTATATTTTTTTTATAAATTCCAACTTTATTTTAACTAGGTAAAATATTAATTGATTTTAATTAGAAAGTTACAAGTATTTATATTAAAAAAACGAGGAAGAGTGTAGTAGAGTAGACTATGTCAACTCTGGGATACCCGTATGACCGTATCATATACATTATATCATCCGATTAATTACTTTTGTCAAAATTTCAAACATACAACTTAATTAAGTGTAGTGGAATACTCATATAAAAGAAGGAGTTGTATGGCAGCTACTTGAACCCTCTGCAGTAGACCAACCAAATTTTGTAGTAACTTTGGCCATTACACTAAACTATTTTTGGCAAAATTTCAGACACCCAGCTTCATTAGGTGTAGTGTAATGCTCATATAAAATAAGGAGTTGTATGGCAGCTACTCGAACCCTCTACAGTAGACCAACCAAATTTTGCAGAAACTTTGGCCATTACACTAAACTATCTTTAGCAAAATTTCAGACACCCAGCTTAATTAGGTGGAGAGTAATGCTTATATAAACTAAGAAGTTGTATGGCAGCTACTCGAACACACTCCACTAGATCAACCAAATTTTGCAGACTCTTTGGCCATAAAACTAAACTACTTTTGGCAAAATTTCAGACACGCAGATGTAATAGGTACAGAGCAATACTCATATAAAAAAAGGAGTTGTATGGCAGCTACCCGAACCCATGGACCAAAACGGCTGGATTTAAATAGCGATGACGGCTATTGAAAAAAAACGAATTTGCGAAAATTTCAAGATCCTAGCTCCTTTAGTTTTTGAGTTATCGTGCGGACGGACGGACGGACGGACGGACGGACGGACGGACGGACGGACGGACGAACGGACGGACGGACGGACAGACGGACGGACATACATCGCTAAATCGATTTATTTTTCGATTCTGATCCGATCCATACACTTGAGTCTATATCTACCCCCCCTCCTTCTCTGCGTTACAAACGTAATGGCAAATTTATTATACCCTTTGGCTATATAGTCATACGGGTATAAAGATGCATTGTCAGCGAGACATATTTTATAAAAGTAATTTGAATCTTGGGAAATTTATAATTAAAAGTTTCCCAATAATTATTAATTTGAATTTAATTGAATTTAGAATTTAGTTTTGCTGACATTGCGTCTGTACAAAAAGGTTAATAACATTTTATAAATTTAAGTTAATAAAAGTAAAAATTACAAGGTTAGTATTTGTTCTTAAAAATATGTTAGGTTGTTATGCAGATGACGTAACTCGTCCCCCCTTAGTCTGGAGCGATGGCCAGATGAATTGAACATCGTGAGATTCATTGGCAGGAGTGACAGGACTATTCCCTATGTATGTTTTATTAGGATTACGTACTTTTAAAATATATATTGCGAAAATGATTAAACATGTAATAATTATTGAGATGGTATTACTAATGAGGATTGTAACATAAATTTCTTTTTGTTGACCGTGAATTATTTCTATAGGTTGTCTATTGGTGAATTGATATTTATCCAATTTTATAAATGATATATTGTTGTTTGGAATTGTGTTATTGATAAGGTTGAATATTGTAGGATGAATGTTGATTTCTTCCCAATGATAATTTGATTTTGTTGTATATGTTATATCGTTTATTTGAATGTCACAATTTTGAAAATGTATGAGAATTGTGCCTTTGATTTTTGGAGTGATAGAATTGCATGTTGTTCCGATTGTTGTTTCTGGAATATTAATAATTACTAGGTAGTTGGGTTCTGGTTGGTATATTTCTATATTGGTGTTTCTTTCCTGTAGTTCGCAATTAGCTGGTTTGTTGTTGATAATATTTCCGATGCAATTTGATTTGTTGACATCTTCTTTATGTAAGGTTTCCTTGCAGTAATAAATTTTTTCTATTCTTGGGCATTTTTTATCGAAATATTGAATATCGTTATCATTTATAGTTAGGAAAGGTTTGGTTGTTATGGTTTTAGTATAGTTAATGGGAAGTGGGATTATGCGGAAAAATAAATAATTTTCTTTTGAAATTAAAGGTATTTGAATGTTAAATATTATGTTAATATTATTGTAGTAGGCTTGAAGTTCTAAAAGTTCGTATATATTTTCGTTTGAATTTAAAGTTATATTTTGGTTTCGAAAAATCAAATGAATTTCATCAATTTCTGTAGGGTTTAAAATTTGTTTAGATATAATGTTTAATTTAGCCAAAATTATTGCTTCTGCAATATTGTTAAGGTGGTTTTGCAGAATGTCAATGTTGAAATTTATTTGATTTAGAAATTATAAGTACATAAAGTTTTAGTTTTCTGTTCTAATTTGATTCCTTAATTGATCTTTAAAATCGTTGAGATAATTCACAATAGCATCTTGTTGGTAGTCAATATGTCTGGTTATGTTTTCGAAACGTTCTATCATTTTATTATTTAAAAAGTTTTGACTGTTAATTTTGTTTTCTAAGTTAATTTCATTTTCAGTTAAGTTTTTTATTTCTTCATTTAAACGAAGAGCGTCATTTGCGTCCATGTTACCTGTTATACTTTTAATTACAGTTCCTAAACCATTAATCAGGCCTCTTTTTATCCTAAATGTTGGTTTTAAAGTTTGAAATTTTTGTTTTAATTCTTTTAATTTAAGTCTTGTTATAGTAATAGATTGTTCAAGAATTGGTATTTTATCTAAAGAGTTTATAGAATTTTCTAATTTATTTATATTTTGTTCGTATTGTTGCAATTTAATTATATGAATGAAATTCGATTGTCCCTGCATAATTTTAGCAGTACCAAGTTGCATTGGTAAAATGCCTCTATGGTTGGATAGATCTTGGATTTCCATCCGTTGTCCTAGTATTATGTGAATTAACCTGAAATTTCCGTTTTTTAATTTTAGATTTGGAATTTTTTGGTTTTTGTAAGTTATAATTGTAACTTTATTATTTTTCTTTATTTTATGTTTTGAATATCTCGGAGTAAGTTTATTTCGTTTGCATTCTTTTCTATATATAGTTTCATTTTCATTTAAATCTATTGGTTCATTTCTATTTGCGTTAAGCTTATCAATATTTTTATTTACTCGATTTTCTAAGTTTTGTTTAATAGAAGGATAAAGAGTTTCTTGAAATATATTTAATTTTTTCAGATACTCATGTTCGTTGTTAAAGTCTATGTTTTCGTTAAATTTGGAAGTTCTTCCGAAAAATACTTGATAGGGAGTGAGTTTAGTTGAGGAATGAATAGAATTATTATAAGTAATTAAAGTTTCTGTCAGTATATCGTCATGATCTAAAGGAAGTTTATTTTCTTTATATTTATAGTATATTATACGATAAATTTCGGTAAGGGTTGAGTGTAACCTCTCTACTGGAGAGTTACTGCTTGACTGTTGGAATGAAGTGATATGTAAATGAATTTTATATTGTTTGCAGAAATCCTTAAAAATGTTTGAACAAAATTCAGTTCCTTGGTCTCATACGATTTTTGTAGGTATACCATGAGTACTAATGAAATGTTTTAGGGATTTAATTATGTTGAGACTGTTTCTTGTTTGTACTGCATAAGCAGCAGCAAATTTAGAGAATTTGTCTATTATTGTAAGGTTTAATTGTTTATTGATAGTATAAATATCTATATGTAAAATGTCGAGTGGTTTAGAAGGAGTTTCTGGTTTTTCAAAAATTATTTTTGTCGGATTTCGGTCATATTTAAGTTTATTACAAGTATCACAATTATTTATTGTTTGATTGATTTTATTTTTCATGAAAGGAAAAAAGTACTTCCTTTTTAGATGGCCTAATGTCTCATTAATACCTCTATGATTGTTACTTGTATGATAATCTTGTATAATATTTTCTTGTTCATCGTCATTTGTTACGTCAGTTAAAATTTCTACACATCGAATGAGTTTAAAAGTTTTACTATTGGAAAAGAATTGAGAATATACTGTTTGAACTAATTTAAATGTTTCGTCGTCAGTGAAAATTGCAGTAAGCTTATTTGGTGCTAAGTATTCTTTAAAGATTTTGTCAGACTTTCAATTGTAAAGATTGGAAGACGAAAAGTTCTACGTTGTTTATTTCTAAAAATAGTTTTTAATGATGAAAAAGGTTTTTTATCAGTTTTATCAAAAATAATTTGAAGGTTGAATTCGTTAAGTGGTTTTTCTGAATTTGGTATTATATCGTCTGAATCATTAGTTGTAGTAGGTTCTACCTGAATAGAAGAAGGTCCTGGTTCTGTATTAGTTTCAGCTGTATTTAAATCGATATAATTTTGTTCCGAAATTTTTACTCTGCTAAGAGCGTCAGCATTTGAATTTAAAGTACTTTTTTTGTAAACTATTTGGTAATCAAATTCTTCTAATTTCAGACGCCACCTCACAAGTTTAGAGTTTGGATCTTTTAGACTCATTAACCATAAAAGAGGTTAATGGTCAGTGACAATTTGAAATTTTCTACCGTAAAGGTACGGTCGAAAATATTTTGTTGCCCATACAATAGCCAACAATTCCTTTTCAATTGTGGAATAGTTTATTTCTGAATTTGTAAGAGTTCTGATCGCGTAGCAGATACGTAGGTCATGTCAAACTAGTCCTTGTGGAAGCATTGCTCCAATTGCGAAGTTGCTTGCGTCCGTCGTTAAAACAAATGGTTTAGTGAAGTCCGGATATTGAAGTATTGGGTCATTTGTTAGAAGATTTTTACACGTTTCAAATGTTTTTATATATTCATCGTCAAGATCTATTTTAATATCCTTTTTTAGGCAATTAGTAAGAGGCTTTGTTAATTTTGCAAAGTCCTTGATGAACTTGCGATAATACCCAAATAAACCCAAAAAGCCTTTAATTTCTTTTTGTGTTCTAGGAATAGGAAAATTTTTAATTGCACTAATTTTTTCAGGATTGGGTTTGACACCTGTTGTTGAGACAATATGTCCTAGAAAAGCTACCTCCTTGTGCAGAAATTCCGATTTATCTAACTGAACTTTTAGGTTAAATTGTCGGAGTTTCTCGAAAATCTTTTTTAAATTCTCTTCATGTTCTTGTAGAGAAGTAGAGTACACAATTATATCATCAAGATATACCAAACAGATTTTACCTTGTAAATCTTGAAGAACATTGTCCATTACTCTTTGAAAAGTTGCCGGGGCGTTTTTTCAACCCGAATGGCATTCTAACATACTCGAAGTGACCACCTTCGACTGTAAAAGCTGTCTTTTTGATGTCGTTTGGATCCATTTCTACTTGATGGAATCGACTAGCTAAGTCCAATGTCGAAAAGTACATACTTTTTCCGAGTTTGTCCAGTATTTCGGCAATATTAGGAAGGGGATACCGATCACTAATTGTTTTTTCATTAAGTTTTCAGTAGTCAATAACCAAGCGCCATTTCTGTCTACCGCTTGCGTCTTTTTTCTTTGGCACGATCCAAACTGGGGAACTCCAGGGAGAATAGCTTGGTCGTATAATGCCTTGGTTTAACATGTCGTTAATTTGACGTTTTACTTCTTCCTTGTGTATGTATGGGTATCGATAAGATTTTGTAAAAATTGGTATTTCGTCATTAGTATGCATTCTATGTTTAACTTGATTTGTAAAAGTTAGATTGTGTCCTTCACGAAAGAAAATATCGTCATATTGTTTGCAAAGATTAATTAGAACGGTTTGTTCTTCTTTATTAAGATGAGATGTTCTTAGAAGTTTAATTATATCTTCAGAATCTGGATTAACATTTGAAATATTGAAATTGTTGATTTCAATGTATTCGTTTGAATTATAAGGTTTTACTTTCAAAGGTTGTTCAAAGAAAACTACTTGACAACTTGGAGTTGAATTTATTACTTCTATTTGACTATACCAATTATTGGCAGAATATATTCCTTCTGAGATATAAAGACCAGGTTTGATTTCAAAACTTTTTATAAAAATATCTCCATCTTTTGAATCAACTGGTAATTTGAAAGTGGATTTAGACTTAGAATTTATTATATATTTATTGGACATATAGTTAGGTTTAAAAGCTTTTGTAATTAATAACTTTTTTGAAATGTCTACTTTGGCCTCTAAAGTTGTTAGAGCATCTAGGCCTAGGAGACCATCGAAATAACCATGAAATTTGAAAACTAGAAATGTTATTTCACCCTTTTGGTTAAATTCAGAAAAAATAGGAAATTTAATTTGTTTATCGATCTGATGTTTATTTAAAATTGTTGTGATAGTTATTGGATTAATTTTTTGAAAATCTTCTGGGTTGGGAAATTCGGGGTATATGAAAGAAGAGGAAGAACCAGTGTCTATTAAAAATTTGAGTGGGCGCCCAAATGGGGAACTTATGTTAACATATGGTAAGACTGAACCATGTTTGTTAACGTCTAGGTATCCAATTGCTTCGTCGAGGCTTTCGATGGAAAATTTCCATCATCAATTTCTGGATTTGTCATGTCGTTTATATTATCGTCATAATTTCGGTCGGAATTCTGGTAGTCGTAATATTGGTCTAAATTTTGGAAATTGTCAATTGAATTTGGTTCATAATTATTCATATCTCTATTATCGGATATGTGAAATAATTCTTTACTGGTGAATCTGGGTGGTCCAGTTTGTCTAAAGAAGTTACTATTATTATTAGGAGTTTGGTTTGTTTGCCTGTTAAAATAGACCATATGTATTAACATATGGTCTATTGAAATTATTATTGTTATTTCGGATTTGATACGGTTGAATGGGAAAATTTCTAAGACTTCCAGTAGTGTCCATAGGTACTGTTCTATTAAAATTTTTTTGAAAGTTGGACGAATTCAGTCGATTAGCATTATTAAAAGGTTGGTATGATGCAGGATTATTTTAAAATGGTTATCGTATTGGGTAATTTTGATTTGGGTATGACTGAGTTTGTTTTGGTTGATTTCTAAAATTGGTCGTTCTATTGTTTTGTTGTTGTGAAGGTGAGTTTCTACCATAATTATTTGGTCTATTATCATTTGTTCTATTATTCGAGATAAAAGGTTTTGAGTAGAATATGTTTTGTTCTTTTATGCAGAACGAAAATGCTTCGGCTAAGCTATCGGGTCTCATAGCCCTTATAGTTGCGCCAAGAGGATCTCTTAATCCTGATAAAAAGGTTTTAAGGCTCATCTCTTCAAATAGAACTTTTTTGGCTGATATAACATTTGGATTAGTTTCGTGGATGTTAACATGATTATTCATGTTAGCCAAAATTTCAATAACCTCACTATAAAATTTTTCTACTGTCGAATTTTTTTGTCTCAGTTTATGTAGGTCTTTGATAAGAGATGTTTCGTTTCTCTTATCCGAATAATGAAGGATAAGATTTTCTCTTATGTCCTTCCAAATCAGAGGAGTTCCGTACATATTTAAAACTTCGTTGGCAGGACCAACGATTTTATTCCTAATTGTTCTTAGTAAAAGCTTATGATAGGGAGTTCCTACCGTACAGGAAATTATTGACAATGTCTCTTCAACATTGTTAATGAAATCAAAGAGTAATCTAGGATTACCCTCGTATTTAGGTAAGTCTCTCACTGCGTCAGGTACACGTAATGAGTTAAAAATATCAGTGCTAGTAACGGTTGAAGCTGGATTAGTCATTATGTCGGAAGTTTCTGATATTTGACACCAATGGATTGCAGAATTATCTAAACTATTATTTGAGTCTGGGACTAATTTTATATCTTTTAACTCACTGTTAGAACTTGAAGCGATGTTAATTTTTGTTTTGATTTTTTCGATTAGGGAAGAGGGATATGGAATTTGTCTTTTTGACATTAATTATTTAATTTTGATTAAAGGAAAAAAAAGTTTTAATTTGATAACAAAAATTCAATAAATTGAAAAAATATGTTTAGAAAAGAAAATTGTAAAAACTACTTACATAAAATTGATGTAGGTCCTTTTAAGCATCTCAGCGTCTTGAATCTTGATATTCCCTCAAGTAAGTTGAAACACAACACAATTCTTTTCACAACACAATTCACAATTCACAGTTCAATGTTTATTTATTATGTATTTTTTTTTTGTTTGATTTGAATATATTTTTTTTAGTTAATTTAATATATTTAATTTGTTGATTTGTTAATTAATTTAATTTAATTTTGTTATTAGTGGATTTATTTTATTTAATTTTGTTAATTTATTAGTTGCTTTATTTTAGTTTATTTAATTTATTTATTGATTTAATTTAGTTTATTAAATTTTCTTAATTTATTTAATTTTTAAGTCTCACTTAGTTTTTATATTAAGATTTTAAAATATTATATTTGTTTTGATTTTAGTTTTAGAGTTTATGCACAATACTTAATATATAAATTTTTTAGTTAACTTTAGATTTAAATTTTAAAAAAATTTTTTTTTTATATTTTTAACCGATTATCCGTCGATTTAATTATAATTTTAATTAAACTTAGATTTAGATTTAAAATTTTATAAAATTTTTTTTTTTATATTTTTAACCGATTATCCGTCGATTTAATTATAGTTTTAATTGAACTTATTATAAACGATTAACCGTCGTTTTAATAGTTCTAAATACGAGACGCTTTTTTGCTTAAAAAAATCTGCACGACTGCGCCAGTTATAACTTTGGTTTTTATATTTAATAAAAAAAACCAAATTATATTTTTTTTATAAATTCGAACTGTATTTTAACTAGGTAAAATATTAATTGATTTTAATTAGAAAGTTACAAGTATTTATATTAAAAAAAAGATGCATTGTCAGCGAAACATATTTTATAAAAGTAATTTGAATCTTGGGAAATTTATAATTAAAAGTTTCCCAATAATTATTAATTTGAATTTAATTGAATTTAGTTTTGCTGACATTGCGTCTGTACAAAAAGGTTAATAACATTTTATAAATTTAAGTTAATAAAAGTAAAAATTACAAGGTTAGTATTTGTTCTTAAAAATATGTTAGGTTGTTATGCAGATGACGTAACTCGCGCTATATAGAGAGTATAATTTTGTACAGTTATTACACAAAAAAAGCGATTTACATTCTTAATATAAATAGTGTTCTAATATATAATGTTTTGAAAATTTGGTGATGATGTGTATTCTGTATCCTAATTAAAAAGCTTATTCATAGAGCATAATATGTACAACAAAATTTAACATACCTATCATAATTCATAAGTAAATAAGTTAAGTACTTAGTATTATATTATATTGAAGCTGCCAAAATACAAAATAATAGTTAAGTTGACAGAAGTCGAGAATTTTTTTAAAATTACAATTTTAAGATTTATAACATATATATCTATATTGATGATTTTTTCCTCCCCTTATTCCATTTTTAAATTTAGTAGCTACATAGGCAAATAAGCACTACATTCAAATAATAAAATCTGAAATTTTTACTACAAATGTATGTAAATATACAAAAAATGGTTCTGAATTCTTTACTTTACTTTATATTATACCTATTTGTATAGGAGTAAACTACTCTTTTGACAGCTACACCACACCGCCTCTTGAAAAATAGTAGATGAAAGGAGTAGATAATTAAATATTTATTTTATCTAAATTAAAGCATACGACGTATAATTTTTATACGGCAGTACTTCAATATGTCTATCTATATATCCGTAAATTGATACGCGCGTACACACAAAAATATTTATTTGAATGTTTTAATTTAGTACAAAAAATTTTATTAATTAATATAAGACATTTTTTAAAATATAATCTTAGAAATATAAGAAAAACCAAAAACCATTTGTCAATTTGTAAATTTTAAACATCCGATTGCAGTACATCGCGTTACGCGTATTTTGGTTGCTCTCATGTAAATTCATGTACCTATTTATTTGTAAATTTTTTTTTAAACAGAAATTGTACGTCAACTTTAAGTATTATTTTTTAGTTTTTTTTTGCGAACATATTATAGGTATTTTCAATTATTTTGAATGCATGTTTTTTTAAAAAAAAAAATATCATTTTAAAATATTTTATTTTGAAAACTTAATCGTAGACTTAATCAGAAAACTTAATCAGAACGTAAGAGACGTAAAACTTAATCAGAAAAAACAATTACAATATTTTTATACGCTTTGTCAAATTTTAAAATTTTAAATTCCGAAGTACAGTACACAACATACCTACTTATTTCAAATTTTTTTGACAGAAACTGCACGCCGTACGAGTTATGTATGCACACATATAAATAAAGAAAGTAATAAAAGAATGTGCATAGATAATCTACCTCTCAACATAAAACAAGACAAGACATGTTCTGATAATAAATATGCAGAATTATTAACAGCAATATCTAATAAAGTAAATATGTAGTCATAAAACATTAAATTAAGATTGGTCAAAATAATAATTAAATATAGATTAGAATACTAATATAACAATAGATTAACAAGATCAAACATGAATATGAAACAAAGAACAAGAATCTTTGTGATAATTAGAAAATAAGTAATCTTGTAAAGCTAAATGATGAAATATGTATTTATCATTTAGTAATAAACATTTAGTAGATAAGAGTTAATATAAATACTTGTAACTAATGTAAAAGAAGACAGTTCTAATTAACATCTCAAGCTGACAACTTGTAGTTTTAACATTAAATAAAATTTCTACTTTTATAAAAAATAACTTTGTTTTTTTTTTATAACAAATCGAATCGAAATACAAATTTGGCGCAGTCGGTAGGATAATTCTAAAACGTATTATCCAGCGAAACGAATCGTGATTAGTAAATAACAATTATATAAAAATAAATTGTTAACACTAATATAAAACGAAACATTTATAGTGATATTAAAGTAGACAACGAAGAGTTCTAACATTACTCATAGAAACAAAACTTTAAAACAGTAAAAACATTAAAAAGATTAAAGAAAAGTGGAAACGTAGAAATAAAACGAAGCTTAATTTAATCAATAAAGGTTTTTAAGAAAAGTAGTAAACGAAGAGAAAAAATATATATTACAAATTTTTTTCTTGCAGAAACAAACTTAATTAAAAATAAAAAGTAGTATATGAATAAAATTCATAAATTCGACGATTCGATTCATAAATTCGAAATAGAAAAATAATGGCAGAACAAATTCAAGCAGCAGAATTCATTCAACGTCAACAACAGCAAATTCAAGCTCTAACAGAACAAATTAGGAATATGCAGATGAACCAACAACAAGTACCACCAGCACCAGTAGCAGATCATACAATAAGTAAAATGGTTCAGTACATGTCAACATTTACAGGAAAAGGCGATGTTAGTGTTAATTCATTTATCAGCAACGTAGAGTACCAGTTATCAACCGTAGGAGATGATGAATCAAAAAAAGTAATGACTCGGGCAATACATTTCGAAAAAATTCAAGGTGAAGCGAAAAATTGTGTCATAAACGTTCCAGATCCATCAAACTGGGTGGCGATAAAAACAATATTAAAAATGAGATATCGACCAGATGCAGAGCCGTCAGAAATCTATAAAATGATTTCCAACATAAGAGCAAATTCGGTAAGTGAATTGGCAATTATAATTCAAGACATTAAATATAAATCAGACGAAGTCCAAGATTATTACAATGATCAAAATTTCATAGATTTAGGAAATGTTGATAGTTTATTAGTAAATACTATAAAAATGTATTGACTCAGGGTATTTTACTAGACAAAATATATAGTGAAAGAGATTTAGGTAATATAATAACAATAATGAGACAGAGACGATACAAAGATACTTGTATTAGGGAAGAATATAAAAATAATCAAAATTTTAATAATTATAATAATAATCACAAAGGAAAGAATAATAATAATAACAAAAATAGTAGTATTAATAATAGGTATCCTAATGATAATTCGGGCCAAAATCGACATAATTTTCAACAGAATTATAAGGATAATAACTATATTAGTAGCTATCAATCTAATAAAAATAATTATTTTAGAAAAGAAAATACAAATAACTTTAATAGAGGCAATTCAGGTAGTTTTAGAAGAAATAATTAAGGATCAGGTCAATTTAAACATCATAATAACTTGGACCAATAACGTCAACAACAGAGTTATGGTAGGCAGGATAGGGAAGAACCAATGGATATAGCAAATATACAAACAAACGTTATAGACTGTAGTTCAAACAAATATATTACGCAAAATAAAAACAAATTCCTTCCAAGAATAAAAAAAAACCCAAGGAAAAAGAAAATATTACCTATCAGTTCAGTTTGGTCAGAAAATGAAACATACAAAAACTTAGAAAATTCGCTCATATAAAACCACGGGAGAAAGAAATAAATATCTTGGAAGAAAGGGAAGATGATGTCACAATGGCTACAATACATTCCGCAGAAGAAGAGTTATTAAACCATATTCCAATTAAGGAAGAAATAGTTAATAAATACAAAACTCAGATAATATTAACTAATAATAAAATAAAAGAGGAAGAAACAATTTTAGGTAGAAAAATCATATATATAGCAGAGTATGTTTTTAATAGGTTAGGAGAAATATTTAGAAAATTTATATCAAAAGGAACAATAGGGATATATTCAGAATTACCTGACACACGTTATAACGTAGTACAAGAAAAAATTGGAGAAATGTATTCAGGTATCCAACAAATAAAATTTATTAAATGTTCTTTAAGAGCTCAAGAAGTAGGAACGGAAACAGAAGCAATAAAACAAATATCTTTTTATCATGTTAGAGAAAGCATACATTCAGGTATACAGGAAACATATAACCAAATTAAAAAAAAAATTTACTACCCTAAATTATTAGAACTAGTTCAAATAGTAATTAACCAATGTGATATTTGCAAAGAAGTTAAATATGATCGAAAACCAATAAAACCAAAATTTAGGCAAACTGAAACGCCATCAGGTATAAATGAAATAATACATATTGATACATATGTAATTATGAAAAATAGTTTTTTAACAGTAATAGATAAATTCTCGAAATTCGGGGCAGCGTATAGGAATCATACAGCAATACAGATAGGAATCATATAACAATAATAGAAAAATTAGAAAAACATTTTGCAAGAGTAGGTAAACCTAGAAAAATTATTGCAGATAATGAATTTAAAAGTATATATATTAAAGAATTTTTAGAAGAGGAAAATATAAATATACATTTAACAAAACCTAATAGCCATACAGGTAATTCAGACATAGAAAGATTTCATAGCACTATTGCTTAAAAATTTAGAATATTGAAATTAATAAAAAAGGATATATTAGCTAATAGGTTAATGCAACAAGCAGTAAGAAATTACAATGATAGGTTTCATTCAACAATAAAAACTACTCCTGATGGTACAAAATTTTAAAGTAGATTTAGAAAAAATAAATATATTAAATGCAAAAGAGAAAGCTAGAGAAAAGGCTAACGAAAAAAGAGAAGAATACCAAGAAAATAGATCAGAAGGTTTTATAAAAAATTATAGGGCAGTTAGGCATAAAGAGTTACCCAAATATAGAAAAGCTAAATTAAAAAATATCCATTTTTCTAATATTAAAAGAAAATATAAATTTACAGATAATATTTCAAATGTTGATATGGTATCTGTTAATAATACCAATCAAGGGACATTGGAATGTACAGGGAATTGAAGGAACAAAATTGAAAAACATTTGACTACAATAGACTTTAATAATCATAATATAATTAATAACGTAAATAAACAAATCAAAATAAATGATAATTTTAATAAAACATTAATAATGTTAAAAGATACAATATTAAACGATAGATATTTGATTGAAAAACAAATAAGATTAAGTAAAGTAGGTACTTCAAGCCTATGTATAGTGCTTTTTCTTCTAATGAAATTTTTTTTGTATTTTTGATGCGTTATTAGGATTTTTTTTATATTCAAAAATAACAAACAAAAAAAAATTAATCACCAAGCAACATAATCAGATATAATAATTTTAAATAAAAGAAATATCATTGTAATAAAAAACTTTAATTTTTAAGTAAAATTTAATTCTTTGGCAAAGTGTAAAGTTTATTATAATTAAAATTACAATGATAGGTTACATTCAACAATAAAAACTACTCCTGATGGTACAAAATTTTAAAGTAGATTTAGAAAAAATAAAAATAAATATATTAAATGCAAAAGAGAAAGCTAGAGAAAAGGCTAACGAAAAAAGAGAAGAATACCAAGAAAATAGATCAGAAGGTTTTATAAAAAATTATAGGGCAGTTAGGCATAAAGAGTTACCCAAATATAGAAAAGCTAAATTAAAAAATATCCATTTTTCTAATATTAAAAGAAAATATAAATTTACAGATAATATTTCAAATGTTGATATGGTATCTGTTAATAATACCAATCAAGGGACATTGGAATGTACAGGGAATTGAAGGAACAAAATTGAAAAACATTTGACTACAATAGACTTTAATAATCATAATATAATTAATAACGTAAATAAACAAATCAAAATAAATGATAATTTTAATAAAACATTAATAATGTTAAAAGATACAATATTAAACGATAGATATTTGATTGAAAAACAAATAAGATTAAGTAAAGTAGGTACATTAATAGAAAGTTTTTATTATGACCAATTGTTAAGAATACAGTTATTAAAAAATAAAATAGGGGACATTCAGGATAATTTAGTATCAGCAAGAGAAGGTATCTTACATCCTAATATCTTAACTAAGAAAGAAATAGAAGAATACGATATTGATTATTTTAAATTACAATACATTAGAATAGGTGTAGCTAGTTTTCAAAATAATGTAATAATAGTTGCAATTAAAATACCAAAAATCTTATGTAAATAAGAGAGAAATAGACTATGAACAGGAGACTGTATTTAATTTTAATAATAAAGATTATAAATATGAAAAAATGAAAACAATAAATGAACTATCAATATCAAAACATTGTATTTACAGAAATAATTGTAAACTAATAAAAAATAATATAACAGAAATATTGTCAATAGACGATCAAACAATTATAATTAAAAATGCATACAATATAAGTTTAAATCAATCATGTGATAAAAGAAATATTGTACTTATGAAAAATATATTAATACATTATAACAATTGTACTGTAAAAATATTGAACCAAAAATTTTCAAATAATAAAGAAATTATAAAGGAAAGATTTTATTATCCTAATGTAGAATTAAGAAATTTTTCTAATAGAATTAATTTTGAAGAAATTGCAATAAATTTTGAAGATAATATTAAAGAAATAAATATAGAAAAATTAAATAAAACAGGAACTATAAAATACAGCATATTTACATTCATTTTTAGTAAGATTGTAACTGTAACTTGTACATTAATAATAGTAAAAATTTGTTTAAAGAAAAAAAGAATTCAGGAGAATTATAATCTAAAGGAGGGAGAAGTTATGTATGCACATACAAATACACATATAAATAAAGAAAGTAATAAAAGAATGTGCATAGATAATCTACCTCTCAACATAAAACAAGACAAGACATGTTCTGATAATAAATATGCAGAATTATTAACAGCAATATCTAATAAAGTAAATATGTAGTCATAAAACATTAAATTAAGATTGGTCAAAATAATAATTAAATATAGATTAGAATACTAATATAACAATAGATTAATAAGATGAATATGAAACAAAGAACAAGAATCTTTGTGATAATTAGAAAATAAGTAATCTTGTAAAACTAAATGATGAAATATGTATTTATCATTTAGTAATAAACATTTAGTAGGTAAGAGTTAATATAAATACTTGTAACTAATGTAAAAGAAGACAGTTCTAATTAACATCTCAAGCTGACAACTTGTAGTTTTACCATTAAATAAAATTTCTACTTTTATAAAAAATAACTTTGTTTTTTTTTTTATAACAAATCGAATCGAAATACAAATTATACAAATTTTACGCGTTTATTCTGGTTGATCTGTAACACATAATTTTTCTTAAGAAATGTTATTTTTGTTTCTGCAAACATACTATAGGTATTTCAATTATTTTGAATATATGTAAAGTATTTTTTAAAAAAATATAGTTAATTTTAAAAACAATATTATTTTAAAATATTTTATTTTTAGAACAATAACAACATAAGAAAAAACAATAACATTTTTATAAGCTTTGTCAATGTTTAAATTTTAAAAATTCGAGGTACAGTAAGTTATTTTCTGATTCTCATGTAATATCATGTACTTATTTAAACTAATTTAAAACTTTTTGTTAGCAATTATACACCATAAGCGTTGATTTTGGTTAGGCCCAAAGGAACAAATCATTTAAATTGCAAATTATTTTTTCAAGAAAGATTTTTAGTTTTGCAAACATATTGTTGGTATTCTCAATTATTTTGAATATATGTTTTAAAAAAATATTATTTTAAAATATTTTATTTTTAAAATTTAATCGTAGCAACATAAGAAAAAACAATTACAATATTTTTATACGCTTTGTCAATTTTTAAATTTTAAAACTCCGAGGTACAGTACGTCGCGTATGCTTTCATGTAAATTTATTTACATAACAACTTATTTCAAAATTTTTTGACAGAAACTGAACGCCGTACTTGCTGAATTTGGTTGATCCATAAGTAATAAATCATTTTTCTTAAGAAATATTATTTGTCAGAAGTCGGTTTCTTATTTTACAAAAAACTTAACAAAAAGCAACAAAAGTATACGATTTAAAAAAAAAACATTTTTAAGCAAACGAAAACAAAGTACAGTACTTTTCGGTTATAACGACCATGATGGGACTGAAAATATTCGTCGTAATAAACGAATGTCGTTTTAAAAGAATGCTGTAAATTTTGAAAAATTAGTATAAGAGTTGAACATTGTAGAATGTGCTGATTCTAGAATGGACATGTCGAACTCATTTGCTAAAATTTTATTTGATGTGTCAGCTTCAAGCCTATGTATAGTGCTTTTTCTTCTAATGAAATTTTTTTTGTATTTTTGATGCGTTATTATGATTTTTTTTATATTCAAAAATAACAAACAAAAAAAAATTAATCACCAAGCAACATAATCAGATATAATAATTTTAAATAAAAGAAATATCATTGTAATAAAAAACTTTAATTTTTAAGTAAAATTTAATTCTTTGGCAAAGTGTAAAGTTTATTATAATTAAAATTGCACCGAGTTCGTTATAAATGAAAACTTCTGTATAAACCAAATGTATTGCTTTCATTTCGAACAGAACTCATTTTTTTCGTTCACTTTTTAAGATAAAGAAAAAACAAAAACAAAAAAAAAATTTTTAAAAAAAATTAAATCTCCTTGTTCATTGAATATTTGAACTAAACAACAAAAAGAAAGATATACATAAGTCGGCGCCTATAATCTTTTGAATTAGATTTAGCTGCGAGTTACAACCGAAAATGAATTACATTTACACAGAAAGTCGGCGCATAATATTAGAGTCATAAGCCTCAACTTTTAACCGCGTGACCGTTAAATTCAAAATTACGTTAAATTAAAGACAGGTTTTCACTTGAAAAAACGCAATATTCTTAAAAAAAAATATCATTGTCCTATGAAAACTAAAAAAACCTTTATTTTGGTTATTGTTTCATTAAAATTGGTCAAATAGTTTACCCCGAAAAAGGATGTTTATATTTGTATGGGAAAAAATAAGCCGATTAAATATTATGATATTTATATATACATAATATGTCTAAAAATAATAAAAGACAAACTGCTGCCGCTGACTAGCGTGCCCTATGTTATGTTAAGTATTATTCACACATGTAACATAACTTCTAATTACAAATACTTACATACAAATGCAAAGACAAAATGAAATCTAAATATAATAAAAGACAAACTACTGCTGCTGCTGCTGACTAGCGTACCCTATGTTATGTTAAGTGCTATTCACACATGTAAAATACTTTTAATTACAAATACTGACATTCAAAAGAGAAAGAAAAAATGAAACTGATAAAATATAAATTATGAACAGAAAAAAAAAACAAAATCAAAACGTGTGAGAAATCTGTTTCAGATAGACACAGAAAATTACAATAAAAACGTATAGAGAAATTTGTTACATTTCAGTATGTATACTTTTATTTTAATATCACTTACAGAACTAAAACAAACTATTATAATGTTAACATAATGTTCTTTAGGTAACGATTTTCCTTTTATTGATTCAGTAGCGCAATAGCAGGAAAAAAAGAATTTATATAAAAAGATAAATTAAAATTATACCTGTCGTCCAACAGGCTTTTTTACTAGTCTAAATATATTAAAAGACAAACTGCTGCTGCTGCTGCTGCTGACCAGCGTGCCCTATGTTATGTTAAGTGTTATTCACACATGAAAAATACTTCTAATTACAAATACTTACATACAAAAGAGAAAGAAAAAATGAAACGAGAATAAAATGTAAATTATGAACAGAAAAAAAAATCAAAACGTATGAGAAATCTGTTAACAGGTAGATACAGAAAATTTTAATAAAAACATGTAAAGATATTTTTGACATTTCAGTATGTATACTTTTATTTAAATATCACTTACAGAACTAATAACTAACTACAATTTGTAGTTTTTATTTTTTATAAATATAATAAAAGACGCTGCTGCTGTTGCATTATGTTAATGTTAAGTGTTATTCCCACATGTAACATACTTCTAATTACAAATACTTACATACAAAAGAGAAAGAAAAAATGAAACTTATAAAATGTAAATTATGAGCAGGAAAAAAAAATCAAAACGTATGAGAAATCTGTTAACAGGTAGATACAGAAATTTTTTTATAAATATAATAAAAGATGCTGCTGCTCTTTAATTATGTTAATGTTAAGTGTTATTCACACATGAAATGTAACATACTTCTAATTACAAATTCTTACATACAAAGGAGAAAGAAAACATGAAACTGATAAAATGTAAATTATAAACAGAAAAAAAAATTCAAAACGTATGAGAAATCTGTTAACAGCTAGTACAGAAAATTTTAATAAAAACATATAAAGAAATTTTTTACATTTCAGTATGTATAATTTTATTTAAATATCACTTGCAGAACTAATAACTAACTACAATTTGTAGTTTTTATTTTTTATAAAATTAATAAAAGACGCTGCTGCATTATGTTAATGCTAGGTGTTATTCACACATGTAACATACTTCTAATTACAAAAACTTACATACAAAAGAGAAAGAAAAAATGAAACTTATAAAATGTAAATTATGAACAGAAAAAAAAAAAATCAAAACGTATGAGAAATCTGTTAACAGGTAGATACAGAAAGTTTTAATAAAAACGTATAAAGAAATTTTTTACACTTTAGTATATATACTTCTATTTTATTATCACTTACAAAACTAAAACAAACTATTATAATGTTAACTTAATGTTCTTTAGGTTACGAATTTCCTTTTATTGATTCAGTAGCGCAATAGCAGGAAAAAAGAATATATACAAAAAGAGAAATTTAAATTATACCTGTCGACAGGCTTTTTTACTAGTATATAATAAAAGACAAACTGCTGCTGCTGACTAACGTGCCCTATGTTATGTTAAGTGTTATTCACACATGTAAAATACTTCTTATTACAAATACTTACATACAAAGGAGAAAGAAAAAATGAAACCGATAAAATGTAAATTATAAACAGAAAGAAAAAAAAATCAAAACGTATAAGAAATCTGTTAACAGGTAGATACAGAAAATTATAATAAAAACGGACAAAGCTATTTTTTGCATTTCAGTATGTATACTTTTTTTATTATAACTTAAAGAACTAAAACAAACTATTATAATGTTAACTTAATGTTTTTTAGGTCGAATTTCCTTTTATTAATTCCGTCATCCAACAGCCTTTTTTCCTAGGATACTATATTTTTGTTGTAATCACTAAAAACCTAAAAATATAAACAGATTTTCTATTAGTAACAAATAAGTGCAGAAAAATTACCTGAAATTATGTTCAACAGGTCACGATATTTTGATAAAGAGAAATGATCAAAATTCAATTTATTTGTTTTTTCTAAAACTATTGTAAACATTTTTGCTTGTTTAGTTTTGGTTTTTTAGCACATTTTCAAAAAAATTTGTAAAAATGTGCCTATATAGCTTCACTCTGTCCGTCCGTCTGTCCGTCCGTATGTTTACAAAAACTTTTACACCGCTTGAAATAGAGTAAAAAAATTTTAACCATGGGTAGGTATTGCAAAAAAAATAATTTCGTAGAAGAAGTTTTTTCTGTAGCCCCACCTGTTACGGGGCTACAGCCCCGCAAAGTTGGAAAAAGCCCTAGATTTAAACTGTTATAACTAGAGTTGTGTTAGATATATTTTCAATCTGAAAACGGCAAACGATAACTGGTTTTATGAACTTTAAAAAACTTTAAAAGGCAATTGCTTAGGGTTGCCAAACGGTACTAAAATTTAATTACCCAAAACTCAATTTTTGCAAAATTTTTGGTCACACATATCTTCTGAACGGTTTACGCTAGGGCCCTGCAATTTTGAGAAAAGTTAGATACTCAGAAAGGTAGTAGGAGCCCGTTAACAAAATTTTTTGGCCGAGCCCTCTGTTTAGGAGCTATAAGGGCTCGAAAATTGAAATTTTGCTATTTTTAAACACCTGTAACTTGAATACCTGTCCAAATTTATTTTTAGTGGTATACAAAATTTACAGCTCTTTAATTATATTTCAACATGTGTCAAAGGTTTTTCTTAATTTTAAAGGGCTACGAAGCTACAGCCCATGCAAATTCCAAAAAAGCCCTATATTTAAATTGATATAACAAGAGTTCTGTTAAGTTTATTTTCAATCGAAAAACGGTATAAGGGAGCTGCTTTTATAGACTTAACAAAAACATGTCTATCAAATATAAAGGGTTGCCATACGGTACTAAAATTTAGCATTATATAAAACTAAATTTTTGCAAAATTTTTGGTCCCACATATCTCTTAAACGGTTTAAGATAGGGTCTTGAAATTTTGGGAGATGTTAGATCCTTAAAAATTAGTAGGAGTCGGTTAACAAAATTATTTTGTCAAGCCCCCTGTTGAGAACGTATAAGGGCTCGAAAATTGAAATTTTGCTATTTTTAAGCACCTGAAACTTGAATACCTGTCCAATTTTTTTTTTATTAATATACAAAATTTAAAGGTCCAACATTATATTTCAACATATGTTAAAGGTTTTTCTTAAATTTAAAAGCGGTTCCTTGAATTGAAGAAAGTGTCTCTCAGTTTTACCCATTTTTGCTTAGATAGTAAAATTCTAAGTAAAATTCCAAACTTTTGTGGAATTCACAATTTAATTCGAAGAAAATACAAAATGGAGAAGGGTTGGGGGGGGGGGGTTGTTGGATGAAGTTAGGTCCTTGAGATATTTAGCAACCCCAAATCCTAACCATTGAAGGGCTATTAGAACTTTAAAATAAAAAAATTACTGTTTTTAAAAGTAAGCAGTAACTTAGTCACCAACTTATATATTTCCTTAATTAAACGTTAATATTGAAGCTTAAACATTATATTCCGATAAAATACTTAGTATGAAACACTATATTTTTTTGAAAATTTGCTTTTTTAAAAACCCTTGGTTTTTTTCATCACTTGTTTTTATATACTAAATGGAATTGTCGAAACCTTCAATTTTGACAAACATACTTCGATTCGATAAAATTATCAAATCAGTATTTTTCAATCTTTATGTTAAAATAGTCATTACATTTTAAATATTATGTGCTAAAGTAAATAAGATTTAAAATAGCTAGTTAACTTAGTATAAATAGAGACATAGAAGTTATTGTAACTTCACTCTTGAATAGGTAAAGGAATAGTTCAAAATTAAACAGTCAAGATTTATTTAAGAAAAAAAAAAGAATTTTTAAAATTTATATTTAAGTTTATTTTAATAATAATAAAAAAGGTTTTTATTTTACATATAAAAAAAACAAGTTGGGTGTTTTTTTACGTTTTATATATAAATATTGTAGTAAAAGAAACTAATAAGAAAGTTTATTTCAAAGTTATTTCTTTATTTATTTTACATTAATTAGTGGCAAAGCTTATTTTACAGTTATTTTTTTTGCTTTATTTCACAATATGTTAATTTTAAATTGATCTTACGAATTATTTAGTTTTATTTGATTTGAATTATTTAGTTTAATTTTCAAGTTATTTGTTTTCCTCTATGGCGAATGGTAATTAACTGTACTAATTCAAAAAGAAAAATCCACCCGATTCAAATTTTTAAACTACTCAAATAAAAAGATATTATTAAAATTAACTGCATGCGTTGCATTAACTTTCATTAACCTTAGGTTATTGGTCTACACGCGCCTGGAAATTTTGCTTTCTCAATTGTTTTCTTTGTACCCGTATGACTATATAGTCAAAGGGTATAATAAATTTGCCATTACGTTTGTGACGCGGAGAAGGAGGGGGGGTAGATATAGACTCAAGTGTATGGATCGGATCAGAATCGAAAAAAAAATCGATTTAGCTATGTATGTCCGTCCGTCTGTCCGTCCGTCCGCACGATAACTCAAAAACTAAAGGAGCTAGGATCTTGAAATGTTCGCAAATTCGTTTTTTTGCAATAGCCGTCATCGCTATTTAAATCCAGCCATTTTGGTCCATGGGTTCGGGTAGCTGCCATACAACTTCCTTTTTTATATGAGTATTTCTCTGTACCTATTACAGCTACGTGTCTGAAATTTTGGCAAAAGTAGTTTAGTTTTATGGCCAAAGTTTCTGCAAAATTTGGTTGGTCTACTGCCAAGAGTTCGAGTAGCTGCCATACAGCTTCTTATTTTATATGAGCATTACTCTATACCTATTGAAGTTGGGTGTCTGAAATTTTGCCAAAAATAGTTTAGTGTAATGGCCAAAGTTACTGCAAAATTTGGTTGCTCTACTGCCAAGAGTTCGAGTAGCTGCCATACAACTCCTTCTTTTATAAGAGCATTACACTACACCTAATAAATCTGATATGTTTGAAATTTTGCCAAAAGTAATTAATGTTTATAATAATAATGATATAATGTTTATATAACGGTCATACGCGTATCCCAGAGTTGACACAGTCTACTCTACTACACTCTTCCTCGTTTTTTTTTTGGTTTTTTTTTTGTTATTTATTTCGAAATTGAAAGACTGTAAGTTTATAAAATAATTTATGTAAAAAAAATTTGTTTCTTGAATACTAAGTATATTAAGTATTGTTAACTACCCGGTGCGTTAAGTTTTAAAGGTCCTCGTTCAAATTGTACTTTTAAAGTTGGTGTTAAATTACATTTTAAATTGAATTATAATTAAATAGTATGAAAGGTAAACAATCTGATAAACTCGTAAAATTCCGTTAAAAATAAAGTTTTAACCTTTTTACTATATTAATACAAAAGTGCTTCGTTCTCACAATTTGCATTTCATAAATCTGTACTTTGAAAAGAAATAATTAAACAAGTGATGAAAAAAACCAAGGGTTTTTAAAAAAGCACATTTTCAAAATTATATTGTATTGCATACTGAGTTTAACTTTGGAAATATTTACTTGGAAATAGTTACTACTGACTTATAAACAGTAAATTTTTTTTGCTGCTAACTGGTAACAGTAAATTTTTTATTTAAAAGTTGTTATAGCCCTTCAATGGGGAAGGTTGCCAAATGTCGGCATACTAGGACTAAGGTATGGCGGGGATTGCATATGGGCGACATCGGCCCATTGGTGCGGATTCTGGACCTTTTAATCGATCGAAGGGCTAACGATCATATATAAAAAATCACAATAACTCAACAACTAATGACGCTTTCTTCATCAAATTTGTGCTGTAGGTTATTGGTAATGAAACTACGGCGGCGATTGCGTACGGTGAGGATTGGACACTGTGTTCGGAACTTAGAACTTTTTGATCGAATTTAGGCCAAACTAGCATAATTCCGAAACCAATGAAGATAGAACCTCCAAATTTTGTTTCAGGGTGTCGCTTTCGTAACTAGTAACTTAAAATTAAGATAGATCGTTCCAATTGTGTACAAGGGTTAACTAGTATTGAAAGTATGACAGGGACTGCATATGGGCGAAATCGTACCATAATTATGGGTTCTGGAACCCTTGAAAAGTTCAAGGGCTAACAAACATATATCTTAAAAACACCATAACTCAAAAAATAATGCCTCTATTTTGATGAAATTTAAACTCTAGGTTACTAGTAATGAAAGTACCATTGGAATTGGTTCTGGTCGAGTTTGGTCAATTCGTTCGGATTCTAGAAGCTTTTGATCGATTTGAGGCCAAGCGAGTATAATTTCGAAGCCAAAGAATATATTTTCTATTTCCTTTTTTTTTCCGGAAATTTAGACTTAATTGTAGCGGTGGTTCAGGTGGCTCCTAAGATATCCCAAAATTAAAAAGCTTATTTTCGAGATTCATGAAGATAAAAACTTTAAATTTGATACATGAGGGTTCTTTCCAATTTCCGTTCTTATTTAAAACTTTTATATTTTTAAAAGGCTAAGAATTTTACCATAAAACATATTTTGTATAATATTTTATAAATTAAAAACAAAATATTGGTTTAATAAACGATTAAATTCCTGTTTTTTACTTTTTATTATATCATATATTTTATTGAATTATTACCATAGGTGATATATAATTAAGACATTGTGTACAATACTTAAGCTATATTCAAAGGTACTTGCTTCATTTGTTGAAATTTATTGTTATATTTAAATGAATTATATGAAAAGTTCTAAATTTGTAATTATATTTTAGAAATACATTTATTGCATATTTTGCGTTTATAAGCTTTTCGATAGGTATAGAAACTAGGAATTTAAAATAATTGCAATTTTGAAAAATTTTAATTATTAAATATATTAAATTTTTATCTCAAAAAGTGATAAAAATTTTTAAGTTTTTCAAGTTTTTAAGTTTTTTTGTTTTTTAATATTTTTAAATCGATAAATTAGTAAGAATTTGTAATATTTTTTTATAGATAGTCTAATTAGAAAATGTTTTTTGTATTATAGTATTATATGTAATATGTATTTTAGTATTATACAACTTCTTATTTTATATGAGCATTACTCTACACCTAATGAAGCTGGGTGTCTGAAACTTTGACAAAAATAGTTTAGTGTAATGGCGAAAGTTACTGGAAAATTTGGTTGGTCTACTGCAAAGGGTTCGAGTAGCTGCCATACAACTTCTTAGTATATATGAGCATTGCTCTATACCTATTGAAGTTGAGTGTCTGCAATTTTAAAAAAAGTTTAGTGTAATGGCCAAAGTTACTATAAAATTTGGTTGGTTTACTGCAGAGGGTTCAAGTAGCTGCCATACAACTCCTTCTTTTATGGTTTTTTTGTTTTTTTTTTTTAATCGCTAACTGTTCAACTGTTAGGCTAATAAGCCTGTCTATACCATAGGTACATGTTGGAACAGAGGGTCATATTATATTCGTGTTATTAGAATTGGTCTTATTGAATTCCACATACAATTTAAACATGAGATAATATTAGTCCTTATAACATGTAGAAACGTCTTAGACTTTCAATATTTACAATTCTATTTTTTGTTTATTTTGTAATATTTCATATTTGACTTATATGGTATTCTATATCTGCGAGTTATATTATTTAATTAAATTATTTGTTTATATTTTGCATTTGTTTATATTTTTATATTAAAGTATTTTTTATTAAAGATTTATAATTATTAATTATTGATTATGCCATTAATTTGAACCCAATGGAGAATGGTAGCTTAGTCGAGTCGAAAACCAGAAAAGTTTTTTCACTTTCACTAGAATTCGAACCCGGGCCCTTCCGCTTGAAAGGTCGGCACTCAACCACATTGCCACGCAGCTGTATGAGTATTACACTACACCTAATAAAGTGTGTGTGTTTGAAATTTCGCAAAAGTAGTTAATGTTTATAATAATAATGCTATAATGTTTATATAGCGGTCATACGGGTATCCCAGAGTTGACACAATCTACTCTACCACACTCTTGTTGTAATTTATTGTTGTAACTGCGTTTTTGAATATTCCAACCTTGGCTACTTTCAAACCAGCTTTTGGTTACTTTTCTCTCGATGTTTTATGTTTTTGGATCGCTTTTTATTTTTATTGGTTTAGTTAAAAAATTTTTTATAAAATTGATTAGTTAGCCTTTAATTTTAAATTATTATTATTTAATGTTCACAGCTTTTGCTAACTTTTATTTTACAAAAGTTATTGATTACAATTTTTTATAAAGTTAGAAAACACCTTTTCTAATTGTATTTTATTTTCAGTAATTTTATTGCAATTTCTTATATTTTTTTATTATTTTTTTAACTCGGGTCCCGGCTCGGGCGCCAATTAATTTTTTTTTGATTTATTTTAAATAATAAGAAAGTTTATTTCAAAGTTATTTTTTTATTTATTTTACATTAGATAGTGACAAAGCTTATTTTAGAGTTATTTTTTTTTGTATATATCACAATATATTAATTTTAAATATATCTTACAAATTATTTAGTTTTATTTGATTTGAATTATTTATATTAATTTTCAAGTTATTTGTTTTTTTCTATGAGGAATGGTAATTAACACTACTAATTCAAAAAAAAAAAAATCCACCCGAAAATTAACTGCATGTGTTGCATAAACTTTTAATAACCTTAGGTTATTGGTGTTCACGCGCCTGGAAATTTTGCTTTCTCAATTGTTTTCTTATTTTTTGGTTTTTTTTTATTATTGATTTCGAAATTGAAAGACAGGAATTTTATAAAAAAATTTATGTAAAAAAAATTTGTTACTTAAATACTAAGTATATTAAGTATTGTTAACTTATCTAATAAAACTTTATTTTATTTTTTAATCTAATATTAAAGAAAATTTTAATAAAATAATCATTTTGTCCTCTTTATTATTAAAAAGAAGTACTGCCCCATTTCATTTTTGATTTCCAGAAGTTATAGAAGGATTGTCTTGAATTAATTCATTAATTTTAATAACATTAATGTTAATTTAATTAACAATAAATTAAATTATTTTGTGAATTATCTGTATTTAATTGATAACAGGGTCTCTAGGACGATTAAATCAGACCTCCCTACGAAAAATTTTAGCTTTTTCAGCCATTAATCATCTTGAATGTATACTAGAAGCTATATATATTAATGAAAATATTTGATTAATTTATTTTGTATATTACTGTTCTATTTCTATTACAATTATTATATCATTTAATAAAGTTGTTTCATTTTAATCAAATATTTTCCTCCATTTTTTCTTCAAAACAACTAAATTATTAATAATAATTAATTTATTATCTTTAGGAGGATTGCCCCCCTTTTTAGGATTTTTGCCCGAATGGATTACTATTCAATAAATTATTAACAGACAAACATTCTAGTAGTTATCATAATTGTAACTACATTATTTACCTTATATTTTTACTTACGAATAGCATTTTCAACATTCAAAATAAATTATTATGAAAACAACTGAATAATTGAATCACCATACAATTCACTATCAATAAAATTTTATATCACTTTTTCATTTATATCAACAATTGGGTTACTCCTCTTATCAATTATATTTATAATATTGTAAGCCTTTAAGTTAAAAAAAACTAATAGCCTTCAAATCTATAAATGTAACTTTAAATATTTTAAGTCTTAGTAAATTATTTCTCCCTTTAGAATTGCAGTCTAATATCACTTTTAAGACTATAAAGCCTCATTAACGAAATCAATTCTCATAAATAGATTTACAATCTAACGCCGAAATTTCAGCCATTTAATCGCGACAACGATATTTACTACAAATCGTAAAGATATTGGAACTTCATATTAAATTTTTGGTGCTTGAGCAGGCATAGTGGGGACATCTCTTCGAGCAGAACTGGGACACCCAGGAGCTCTAATTGGATATGACCAAATTAATAATGTTGTAGTTACAGCTCATACATTTGTAATAATTAATAAAGAGGTTTTCATTTAATTGAGTGATGAGATTATTAAAATACCCGATAAATTTATTTGTACCGGTTCAATAATAAATCATGTTTTTGGGGAAACGATTGATGAGTTTCGGAATATTGCTTCAAAAGTTATAATGTGCCCTTTAAATGAGAGTTGTTTTAAAATAAATGAAGAGATTTCAAAACTAATTGACGGACATGAAAAATTATAGAATAGAGTTCATTTGTACTGACGTAAATATGCTATTCACTTTAAAAAGAAAGCAGTTTCCAATTAGATTAGCTTTTGCAATTAACTTTACCGCGATAAGGATTTTAAAGATTTAGATTGTGCGGTGTCGGGAAAATTATAGCCGTGGCTGTAAAAACAATAGTTTTGGAGATATATCGATAAATAACTTTAGGATTACCATCACCCAAATTTTAAATAGAAGTCCAAAATATTTTAGTGAGAATTTTAATTGGAAAATTAAATCATTTTTTATTTATAATATTATTTATTAAAATTACTTCGAAAAATGTTTGATATAAATTTCGATTTAAAATTTAAATATGAATTAAGAAAAATAAACATATTTATATCAATTAAATAAATTTTAATACAAAAATTTAACAAAACAATAGGTATAAACTTAAATTTTAAATATAGAACAATGTTAAATAATCTGTGTCTTAATAGACATATTAATATGTTTCAAAAAAACCATATTTTTTAACATCGACAAACCTTTTGTCTATATATATAAAAAAAAAAATTTTTTTTTGTTTTATCTCTATTTATTAAAAAAAAAATATAATTTTGTGTACAATGTAGTTTAAATTAATTCTAAATTAATAATTTAGTGATTTTACGACTATTGCATAAAAGCTGTAGAGTCTTCTTATTTTATAAAATGGAGTTTGGCTTTTGTTCATTATATTTCCTATTTTCTTTTGTTTTCACAATTTCAATTAAATCTTGTTTTGCTATGTTCTAGCTATTACGCACATAGCTAGATAGATTAATTTTTCGACGCTGATCCGGTATGTACCCTTGACACTATATCTAGCTTATCTAGATCAATGCGTTGCAAACGGAGGAGCAATTTTAATATGCCCATATGTCATATATGTATGTACGGGTATAAAAAAGCTGATTATTTTAAAACTCGGCACGAAATGAACACAATGTTGAAGGTAAGTTTGAAATAATTTTTTTTCCATTGATTGGTTTCGTTCTTCTGCTTAAGTTTTGAGAATGAGAAAATATTCTAAATATCAAGTAAACCAATAAATGCCACTTTTTTGAATGAAATTTAAATTTTTGAATATAAATTACGAGTTACAAGTTCTGTGGAATTAGGTCCGAAGTAAATTCTATACTGTACTAAGTTTTACATTATTAATATAAAATTTTATTTGAAATTTAAAAGAGAGTGGTTCGCACTTGCTTGACCAATGCAGTTGGTCAAGCAAATCTTATTTTAATTGATGATTCAATGATTCTTGATTTAACAATTAATTGTATCGATCGTATGTTGAAAGATATAACTCAATGTAATGAACCAGTGAGTGGAAAAATAATTGTATTTGGTGGGATTCAACAAATCTTTTCACTTGTTTTCCATGGAGACAGAATTAGAATAGTTGAAGCATGTATACAAAATAGTGAATTGTGGCCGAAAGTAAATTAATTCACTTGAAAAAGAATATGAGATCAAATAAAAATGAGATAAACTTTTAAAAATAGCTTTTGCTATTAGGTAATAATGAGGTTCCCATTAAGTTGATTAACATTAAAAACCATTAAATTATATTATATTATATTATTTAATTAATATTTCTTTCGAATAAATTTTTAACTTTTAAATATATAAAACATTAAAAAATAAGTAAATTAAGAAAATTAAAAATTATTTAAAATTGAAGTTTATTTGTTGTATAATATTTTTAAATAGATAAGTTAGTAAGAATTTTTAGTATTTTTGAATTGATAAAATAATAAGAAAATGTTTTTAGTATTATAAAGTTAATTTCGTTAACCATGTCTTACGATCAAAATAAGAAAACCTATTATGGTTTTAAAATGACTTATGGAGCATATTAAAATGATTTCCCATTAAATTTGAACCAAATAAGTGTGGATATTTCTAAGTCGTGAATATTTCGACTGACTGTTCCTTTTTTTTTTATTTTTAATATCTTGTAATATATTTATATAAATTAAATTACTTATTTTTTAATTTTTATTGCATCATATATTTTATTGAATTATTACCATAGTTATTATATAATTAAGAAATTGTATACGATACTAAAGATGTGTTCAAGTGCCTTTGAACGTGTTGCATGTATGTAAAAATTATTTTTATATCTAAATGAACTATATTAAAAGTTGTAAATTTGTCATTGTATTTTAGAAATACATTTATTGCATATTGTGCATATATAAGCTTTTCTAATAAGTACATATACTAAGAATTTCAATTAATTTCAATTGTGAAAAAATTTTATCAAATGATTTTAATTTACATCAATATATAGTTTTTCTATAATTCAGATATGAGTAGAGTAAGATACTAACTGTACCCTTTATTCCAATTTCATGTAATCTGTTAAGTAAAATATTAGGATTCTATGTATCGAAGGCCTTCTTTAGATGAACAAATACCGAATATACATAATTTCCTTGATTTAATTATATACCGAATATACATATTTTCCTTGAATTGAGTTGGTGGATTCTAGAACTGCAGAGTTTGTTCCAATTTTTTTTTGAAAACCAAATTGATTTGTTTCAAATCCTACAACTTTTTGCAAGAACTCCTGTATTCTCGAATTCATAACCTTTTCAAATATTTTCCAATAAAACTGGAGAGATAAATCGGTCTGTAATTTGATACATCCAATGTTGACCCAGATTATAAAATAGATACAACTATACTTGATTTAAGACACTCAGGATATGTACCAGTATTTAGAAATCTATTTATCAAGCATAAAATTATAGGGTTTATTAAAGTTACAAGATATTATAAATCTGAAGCTGAAATATTGTCACCTCCGGGAAAACTATTTTTTAACTGCATAATTAGAGTTTGCCGGTTCGGATTATTCGTATCCGATATCATGATGATCTTATGTGTTTCTGTTTCATCTGAAAGTTTAAGAAAAAAAGACTTTTCAACGAATCTATTTTTTATTACGTATTTTTCAGCATCAGAAATTTTATCTGCTAGTTTGCTTCCAATTGAACTGAAGTAAGAATTGAAGAAATTTGTAATTCCAAAGGTTTCACATGTTCTGATTCCATTATTGTTGATTTCTTTAATAACCTTGCTAGACTCAATTGATTTATTCAAGATGAGATTATTTAAAACTCTCCAAATTTTCCTTTGGTCACCAGCTAGTTGTAGTTTTAAATTAAAATAATTTTGTTTGGTTTTAGTTATTTCATAACCTTTCATTGCGAAACCAATTTTTTTGCATATTTAAAACTTGCTTTAATATCTATATTTTAAGGCTGCTTTTTCAACTTTTTAAACAAATTATTCTTCTTTTTGATCATATTTAATAATTTTTTTGTTATCCAATGATTGTTGTTTCTAACTCTTCAGAGCATTTTAATTGTAGAATTCACCTTTGCTTTTTGCAATATTTTTATAAGGTCGTCCACACTATGATATTTATTTATTTCAAGCAACTTACTTATATTTTCTTTATACGAGTATTTCTTTAAGTTTGTGTTGTAGATTTCTCTTTTAAACATAGGTTCAATCTTTCTTAAACCTTTATTTAATTTGACACTGATATGATCCAGATTTACTATATCGTGAAGCTTAATGATCTTATAACTTTCTAGGTCTGTCAGAATATTATCAATGATCGTAACAGAATTTTCAGTGACCCTAGTAGCATAACTTAGTACGTTCTTTATAGTAACTCCGTTAGATTTTCACATCAATTTATAAGATCTGGAGAGCTCTGTGTCTGTTAATAAATCAATATTAATATCAGCCATCAGAACTATAGATATTTTTGTATTTAAAACTCCCGATTTTAATTTAAAGTTTTGAATTAAAAAATTTTTATTTTTAAATTTTATTGTTATCCGTTTGGATTTGGTATTAAGGCTAATTTTACATTTTCTTCAATTTTTAAATGTTACAATTTCTTATTTTTTTTTTACAAAAACAATTTGTTTATTTTAACACTAATTATAATTTATTAATTTAAAATATCTTTGGAAACAAAATTCAGTATCGAATGACTTAAGAAATTTACTTAATTTACTTATTACAAAATTAATATATTAGATAATAAATGTTTGTACTGAATTTTGTACAAAATGATTTCACCATATGTTTGGTTTCATATCATAATATTTAATCGGCTTATTTTTTCCCATACAAATATAAACATCCTTTTTTAGGACAAACTATTTAACCAATTTTAATGAAACAACAACCAAAAGAAAGGTTTTTTTTGTTTTCATAGGACAATGATATATTTTTTTTAGAATATTGCGTTTTTTCAGGTGAAAACCCGTCTTTAATTTAACGTAAATTTGAATTTAACGGTCACGCTGTTAAAAATTAAGGCTTATGACTCTAATATTATGCGCCGACTTTCTGGGTAAAAGTAATGCATTTTCGGTTGTATTAGCAGCTCAATCAAACTATATATTATAGGCGCCGACTTATGTCTTCAATGAACAAGGAGATTTAAATTTTTTTAAATTTTTTTTTTTGTTTTTTTTTTTTTCTTTATCTTAAAAAGTGAACGAAAAAAATGAGTTCTTTTTGAAAAGCAATACATTTGGTTTATACAGTAGTTTTTATTTATAACGAACTCGGTTCAATTTTAATTACATTGATATTTCTTTTATTTAAACTTTTAAATACCTAAATATGTTGCTTGGCGATTAATTAAGTCTTTTTTATTTAGTTTTGAATATAAAAAAAATCATAATAACGCATCAAAATTACAAAAAAAAATTTCAATAGAAGAAAAAGCACTATACATAGACTTGAGACTGACACATCAAATAAAATTCTAGCAAATGAGTTCGAAGTGTTCATTCTAGAATCATCACATTCTACAATGTTCAAGTCTTATACTAATTTTTCAAAATTCACAGCATTCTTTTAAAACGACATTCGTTTATTACGACAATTATTTTCCGTCCCATCATGGTCGTTATAACCGAAAAGTACTGTATTTTGTTTTTGTTTGTAACTTATTATAATACAGTTATAAAAAAAAAAATTTTTTAAATATTTGCAATTTAATTTAACTGTACCAATTTATCCTCTCTTTCAACCGGCTTAAGCTATAGAAATAAAACTCAAAAATCGGTACTTAACAATGTTTTAATAATTAAGAAAAATTATAAATTTTTTTTAAGCTAATTTCAAGCGCAAGAATTTTTGACAACACTGTTGGCATAATTTTTATTATGTGTAGTCTAATATAATTTACACAAAACGAATTTTATATGTTAACTTAAAAGCAAAAATAGCTCGAATTTCGAGCACAGGGCGATACTAGTATGACAATTAATCTGACAACTATGTACTCCTGAAACAAAAATTAGCGTTCCATTTTCAAACTACGCCTTTCTAATCTTCATGTACACTTTTTGATATATAAAATTCGTTCGTTTTGTCAAAGTAAAACTAAAAATAGTTTTTTTATTATAAAAAAACATTATTCGATGTTGAAAGTGTGAAATAAACTTTTCAATTATTAGAATGAAATCAAAACATACGACGTACAATTTTTATACGGCAGTACGTCAATACGTCTGTCTACATATCCATTATCGGTAAATCGATACGCGCGTACAATATTTAATTTATCAAAAATATTTATTTGAATGTTTTAATTTAGTACCTACAAAAATATTTTTAATTTCATATTATAGGTATTTTGAATATAAGATATTTTTTAATAAAAATTATTGTAAAAAAATATTATTTTTTAAAACATAATATTAGAAATATAAGAAAATCCAATAATAATATTTTTATACATTTTGTCAATATTTGTAAATTTTAAAAATCCGAGATACTGTACATTGCGTTACGCGTATTTTCGCTGCTCTAATGTAAATTTATGTACCTATTTATTTCTCAATTTTTTGACAGAAAATATACGCTGTACGCTTTTATTTGGGTTAGGACCTAAGGAATAAATAACTTTTTTTGAGAAAGATAATTTTTTTAGTTTTGCAAACATATTGTCTTGTAGGTATTTTCAATTTATTTGAATATTTGTATGTTTTAAACTAAATTATTTAAAAAAAAATGTTATTTTAAAATATTTTATTTTTAAAATTTAATCGCAGCAGCATAAGAAAAAACAATGTCAATATGTATTCTTATATACTTTGTCAATTTTTAAATATTAAAACTCTGAGGTACAGTACGTCGCGTATGCTTTCATGTAAATTTTTTTACATAACTAATTATTTCAAAACTTTTTGACAGAAACTGAATGCCGTACATGCTGATTTTGGCTGATCTATAAGAAACAAATCATTTTTCTTAAGAAATATTATTTTTTTTTAGTTTCTGCAAACATATTATAGGTATTTTTTAATAAACAAATATTTTAAAAAGATATTATTTTAAAGTTTCTATTTTTATTTTTCGCTTTGTCATTTTGTAAATCCGAAGTACCAGTACGTTGCGTATTTCGATTGCTCACATGTAAATTCATGTACCAAACTATTTATTTCAAAATTTTCTAGAAATTTCCAGAAATTATACACCGTAAGCGTTGGTTAGGTCCTAAGTAACAAATCATTTAAAATAGGTACAAATTATTTTTTTAAGAAAGATTATTTGTTTAACTGTTTTGCAAATATTTATATATTTTAATATCATGACTCTCAAACGTAGAATATATTTCGGAAGTCGGTTTTTTATTGTACATAAAACTTAACAAAAAGCAACAATTTACGATTTACAAAAAATTTTTTTTTTTATAACTGTATTATAATAAGTTACAAACAAAAACAAAATACAGTACTTTTCGGTTATAACGACCATGATGGGACGGAAAATAATTGTCGTAATAAACGAATGTCGTTTTAAAAGAATGCTGTGAATTTTGAAAAATTAGTATAAGACTTGAACATTGTAGAATGTGATGATTCTAGAATGAACACTTCGAACTCATTTGCTAGAATTTTATTTGATGTGTCAGTCTCAAGTCTATGTATAGTGCTTTTTCTTCTATTGAAATTTTTTTTTGTATTTTTGATGCGTTATTATGATTTTTTTTATATTCAAAACTAAATAAAAAAGACTTAATTAATCGCCAAGCAACATATTTAGGTATTTAAAGTTTAAATAAAAGAAATATCAATGTAATATAATGTAAGTTTTTTACATTTTTAGGTAAAATTTAATTTTTTAGCAAAAAGTGTAAAGTTTATTATAATTAAAATTGAACCGAGTTCGTTATAAATAAAAACTACTGTATAAACCAAATGTATTGCTTTTCAAAAAGAACTCATTTTTTTCGTTCACTTTTTAAGATAAAGAAAAAAAAAAAAACAAAAAAAAAAATTTAAAAAAATTTAAATCTCCTTGTTCATTGAAGACATAAGTCGGCGCCTATAATTTATAGTTTGATTGAGCTGCTAATACAACCGAAAATGCATTACTTTTACCCAGAAAGTCGGCGCATAATATTAGAGTCATAAGCCTTAATTTTTAACAGCGTGACCGTTAAATTCAAATTTACGTTAAATTAAAGACGGGTTTTCTCCTGAAAAAACGCAATATTCTAAAAAAAAATATATCATTGTCCTATGAAAACAAAAAAAACCTTTCTTTTGGTTGTTGTTTCATTAAAATTGGTTAAATAGTTTGTCCTAAAAAAGGATGTTTATATTTGTATGGGAAAAAATAAGCCGATTAAATATTATGATATATATATATATATATATTTGACATTTTAAAACTACCTGTCATTTGAGAAGTTAATTATATTTAATAGTATTTAAATATTAATAAAGTGAAAAAATTAAGGTTTATAGCTGATATAAATATAAAGAATATTTTTTAAAATGGAAGGGAGTAAGTGCTTATTGGTTATCAAATAAAAAATATGATTTAACATAATTCAAGAGAATTTTAATTAAAGCCATCTGCAGGAAATTATTTATTTACTCTGTTATATACTCTTTTACAAAGGCTGGAGTAGCTGGCAATAGTTGAGAGTAGAAAAAAGTTTACTCCTCATAAAGGAATAAAAGCAATAATATTTATATAGAAATATATTTTTGTCAATAAAAAACTTAGGAAAAATTAAATAAACAAACTAGACAAAAAGGTATAAAGTAAACTAAGGAATTCAGAATCATTTTTCGCATGTTTTCAGAACTTTAAATAGGCATATATTATATAGTAGTAAAAATTTACCTATGTAGCTTTTAAATTTAAAAATGAAAAAAGGGTAGGAAAAATTTATTCTTTGATTTATTGAAAAACTTTTTTTTTTGCTATAAATCTTAAGATTGAGATTTAAAAAAAGACTTCGGTCAACTTGACTATTATTTGTACTTCTGGCAGCTTCAATATTATATAATACTAAATACTAAACTTATAAATTATGATATGTTTAATTTTGTTGTACATATTATGTATTCATAGAGTTTTTTAATTAGTACAATTTAATACAGAATACGTACAACATAGTTCAAATCGTACTAAAATTTTTTAAAAAAAGTACGGTTTGCTATATGAAGGACAGCATTAACTCGAATTTTGGATTCTTGATTTCAATAAATATATGTATATGTTTAGAAATATGTATTTATTAGAATACTATTTATATGTATTTAGAATTTTAATTTAATTTAACTGTACCAATTTATCCTCTCTTTCAACCGGCTTAAGCTATAGAAATAAAACTCAAAAATCGGTACTTAACAATGTTTTAATAATTAAGAAAAATTATAAATTTTTTTTAAGCAAATTTCAAGCGCAAGAATTGTTGACAACACTGTTGGCATAATTTTTATTATGTGTAGTCTAATATAATTTACACAAAACGAATTTTATATGTTAACTTAAAAGCAAAAATAGCTCGAATTTCGAGCACAGGGCGATACTAGTTACTATTTAATTGTTTCAAGTGCAATTACACATTTAAATTTAGTACAAGTGCAATTGACCAGCATTGTGCTGCGCTTAGTATTTGATACATATTTTTGTCATCGTATCGTTTAAATTAAAATTAAAAGTGTTTCAAATGCAAATGACCGTAATTATGCTTAGTATACAAAAATGTACCTAATTATTACATTTTTGTATGAAAACTAAAAGAATGAAAAGAAATACAAAAAGTCAAAAATGTGAAATCATTATTATACCCGTATGACTATATAGTCAAAGGGTATAATAAATTTGCCACTACGTTTTATTATTAAAAAGAAGTACTGCCCCATTTCATTTTTGATTTCCAGAAGTTATAGAAGGATTGTCTTGAATTAATTCATTAATTTTAATAACATTAATTCATTAATTTTAATAACATTAATGTTAATTTAATTAACATTAAATTAACTTATTTTGTGAATTATCTGTATTTAATTGATAACAGGGTCTCTAGGACGATTAAATTAGACCTCCCTACGAAAAATTTTAGCTTTTTCATCCATTAATCATCTTGAATGTATACTAGAAGCTATATATATTAATGAAAATATTTGATTAATTTATTTTGTATATTACTGTTCTATTTCTATTACAATTATTATATCATTTAATAAAGTTGTTTCATTTTAATCAAATATTTTCCTCCATTTTTTCTTCAAAACAACTAAATTATTAATAATAATTAATTTATTATCTTTAGGAGGATGGGGGGCATTTTAGGATTTTTGCCCGAATGGATTACTATTCAATAAATTATTAACAGACAAACATTCTAGTAGTTATCATAATTGTAACTACATTATTTACCTTATATTTTTACTTACGAATAGCATTTTCAACATTCAAAATAAATTATTATGAAAACAACTGAGTAATTGAATCACCATACAATTCACTATCAATAAAATTTTATATCACTCTTTCATTTATATCAACAATTGGGTTACTCCTCTTATCAATTATATTTATAATATTGTAAGCCTTTAAGTTAAAAAAAACTAATAGCCTTCAAATCTATAAATGTAACTTTAAATATTTTAAGTCTTAGTAAATTATTTCTCCCTTTAGAATTGCAGTCTAATATCACTTTTAAGACTATAAAGCCTCATTAACGAAATCAATTCTCATAAATAGATTTACAATCTAACGCCGAAATTTCAGCCATTTAATCGCGACAACGATATTTACTACAAATCGTAAAGATATTGGAACTTCATATTAAATTTTTGGTGCTTGAGCAGGCATAGTGGGGACATCTCTTCGAGCAGAACTGGGACACCCAGGAGCTCTAATTGGATATGATCAAATTAATAATGCTGTAGTTACAGCTCATACATTTGTAATAATTAATAAAGAGGTTTTCATTTAATTGAGTGATGAGATTATTAAAATACCCGATAAATTTATTTGTACCGGTTCAATAATAAATCATGTTTTTGGGGAAACGATTGATGAGTTTCGGAATATTGCTTCAAAAGTTATAATGTGCCCTTTAAATGAGAGTTGTTTTAAAATAAATGAAGAGATTTCAAAACTAATTGACGGACCTGAAAAATTATAGAATAGAGTTCATTTGTACTGACGTAAATATGCTATTCACTTTAAAAAGAAAGCAGTTTCCAATTAGATTAGCTTTTGCAATTAACTTTACCGCGATAAGGATTTTAAAGATTTAGATTGTGCGGTGTCGGGAAAATTATAGCCGTGGCTGTAGGAACAATAGTTTTGGAGACATATCGATAAATAACTTTAGGATTACCATCACCCAAATTTTAAATAGAAGTCCAAAATATTTTAGTGAGAATTTTAATTGGAAAATTAAATCATTTTTTATTTATAATATTATTTATTAAAATTACTTCGAAAAATGTTTGATATAAATTTCGATTTAAAATTTAAATATGAATTAAGAAAAATAAACATATTTATATCAATTAAATAAATTTTAATACAAAAATTTAACAAAACAATAGGTATAAACTTAAATTTTAAATATAGAACAATGTTAAATAATCTGTGTCTTAATAGACATATTATAATGTTTCAAAAAAACCATATTTTTTAACATCGACAAACCTTTTGTCTATATATATAAAAAAAAAAATTTTTTTTTGTTTTATCTCTATTTATTAAAAAAAAAATATAATTTTGTGTACAATGTAGTTTAAATTAATTCTAAATTAATAATTTAGTGATTTTACGACTATTGCATAAAAGCTGTAGAGTCTTCTTATTTTATAAAATGGAGTTTGGCTTTTGTTCATTATATTTCCTATTTTCTTTTGTTTTCACAATTTCAATTAAATCTTGTTTTGCTATGTTCTAGCTATTACGCACATAGCTAGATAGATTAATTTTTCGACGCTGATCCGGTATGTACCCTTGACACTATATCTAGCTTATCTAGATCAATGCGTTGCAAACGGAGGAGCAATTTTAATATGCCCATATGTCATATATGTATGTACGGGTATAAAAAAGCTGATTATTTTAAAACTCGGCACGAAATGAACACAATGTTGAAGGTAAGTTTGAAATAATTTTTTTTCCATTGATTGGTTTCGTTCTTCTGCTTAAGTTTTGAGAATGAGAAAATATTCTAAATATCAAGTAAACCAATAAATGCCACTTTTTTGAATGAAATTTAAATTTTTGAATATAAATTACGAGTTACAAGTTCTGTGGAATTAGGTCAGAAGTAAATTCTATACTGTACTAAGTTTTACATTATTAATATAAAATTTTATTTGAAATTTAAAAGAGAGTGGTTCGAGTTAGAATAAATTTCTTTTATTTTGTTTATGTTAAATCTTTATTGAGATAAATTTAATTCAATAGATACATTTTGCAACTTAGTACAGTATACATTTTCATTTCAGTCGTCATTATTAAATTATAAAATGTCACCAGAAAATCATTTGAACTAAAGAAAGGAAAAAATTTTGGTAAAAACCGACAGGTCCATAACTGACGACTGAATTGATAAGTGCAAACAAAAAATGCTTAGCTATCTTAAATTTTTAAAATATTACAGTTGTTTTATATCAGTTGCAAGGAAAAATTTTTAATTTTAATTTTCGAAATTCTGTCAATTCTGTAGTACTTTTTCTGCAATAAATTTAGGAAATGAATTTATAAATGAACGAAATATTTTGGCTGAAAGAATGTTTGCAAATATGAATGAAGAACAAAAATTAGTTGTAGATCAAGTTTTTTTTATCTGTAAGAAGAGAATTTGGTAGTAAAATTTTTTTCTTTGAAACTCCGGGAGGATGTGGGAAAACATATGCATATTCATATTTAAAAAAAACAATTCAATTTACGAGGAGGTAATAAAATTGTTTTTGCCGCTGCGTGGACGGTTATTAGATTTACAATTTCAAATAACAGATACTTCTACAAAAGCGAGTTCTCAAAAAAATAATGCAGTTGGTCAAGCAAATCTTATTTTAATTGATGATTCAATGATTCTTGATTTAACAATTAATTGTATCGATCGTATGTTGAAAGATATAACTCAATGTAATGAACCAGTGAGTGGAAAAATAATTGTATTTGGTGGGATTCAACAAATCTTTTCACTTGTTTTCCATGGAGACAGAATTAGAATAGTTGAAGCATGTATACAAAATAGTGAAATGTGGCCGAAAGTAAATTAATTCACTTGAAAAAGAATATGAGATCAAATAAAAATGAGATAAACTTTTAAAAATAGCTTTTGCTATTAGGTAATAATGAGGTTCCCATTAAGTTGATTAACATTAAAAACCATTAAATTATATTATATTATATTATTTAATTAATATTTCTTTCGAATAAATTTTTAACTTTTAAATATATAAAACATTAAAAAATAAGTAAATTAAGAAAATTAAAAATTATTTAAAATTGAAGTTTATTTGTTGTATAATATTTTTAAATAGATAAGTTAGTAAGAATTTTTAGTATTTTTGAATTGATAAAATAATAAGAAAATGTTTTTAGTATTATAAAGTTAATTTCATTAACCATGTCTTACGATCAAAATAAGAAAACCTATTATGGTTTTAAAATGACTTATGGAGCATATTAAAATGATTTCCCATTAAATTTGAACCAAATAAGTGTGGATATTTCTAAGTCGTGAATATTTCGACTGACTGTTCCTTTTTTTTTTATTTTTAATATCTTGTAATATATTTATATAAATTAAATTACTTATTTTTTAATTTTTATTGCATCATATATTTTATTGAATTATTACCATAGTTATTATATAATTAAGAAATTGTATACGATACTTAAGATGTGTTCAAGTGCCTTTGAACGTGTTGCATGTATGTAAAAATTATTTTTATATCTAAATGAACTATATTAAAAGTTGTAAATTTGTCATTGTATTTTAGAAATACATTTATTGCATATTGTGCATATATAAGCTTTTCTAATAAGTACATATACTAAGAATTTCAATTAATTTCAATTGTGAAAAAATTTTATCAAATGATTTTAATTTACATCAATATATAGTTTTTCTATAATTCAGATATGAGTAGAGTAAGATACTAACTGTACCCTTTATTCCAATTTCATGTAATCTGTTAAGTAAAATATTAGGATTCTATGTATCGAAGGCCTTCTTTAGATGAACAAATACCGAATATACATAATTTCCTTGATTTAATTATATACCGAATATACATATTTTCCTTGAATTGAGTTGGTGGATTCTAGAACTGCAGAGTTTGTTCCAATTTTTTTTTGAAAACCAAATTGATTTGTTTCAAATCCTACAACTTTTTGCAAGAACTCCTGTATTCTCGAATTCATAACCTTTTCAAATATTTTCCAATAAAACTGGAGAGATCAATCGGTCTGTAATTTGATACATCCAATGTTGACCCAGATTATAAAATAGATACAACTATAGTTGATTTAAGACACTCAGGATATGTACCAGTATTTAGAAATCTATTTATCAAGCATAAAATTATAGGGTTTATTAAAGTTACAAGATATTTTAAATCTGAAGCTGAAATATTGTCACCTCCAGGAAAACTATTTTTTAACTGCATGATTAGAGTTTGTCGGTTCGGATTATTCGCATCCGATATCATGATGATCTTATGTGTTTCTGTTTCATCTGAAAGTTTAAGTAAAAAAGACTTTTCAACGAATCTATTTTTTATTACGTATTTTTCAGCATCAGAAATTTTATCTGCTAGTTTGCTTCCAATTGAACTGAAGTAAGAATTGAAGAAATTTGTAATTCCAAAGGTTTCACATGTTCTGATTCCATTATTGTTGATTTCTTTAATAACCTTGCTAGACTCAATTGATTTATTCAAGATGAGATTATTTAAAACTCTCCAAATTTTCCTTTGGTCACCAGCTAGTTGTAGTTTTAAATTAAAATAATTTTGTTTGGTTTTAGTTATTTCATAACCTTTCATTGCGAAACCAATTTTTTTGCATATTTAAAACTTGCTTTAATATCTATATTTTAAGGCTGCTTTTTCAACTTTTTAAACAAATTATTCTTCTTTTTGATCATATTTAATAATTTTTTTGTTATCCAATGATTGTTGTTTCTAACTCTTCAGAGCATTTTAATTGTAGAATTCACCTTTGCTTTTTGCAATATTTTTATAAGGTCGTCCACACTATGATATTTATTTATTTCAAGTAACTTACTTACATTTTCTTTATACGAGTATTTCTTTAAGTTTGTGTTGTAGATTTCTCTTTTAAACATAGGTTCAATCTTTCTTAAACCTTTATTTAATTTGACACTGATATGATCCAGATTTACTATATCGTGAAGCTTAATGTCAAAGTCAAACTTTCTAGGTCTGTCAGAATATTATCAATGATCGTAACAGAATTTTCAGTGACCCTAGTAGCATAACTTAGTACGTTCTTTATAGTAACTCCGTTAGATTTTCACATCAATTTATAAGATCTGGAGAGCTCTGTGTCTGTTAATAAATCAATATTAATATCAGCCATCAGAACTATAGATATTTTTGTATTTAAAACTCCCGATTTTAATTTAAAGTTTTGAATTAAAAAATTTTTATTTTTAAATTTTATTGTTATCCGTTTGGATTTGGTATTAAGGCTAATTTTACATTTTCTTCAATTTTTAAATGTTACAATTTCTTATTTTTTTTTTACAAAAACAATTTGTTTATTTTAACACTAATTATAATTTATTAATTTAAAATATCTTTGGAAACAAAATTCAGTATCGAATGACTTAAGAAATTTACTTAATTTACTTATTACAAAATTAATATATTAGCTAATAAATGTTTGTACTGAATTTTGTACAAAATGATTTAGACTCAAGTGTATGGATCGGATCAGAATCGAAAAATATTTAAATTATATTAAATTATATTAAATTATATTATTTAAATAATTATAATTATATAATATATAAATTGATTTAGCTATGTATGTCCGTCCGTCTGTCCGTCCGCACGATAACTCAAAAACTAAAGGAGCTAGAATCTTGAAATTTACGCAAATTCGTTTTTTTGCTTTAGCCGTCATAGCTATTTAAATCCAGCCATTTTGGTCCATGGGTTCGGGTAGTTGCCATACAACTTCTTTTTTTATATGAGTATTTCTCTGTACCTATACCAGCTGCGTGTTTGAAATTTTGCCAAAAGTAGTTTAGTTAAATGGCCAAAGTTTCTGCAAAATTTGGTTTGTCTACTGCAGTGGGTTCGAGTAGCTGCCATACAACTTCTTATTTTATATGAACATTACTCTCCACCAAATGAAGCTGGGTGTCTGAAATTTTGCTAAAAGTAGTTTAGTGTAATGGTCAAATTTATGGCAAAATTTGGTTGGTCTACTGTAGAAGGTTCGAGTAGCTGCCATACAACTCCTTCTTTTATATGAGTATTCCACTACACCTAATAAAGTTGTATGTTTGAAATTTTGCCAAAAGTAATTAATCGGATGATATAATGTATATGTTACGGTCATACGGGTATCCCAGAGTTGGCACAGTCTACTCTACTACACTTTTAATTTTAAATTCCATAAATATGAAATGGAGTTTTATCTTTTATAGGAGGTTCATTAGATACTATATTGGTTGGGGATACCAACTGGGACGTAACTTGGAAGTAAATCGCTATTGTTTTCACATGGTTTTTTGTAAGAAACTGAAACTTTTAAGGATGGAGAAGTGTTATTTAAGGAAATAATTATAGTATTAAATTGCTAAAATATTTCTAAAACCGAATACCGAATAGTCTGCTTAATAAAAATAGCGGTTCCACCTCCTCTTGATTCATTATTAGAATTAAACGAGGAAGATTATAGTTGCCCTTGTCAACTTTTAGATACCCGTGCATACCCACTATGGTGTATAAAATAAACCGTAATTTACTTCCCTTATACATTTAACTCATTACCTACCCTACCCCATAATTTTGACGTAAAAAAGAAAAAAAAAAAAAAATTAACAAAAAAAAAAGAAAAAAAATCACAAATAAAATTTTCATTCATTGTCCCATAACTTTAGCTTAAAAAAAAAAAAATTAACAAAAAAAAAAAAAAAATTACAAAAAAAAATCAAAAAAAATTATCAAAATTTTCATTCATTGTCTCATGACTTTAGCTAAAAAAAAAAATAACAAAAAAAAAAAAATTGGCCCACCCTAAAAGTCCGATGGTCCGAATGATGTCCAACTTTGCCAAATAATTTTCCCTATTACTTTACCTGTCAAATTTTATTTTTAACCTTGTAGCTTCATTAGATTCACAGTTATTGAATCGAAAACTTTGTATGGCAGCCCCCCAAATTGGGGCCGTAACATTTTGAAACTTCATATAAGTACTCGATTCATTATATAAATAACCGTGTGTAATTTTTATAGTCGTAGTATAATTAGTTTTGAAGAAATTCATATTGGTGGAAATAAGTTGTATGGCAGCCCCCCAGAAAATGGGGCCCTAATAATTTGAAACTTCATATAAGTGCTCGATTCATTATATAACTAACCGTGTGTAATTTTCAGCCTCGTAGTATAATTAGTTTTGAAGAAATTCATATTGGTGCAAAGAAGTTATACGGCAGCCCCCCGAAAATGGGGCCCTAACATTTTGAAACTTCATATAAGTGCTCGATTCATTATATAACTAACCGTGTGTAATTTTCATCCGCGTAGTATAATTAGTTTTGAAGAAATTCTTATTGATGCAAAGAAGTTGTATTGCAGCCCCCCGAAAATGGGGCCCTAACATTTTGAAACTTTATATAAGTGCTCGATTCATTATATAACTAACCGTGTGTAATTTTCATCCGCGTAGTATAATTAGTTTTGAAGAAATTCATATTGGTGCAAAGAAGTTGTATGGCAGCCCCCCGAAAATGGGGCCCTAACATTTTGAAACTTCATATAAGTGCCGGAGTCATTATAAAACTAACCGTGTGTAATTTTCATCCCCGTAGTATAATTAGTTTTGAAGAAATTCATATTGGTGCAAAAATGTTGTATGGCAGCTCCCCGAAGCCTTGGTCCGATTTTAACCAAAAACAATAGGAAACCTAGAAATTGTCTAAAAATGATTTTGTGTGAATTTCAAAACTCTAGCCTTTTTAGTTTTTGAGTTATCGTGCTGACACACGGATGGACGGACGGACGGACGGACAGACACACATAGCTAGATCGACTAATTTTTCGATTCTGAGCCGATACGTACCCTTGACACTATATCTAGCTTGTCTAGATCGATGCGTTACAAACGGAGGAGCAATTTTAATATACTCGATGTCATATATGTATGCACGGGTATAAACATGCAGAGAAGCCAGGTATATTAAAAAATTTTTCTATATCTGAATATAACCACGTTTCGTCAATCATAATAATGTCAATATCTATCCTGTCTTTAACAAAAATTTCGATTTCAATCATATTTTTCCTTGAACTTCATTAAAATGCACAATATTTATATGATTGTGCTTGTTACATCATGGTTTACAAATCATATATTTTTGCCAAGACTCTCTAATTTTTTGTAAGTGCTCTCTGTATTTATTATCAATTTGTTTCCTAAAATAAGTTAAATCTTTAACTACTTCATACGTATACACCACACTCGATCGCTTTTTTTGTTAATCTAACAAATGGTGGAACCATGTGGTTGACAAAATTTTTCCGGCTATCTTCTGTACTTAAATTCTTAGCTTCTTCATCTATTTTGCCCAATTTAGAATTATTTTGAATGTTAATATTTTCTCCTTTAACCAAATTTGAGTAATCATTACTTAGAATCTCTTTTGATCTGATTTTTTCTTTGACTGATACGATTTCTTGATCCTGCATACTATATAATTTTTTGTTATCGTTATTAGAAACTTTACTTATTATATTAGTTTTGAGAAGTGGTTTATTTTTAATAAAGTGCATTAGTTTTGAAAAAAGATTTCGCTTTTTGTTAAAAACTTGATTATTGTTATTACTATTATTACCATACTTGTTACTATTATTACTATTATTATTATTACTACTATTAATATTAATAATACTATTCTTATTACAATTATTATTATCATTATTGCTATTATTATTATTACTATTTATATCATTTATTATTATTTTTAATACAACTATCATTATACTATTGTTATAATTATTATTATTAGTATTAATATTAGTATTATTATTATTATTAATATTATTATAATTACTATTATTATTATAACATTTTTTAATATTATTATTTTTAATACTAGTATTATTATTACTATTGTTATAATTATTATTTTATATATATTATTTATTTATTTATGCTGCTTAACACAAACAGTGCACAAAAAAGCTTACAAGTCACAATTAATATTATACATTTAAAATCAATATAAAAAAAATTACATTTTTGATTAAATATTGAAACTAAAATTATAATTAAAAATTTAAAATGATGAACTTGACAGTACTACAAAAAAAAGAAAAATAATCCTAATAATAGCGATTATATAATTTTTGTTTTTGTGAATGTTTTGAAAGTGTAAAGTCAATATTATGTTTGTGTTTGTTACCTATAATAAGCATTCTATTAATAGGTTTAAATTTGCCATAATTAGTCCTATGATTATTGGTTTTAAATAAATTACAATAGCGCAGGCGTTGAAGATTTCTAATAATAATTTTATTAGAAATTAAAGTAGATTTAACGTTACCCTTGACAATTTCTAATAATAAAAACGGGGAAGAGTGTATTAGAGTTGTGTGGCAGCTACTCGAACCCTCTGCAGAAGACCAACCCAATTTTGCAGTAACTTTGGCCGTAAAACTAAACTACTTTTAGTAAAATTTCAGAGACCCAGTTTCAATAAGTACAGAGTAATGCTCATATAAAAAAAGAAGTTGTATGGCAGGTGCTCGAACCTGTGGACCTAAGTGGCTGAATTTAAATAGTGATGACTGCTATTACATAAAAAAGAATTTGTGAAAATTCCAAAATCCTAGCTTATTTATTTTTTGCGTTATCGTTCGGACGGACATACATAGATTTATTTTCGATTCTGATCCGATCCATACACTTGAGTCTAAATCTATACCCCCCTATATAGTCTACACTAATACCATCTAACTTATAATTGAAACAAATAGGACTGGATCGGCGTGTATAAGGGTGCGTTTCTGTTGGAGCTGCGATAAGTTGGGTATGTTAGGTAGCCATCACTACGTTTAGAATTTATGAATTTTCAAATTTTTTTCGGATTTTAATTTAGTTGCAATTAGGTTAATGTAATTATTATAAAGTAGATCAGATGAGGTTCTTAAAATTCTCAAACAATTTGACAAAATTGTTATATTCATTAATATCTTTTGTTTTGAGATTATGACTCCAGGCTTTGTTTTTCTTATTTCTGAGAGAGCTAAGCTCCTTTGTGAACCATGGTGGGCTAAAGTTAGAACATCTGCTTTTTAAAATAGGAAAAAATTGAGTAAATCCATCGAACATTATTTCATAAAACCTGATCGTCATTTGATAGTTGTCTATGTTATTAAATATAGACATGAAGTCAAAGGTATTTAAAAAATTTATTAGTCCGGGAAAATTAGTTTTATTGTAATTAAAACTATAAGAATCTGCTGCTTCATGATTTACGGAATTTGTTAAACAATAGGTAAAATTAATTGGAGGATGATAAAAGTCCAACGCAACGAGCGGTAACATCGATTAGGTCCAATTGTTTAACTTTAGAATTACGACTGTGGAAAACCCGTTGTAAATTGTTGGTTTTTGAACCATCAATAAATTGCGAATCAATTTCACTCCCTGAAGAATCAGGAATCGAAACAGATTCTCCGTCATGATTGATCCAATTTATATTAGGAAGATTGAAATCTCCACAAATAATTAACTCAGCAATAGGACCAAAATTACAGCAAATCGATTCTATTACGTTTAAAAGAGTAATATAACTATTAAAATTCGAAGAGGGTGGAATGTATGTGTTAACAATATTAACACTTTTATTTGAAAATTTTATGTTCACACCTATTTTTTCAAGACAGTCCGCATTTGAAATACGAATTTCATTTGCATTAAAAGAGTTTTTAATGGCTATCAATACTCCTCCCCCTTTAGAAATGTAACAGTTAGATACAGAAGGCTGAGAGAATCTGTCTTTCCTAAAAACGGAGTATGAGCTATCAAAAAGCAAAAACGCAAATACGTCAAAATATAATTTTATTGTGTTAAGTAGGACTCTTGTTGTTTTTGGTCTAAGACCTCTGACATATTGATAATATAATGATAAATTTATCAAAATTGAAGGATCAATTAAAGATGTAGAGGTCTTATTAAAATTATTTTTTAACATAAAAAAATTTATTAAAATTATAATTTTAGACCTGTAACTTGTAAGTGATTGTAATAATTACTACTACAATGACTACGGTATGCCTTTAAGTCGTCAGAAACATCTTTGGAAGGTATACCTTTAGTTTCATGAAATTTAATATATAATTTATATAATTCTTTGTATCCGGTTGGTAAACCTTCGTTATCAATTAAAACTTTTATACTTGTTCTGGTCTTACCTTCCAATAATTTATTATATTCATCATCAAACAAGTATGATAAAAATATAATCTGATCATGTTATAAACTTTATCATATCTAAGCTTAGAAAGGGCTATTGTATAATCGTTGTTGGCAAGAGATTGTTGTGTCATTCTTGTTATTGGTGGTAAAAGTGGGTTAATAATTGAAGGTTGAAGAGTTTCACTTCAAACAAAATTTATGAAATTGGAAGTAAAAGGATTGTTTGAAGAAGTCAAAGAAGAAGGAGGAGGTTCACTAACTGAAATAGAATTTTATATAGAAATTTCAGGCTCTTTAGATATTGATGAGGTGTTAACAGAATTTGTTTCATTATTATTGTTCTGAATAGTATTATTGTTGTGACACAAGTTGTTCTGATTTATATTTGAAGCACTATGTAAATTTGTGTTTACGGATTTAATTGGGTCTGTTAACGAAGTATTAATTGAATTGTTTCAGTTTCATTTGTTTTTTCAATAGTTAACAGTTTTCGCTTTTATTAGGATGATCAGTTACAGGATTAACATTAATGTTAGTATTAATATTACTTTTGTCAGAAATTTTTCAGAACTATTATTATTAACAATATTGTTTTTATTATTATTATTACTTTTGTTAATATTATTATTATTTTTGTTGCTAATATTATTATTACTATTAATATATTTATCGTTTTTATTTTTACTATTATTATTAGTACGTATATTTTTACCTTTTTATTACTTTTGTTATTTTTACTATTACTAGCAATATTTTTATTATTTTTACTATTACTTTTATAGGTCTTACCTCTAACATCCCGAAATTTTGTAATTTTCGTTCTCTTCTTCCAGGATTCAAGATTTTTCACCTTCTCGAAGATGTTATCAGGAACTATATTACAATGACAGATATTTCGGATTCCGGAACCTCTTGGGAGTTACTTTTTTACAAATTACAATATCACATTTGAATTTTTAATAAGGCACTTAAGGCATTTTTCTGTTGTTTAACAATTTAACCTGTAAACGAAGGCTTTGTTGTACTCCAGGTTTACTTACTTACTTACTGGATCCTAGAACCCTTGGTGGGGCATAGGGCGTCAATAAATCCTCTGCATCTTTCATGATCCTTAGCAATTCCTTTTAGCTGTAAACACGGTTTGCGTTGCGCTTCTGCCTCTTTCAAAACAGTACTTCTCCATGCTTTTCTTGGTCTACCCACTCGTCGTCAGCCTTGTGGATTCTACTCAAAACATTTCCTTGCAATGTTTTCTTCTGGCTTCCTCAAGGTATGTCCGATCCATCGTCATTTTCTCTCCCGGATCTCGACCTCAACCATCTTTTGGTTAATTTTTTGCCACAGGTGTGTGTTGGTAATGATTTGCGGCCAACGAACTCTTAAGATGCGGCGTAGGCAACGGTTTATATACGTCTGCAACTTTTTGGTGATATTGGCGGTTACCTTTCATGTTTCACAGCCGTATAGAAGTACTGATTTGAAGTTTGTTTCAAATATTTTTAGCTTTGTACGCAGGGCTATATTATTTGGCTGCCATATATTTGATAGAGTTCAAAAGCAGCTCTAGCTTTATTTATTGTGCTGTCAACATCCTTCAGTTTCCCCATTTGATGTCACCGTGCTTCCTTAATAATTGAACTGCTCTACTTCTTCAATTTGGCTTGCTTCTAGTAGAATTTGCTGATGTTTTGAGTACTCTGTACGCATGGTTTTGGTCTTAGCCGCATTTATTTTTAGACCAGTTCGTTTGCCATATGTGTTCAAATTTTGGCACATTTCGTTCTGACCACTTCTTGTGTGTGCCATCAAAACTACATCATCAGCATAATCTAAAGGGCTTAAATGTTGTCCTAGTCGCCACTGAATGCCATACCTCTCATCTACGCCTACGGTTGCGGTTAAAATTTCGTCCATCACAACCAAAAATAATATAGGCGACAAAATACAGCCTTGCCTTACACCCTGCTGCAACTCAAACGAATCAGTCAACTGTCCATTGTGACACCTCGCATTTTTGAAGGATTCCTTAATAATGACAATAATTTTCTCCGGGATACTCCACCTACTAAGAGCTCTCCATATATACTCGCGGTTTACACGATCAAAAGCTTTCTCGAAGTCTACAACCATGATATGTAGCGGCGACCCGAACTCTGTTGATTGCTCGAGTATTATTCGTAGCTTGTTGATATGGTCAACACAAGAGTGACCACTGCGAAAGCCAGCTTAATATCTTTTCAATGTATTTTCAATACTGCTTTTGATTCTTTCCAGTATAGTATTTGCCATTATTTTCAAGAAGACAGATCATAGCGTAATATCGCGCCAGTTATTGCAGTGCTTCTGGTTACCTTTTTTTGTCAGCTTAACAATAACTCCTTCTTTCCACTTACTCGGGTACTCTTCTATTTCCCATATAGCCTGAATCAATGGGAAAAGTATATCTGCCGTTGCGGGGATGTCTACTTTTAGAAGTTCGGCGGGTATTTGGTCAATTCCTGCAGCTTTGTTATCTTTCAAGAGCGAAATGGCACTTTCGATTTCAGGTTTCGTGGGTTTCCAGAAGCCTTCCATCTTCGTCCAAGATAATATTTTGCTGCTTTGTTGAATGACCTGAAAGAAGTTTTGTTATCTTATATAAGGCTTTTCCATCACCTCTTCTTGCTGCTATCTCTGCTTCCGTAGCAAGGTTTTCTATTTGTTTGCTTCTGTCTCGTCTTACACTTCTCTGCGCGATTTTATGTGATCTGTTATACTCGCTTCGAAGCTCACCCAAAAGCCGCGGATCCTGTTTAAGGTTTATTTTGTTTTTCAGCTCTTTACGTCTGGCTATGTCGTCCCACGAAATTCGTGAGATCCATGGGGCTTTTTGCTGCGATAATAGGGGTATTGTTTCTCCTCCAGTTTTTATTAATGATTGTTTTACTTTATCCCACTTTTCGTCCTCTCGTTCATTTGCTTCATTCAATGTTGATGCCCTTTCTCGGAATTTTTGTACAGAATTTCCACAACCTCTCCATTTAGTTTCACTGACGCCAAGTATGTTAATATTGAATCATAACATTTCACGCTCGGCTTGCTCGTATCCCTCAACACCATACAGTGTTCTCACGTTCCATGCTCCGATTAGCGTCCGCTTCTTGTAGCCAAAAGTTTTCACTATTTCACGTGAACGGTTTCTTGAACTTGTGTTCGATTCTCTTATCCCGTTTGTATTTAAGCATGGATTTATCTGCACCCCCAAATCCGATGTGCAGTTTACATTGACTGGAGAAATCAAAGGAGGATTCACTATATTACTATGATTACCCCTTGGGGAAATATATCCATTCGCATTTTTGTTCATACTTGCATATTTTATACAGTAAGTGTTTTATGAGATATAGTTGGTAACCCCATAAGCTCAAGTTTGTAGGCACACTTGCCTTTTGGATGAACAGACATATCTCACACACGTTTATATAGCGAGCCGCTTGTTTTAAAACAGACATCCGTTTGGAGCCGCCAATTCTTGATGCAAATGCTCCTAAATCAAGCCTATATTTTGAATACATAAACCTCCACCAGCCAAAATCTCGTTGGTTTGTCGATCCTACTTACTCCACCTGGGTTGAGTACGAGATCTTCCGGTAGGATTGCTCGACGTAACAAGGGGGACCAGCGTAAAGATGAGATTTGGCTTGATGTAGTAGAGGCTAGGCCAACGTACCAGGATACCTGTCAGCTGTAATCGTATACTACACCCATTGACCCTATAGACCTACCCAAAAGAGACCCTCCTGTAACTTGAATACCTGTTCAAATATTTTTTTAGTAATATTCAAAATTTAATCATATTTCAGCATGTGTCAAAGGCTTTTCTTAATTTTGAAGAATGAAGAAGCTACAGCCCCCGCAAATTTCAAAAAGCCCTATATTTAAAATGGTATAACAAGGGTTATGTTAAATATATTTTCAATATAAAAACGGAAAAAGAGAGCTGTTTTTATAGGTTTCACAAAAACACAAGGTTAAAATTTATAGGTTTGCCATACGGTACTAAAATTTACCATTATGCAAAATTGTTGGCCCCACATATCTTCTTACCGGTTAAAGCTAGAGTCTTGAAATTTATTCTATTTTATTAGAATTTTATTTATTTTATTAGAATTTTGGGAGACCTTCAGAAATTAGTAGAAGTCGGTTAACCAAATGTTTTTGTGACGCCCCCGTTTAGGAGCTATAAGGGCTCGAAAATTTAAACTTTGCTATTTTTAAACACCTTTAACTTGAATACATATGTTAAAGGTTTTTTTATTAAATTTAAAACTAGTTCTTTTAATTGAAGAAATTGTCTCTTAGTTTTAACCATTTTTGCTTTGATAATAAAATTCTAGGTAAAATTCCAAATTTAGGTTGAGTTCACAATTGATTTCCTAGAACCCAAAAAAAATGGAAAGGAGGGGCAGGAGGGAAATGGGAAGATCAATTATAAGTAAAAAGTACTAAGCAAAAATTTGTGAGCTTTCCCTATTGAAGGGCTACTAGGTTTTAAGAATTAAAACTTCTATATTTTTATAAAACAGTAAGTTATTCACTAGTTTATGTTTTTAGAAAATTAACATTGAAGCTCCAACATTATATTTCGCACTTGTTAACAGGATTTCTTGAGTGCAAAGGGTGTTAGCATTAAATTCTAGTTATTGATTTCACTATTGTTCATAATTATTGAATTGGTGCAATAACTAAATTATAATATTATCATTTATGATAAATCATAAATGTTGATTGTGTTAAATACCAGGTCAGATCATATCCAATAAAAAACGAGGAAGAGTGTAGTAGAGTAGACTGTGTCAACTCTAGGATACCCGTATGACCGTAATTTAAACATACAGTTTTATTAGGTGTAGTGTAACACACCTAAATAAATCTAAATAATAAAATAAAAGAAGGAGTTGTATGGCAGCTACTCGAACCCTCTGCAGTAGACCAACCAAATTTTGGTAACTTTTGCCATTACACTAAACTATTTTTGGAAATATGTGAGACACCAAGCTTCATTAGGTGTAGTGTAATGTTCATATAAAAGAAGGAGTTGTATAGCGGCTACTCAAACCCTCTTCGGTAGACCAACCAAATTTTGCAGAAACTTTGGCCATTAAACTAAACTATTTTTGGCAAAATTTCAGACACCCAGCTTCAATAAGTGCAGATTAATGCTCATATAAAAAACGAAGTTGTATGGCAAGTACTTGAACCCATGGACCAAAATGGCTGGATTTAAAAAGCGATGACGGCTATTGCATGAAAACGAATTGGTGAAAACCACAAAATCCTAGTTCCTTTATTTTTTGAGTTATCGTGCGGACGGACGGACACACATAGGTACATTGATTTATTTTTTGATTCTGATCCGATTCATACACTTCAGTCTATATCTACCCCCCTCCTTCTCTGCGTCACAAACGTAATGGCAAATTTAGTATGTTTTTAATGTCGAGTCACGGTTTGACCAAGTGACTTGAAATTTTGCACAAATGTTCCTCTTAGCAACCGGAATTAGTTGTATAAATTTGGTTGGAATGAATTAACTCATTTCGACCTGGCTTCCAAAAAATTTTGTGTTTCCGATTTGTGTCCATTTTTACAAGTTGATTTTGCAGTCCTAAAAAGAGGCTGCAAAAAGCTTTAGTTAAGTTCGACTATCCCGTTTTCCACGACGACGCCATTAAATTTTCCATAAATTTTATTTGCTTGAACGATTAAAAATATTCTATTGAAAATTTAGTACCAGCATTTTAATTATAAAAACCGCCAGGGTTAATTTAGTTTTGACCTGTTTACGCGTTTTGCACAAAGATTTAATGAAATTTTCAAAGTTTTGGTATTAACGTAAGTTAACCTTTATTCCAAAAGCTCATTTAATTCATAAAACTAATTTTGTTGCTCTCCTTAAAAAGCTCAAATAATGTAAAAGCTAAATGAGATATAATTAATAATAATAAAAATAAAGCTAAAAAAAAATCCCAATAATAATTTCCTTAAAGTTAAATAACATAACATTTTCCTACTCTATAGTAAAATATATATAATAAATAAAACCTAAAAATCCAAAAATTCAATTTCGTGTATATTATAGTATTTTAAAATATTTTTTCCAAAACAGAAGCCTACATTGGAAGCCCTCTCATAAAATCATAAAGAAACGAGTAAAAGCGTAGTAAAACTTTCAGGTAAGTACAAAACAAGCTATACGTTGAAAAGCAAATTTTTAAACAACAGATTTATCAAATTTCACTTGAAGCTTTTCATAATTATTATATAATAATAAAAATAAAAATTTTAATTCAGTTAACATTATTCGCCAGAAACCCACCGTCGTCAGCTCCATCGTGAAGGAGCACCAAATTGTTAAGAGCACCACGTATAGAAAAATAAGAGATAATCGTTCAAACTGTTTTAAAAACTATTTTTTAAAGTTTTTCTTTCTCAATAGGTTAAAAGAACTTCCTTTTCGTCAATTTACGTGCTCCCGGGCAACGCCAGGTAAATCTGCTAGTATCACATAATATAAAATATATTAATGCCACATCTAAAATGTAATGCTGAATGATTAAATACTCAGTGATCAATGATTAAATAATTTTAATTTATGGACTTAAAACCTATGGACTTAATACACCCCCCCTCAAATACTAGTAACTGAAATATTGTTTTACTTTAAAAAACTGACCTACATTTTAAATTAACTTTGTTTGCCGTTACAAAGAAAAAGAAAACAAGCGAGGAAAAAGACCAAGGGTTTTTAAAAACCACATTTTCAAAATTATATAGGGTTTCTTACCGAGTATTTTATCATTTATTTTTATAAAAATATATATAAAAAAAATGTTAATATTATAATATAGTTTATATCATCAATTTAATAATAATTTTGACTAATAGTGAAATCAATACTTAGAATATAACTCCAATGCACTCAAGGAAACCTGTTAATAAGTGCGAAATATAATGTTGGAGCTTCAATTTTAACGTTTAATTTTGGAAAAACTTACACTGGTGGATAAGTTACTGTTTTATAAAAACATGAAAGTTTCAATTTTTAAGACCTAGTAGCCTTTCAATGGGGAAAGTTCCCAAATTTTTGCTTAGTAAAATTTTTGCTTTTGCATGATGGATCTGCCCACCCCCTCCTGGATCTGCCCTCACCCTTCCACTTTTTTTGGTTCTAGGAAATCAATTATGAACTCCACCAAAATTTGGAATTTTATCTAGAATTTTATTATCTAAGAAAATATGGTTAAAACTAAGAGACAATTTCTTCAATTTAAAGAAATCCTTTCAAATTTAAGAAAAACCTGTAACGTATGTTGAAATATAATGCCACAGCTGGAAATTTTGTATATTTGTAAACAAAACTTTGAACAAGTTTTCAAGTTACAGTTGTTTAAAAATAGCAAAATTTCAATTTTCGAGCCCTTATAGCTCCTAAGAAGGGGGCTTGACAAAAAATTTTATTAACCGACTCTCACTAATTTTTGAGGATCTTACATTTCCAAAAATTTCAAGATCCTAGCTTAAACCGTTTAGAAGATATTTAGGGCTTAAAATTTTGCAAAAATTGAGTTTTGTAATTGTAAATTTTAGTAGCATATGGCAACCTTAAACATTTGCTTTTAAAAATTTATAAAACCAGCTATCTTTTGCCGTTTTCAGATTGAAAATACACATAAAAGAACGCTTGTTATAACAATTTAAAAATAGGGCTTTTTCCAACTTTGGGGCCTGTATCTCCTTAACGGGCTACAGAAAAAAGTTCTTCTATTGAATTATTTTTTTTTTCGTGTTTAAAATTTCTTAACTCTATTTCAAACGGTGTAAAAGTTTTGTAAACATGCGGTCGGACGGACAGAGTGAAGCTATATAGGCACATTTTTAAAATTTTTTTGAAAATGTGCTAAAAACTAATTTTAAAGTTTAATGATATTTTGAAAACAAAAGAAAAAAAAGTGTTTTTGTTTTTTTTTGTCAGAGTCAGCACTTTATATTAAAATTTGTTTTTAAAATTTTTTTTTTGTTATTAAAATTTATTGTTTAAAATTTTTTGTTTAATAAAAATATTAAAAATTAACATTTTAAAATGAATTGAAAATTAAATTAAAACGAGGAAGAGTGTAGTAGAGTAGACTGTATCAACTCTGGGATACCCGTATGACCGTAACATATACATTATACCACCCGGTTAATTACTTTTGGCAAAATTTCAAACATACTTTATTAAGTTTAGTGGAATACTCATATAAAAGAAGGAGTTGTATGGCAGCTACTCGAACCCTCTGCAATAGACCAACCAAATTTTGCTGTAACCTTGGCCAATACACTAAACTATTTTTGGCAAAATTTCAGACACCCAGCTTCATTAGGTGGAGAGTAATGCTTATATAAAGTAGGAAGTTGTATGGCAGCTACACGAACCCACTGCAGGAGACCAACCAAATTTTGCAGAAACTTTGGCCATAAAACTAAACTACTTTTGGCAAAATTTCAGACAAGCAGCTGTAATAGGTACGGAGAAATACTCATATAAAAAAAGAAGTTGTATGGCAGCTACCCGAACCCATGGACCAAAATGGATGGGATTTAAATAGCGATGACGGCTATTGCAAAAAAATGAATTTGCGATAATTTCAAGATTCTAGCTCCTTTAGTTTTTGAGTTATCGTGCGGACGGACGGACAGACGGACGGACATACATAGCTAAATCGATTTATTTTTCGATTCTGATCCGATCCATACACTTGAGTCTATATCTACCCCCCCTCCTTCTCTGCGTCTCAAACGTAATGGCAAATTTATTATACCCTTTGACTATATAGTCATACGGGTATAAAAATGCGTTTAATAAAATACCGTTATTAACTTTTAAAGGGAATACATATACTTTTATAGAATAGGTATAGGGGTATATTAATTTTGGTATGGTGTTTTTAACCACCTAAAGGAAGCGAGCTAGATATGGAAAAGTATATATATTTGTGATCAGCGTGACCTCCTTAGTCGATATAGCCTTGTCCGTCCGTCCGTCCGTAGGCACGATAACTCAAAAAATAATAGAGCTACCTTGATGAAATTTTAACTGTAGGTTACTATAACTGAAAGTACGGCGGGGATTGCCAATGGGCAAAATCGGCTAATGGGTTCGGATTCTGGACCTTTTAATCGGTCTAAGGGCACGAACATATATAAAAAATCTCTATAACGCAACAACTAATGACGCTATCTTCATAAAATTTGTGTTGTAGGGTACTGGTAATGAAACTACGGCGGTGATTGCGTACGCTGGGTAATGTACAATGGGTTCGGAACTTAGAACTTTTTGATCGAATTTAGGCCAAACGAGCATAATTTCGAAACCAATGTGGTGGTTCAGTACCCCTCTTACACCCCCCAAGGTTTAAAAGCATCATCGAAATTATATTTTTATTAACTGCAAATGTAGATAGATCGTTCCAATGGTGTACAAGGGATAACTAGTATTGAAAGTATGACGGGGAGTGCATATGGCCGAAATCGTACCATGGTTTCGGGTTCTCGAACCTTTAAAAGTTCAAAGGCTAACGAACATATATCTTAAAAGCAGTATAACTCAAAAAATAATGCCGCTATTTTGATGGAATTTAAACTCTAGGTTACTAATAATGAAAGTACCATGGGATTTGGTTCTTTATTAGTTCAGCTGTCTCCTAAGAAATCCTAAAACTAAAAAGCTTATCCTCGAAATTCAAGAAGATAGAAACTTTAAATTTGATACACAAGGGTTCTTTCCTATTTCCGTTTTATTTAACACTTTTATATTTTTGAAAGGCTAAGAATTTTACCATAAAACATATCTTGTATAATATTTTATAAATTAAAAACAAATATTTTTTTAAGAAACGGTTAAATTCCTTTTTTTTAAAGTTAATCATATCATATATTTTATTGAATTATTACCAGAGGTGATATATAATTAAGACATTGTGTACAATACTTAAGCTATATTCAAAGGTACTTGCTGCATTTATGTAAAATTTTTTTTTATATTTAAATAAATTATATGAGAAATTCTAAAATTGTAATTGTACTTTAGAAATATATTTATAGCATATTTTGCGTTTATAAGCTTTTCTAAAAGGTACATAAACTAACAATTTAAAATAATTGCAATTTTGAAAAATTTGAATTATTAAATATATTATGCTTTGATTAGCTTTTTATCACAAAATTTAATAATTCAAATTTTTTCACTTTTGTAATTGAATTGATGCCGAAACCATGCCGCGATTTCGAGTATGTGTAGTCCCCGCCATTCCTTTAATACTAGTTAACCTTTGTTCACAATTCGGAATACCTTTTACGCTTTCTACTACTTTTTGCATTAGCAGATTTACTACTTGTTGAAATAAAAATTTTTATAATAGTCTTCATTTTGTTTCATTAAGAATAAAGAATAAAGTAGGTATACTGGGTCGGTAAGGGTCATGTAGGTATACTGGGAGATTCGACCATGGGTTCGGAACCTAGAGCTTTTTGAGCGAATTTAGGCACAAGTGTGTTCTTTACGATTTCCTGTTGGTCCCCCTAATTTGGGATCAATTGGAGTGGTGGTTTAGTACACCTCTTAGACCTACCAAGGTTTAAATGCTTATAATCGAAATTATTAAAAATAGTAACTTAAAACTAAGATAGAACGTTCCAATTGTGTACAAGGGTACCATGGTTTCAGGTTCTGGAACCTTTGAAAAGTTCAAGGGATAACAAACATATATCTTAAAAATAGCATAACTCAAAAAATGATGCCGCTATTTTGAAGAAATTTAAACTGTAGGTTACTAGTAATGAAAGTACCATGAGAATTGGTTCTGGTCGAGTTTGGTCAATGAGTTTGGATTATAGAAGCTTTTGATCGATTTGAAAAATTTTAATTATTGTATATATATTATGCTTTGATTAGCTTTTCATCACAAAATTTAATAATTCATATTTTGGAACTGTTGTAATTGAATCGATATAAATATATTTTCATTTAATTCACGATATTTTTTTTTTTAATATTTTTAAATAGATAAATTAGTAAGAATTTATAATATTTTTGAATTACAAAGTTAATTTGGTTAGCCATATCTTAAGATCAAACTAATAAAGTCTTTTATGGTTTTAAAATGACTTATTAACTTTCCATTAAATTTGAACCAAATAGGTGTAGGGTATTTCACCTCATAATTTTTTTTCATTGAACTTTTAAATGACTCATTCACCATTTTGCTTTCATTTTTAAAGACTTCTGTAATTTTGTATATTTTATCTATTTCTTTTTCTGTGAATATTTTTAATTTAAAAAAATCAAACCTCTTCATCTTATTGTTTTCAATCGCTCTGAGTAACTCCATAACTTCCGGTTCATTATGTTTAATGGCCATTTCAAAGTCTTCTTTGTATTCCTTAAGATGTTCATTGTTTTCCGCTACCGCTTGTTTCATATTCTGCAATACCAGGTCTACATTTTGTATATACTGGAGACAGTCACAGATAAATTTAATATTGTTATCTTCGGACAAAATCCTAATTGTAGATTGATCCCCACCAGAATATTTAAATGCCTCATGAAATTTTTTTTTGCACACTCTCGCACATTCAATTCCTGTTTCATCTTTAGTTTTCATTTTGCATTTGTGACACGACGCCATTTCGCGGAATTGAAATTATTTTTTAAATAATATAAATTAATTAAAATTTGCATCGATAAAGAAAATTAAATACGTCCATATAGTTTTGAATTTAATCAATATCTCAAGCCGTTATAAATTATTAAACTCGATTGTTTATAATTTTAAATTATTATATGAAAATTATCACATTAAATACACTAATCACATTATTTTAATTCAATCCACTAAGCTAATTCAATAGAAAAAGAAATTGTGTTTTTATACCAACAATAATATCACATATTCAGTCATTTATTTTTTTTACTTGTTATTAATTATGGCACCTGGCGTTTTTCTTTTGTTTTTATTTTACATTGATATAATTTCACAGTTTGTTATGTTAAATACCTTCTATCATAAATGCTCTCTACAAATGCGCTCTACGACTGATGTTAGAAACTTAAATTCTTTTACAAATTCCAAATCAAAATTGAACTTTATATATATTAATATTCAAAGCCTTCGAAACTAATTATACGATTTAGAAACCTTAATTTATTCTTATGATTTTGATAAGAAATCGGTGCCGAAACCCGTGTACCAGACATAAAACAAGTTAATTTATTGTTTTATCTTTACTTTTAATTTTTGTGCCCAAGGCAGCCTCACCTTGGCTATATCGAGGAAAAAGGCTTAATTCACAAGAAGTAAATAAAAACGAGTTAGTTTGTTGAGAAACTATTTTATTCTGTCCTTACTAACTAATTACAGTTATATTTATATTAAAATTAATGCCGAGTAGGCATTATTACAATTTCAATTAGAATAAGTTTTTACATTGGTTCCCACGGGAAAATTAAATAAATTTTGTACAAAAATATAAAAAAAGCTTTAAATGAAATTTGATATTTTAATAGCTAACGTTATGCGTTTAGTATTGTATTATGAAATTGTATTATTTGTATGGTGTTATAAAATTGATTGAAGTTCGTGTGTTAACTCCTCCCCTTGTTAAATTTTAACGTCCTCGTTTGGTTGTTTAACGTGTTCGATCAATTCCGTTATGTGTTTGGCTGATAGTTTCAGTTTTCTGGATTTTACTTTGGCGACTATTTTCAAGATAAAAATAGTGACGGTAAAGAAGATAAACAATGAGAAGATCACCCATTTAGAAATACTCTGATTTGCTAATTCATCATACAACAGATTTATATGGTTTGTGTTGTCGATGTTAATTTTCTGCAAATATGGTAGAGATAGTTTAGTTTCATGGCTCACCTGTGATATTGTAAGTATTTTAGGTGGATGTGTTTCTATAAAAGTGCTGGGTATTTTTGCTTGGTTGTTCTTATATGTTGTTTCGTTAACTTGAATTGAGTTCTTAAATTCCAGTAAAAATGTTCCTTTTATTATTACTTGATGATCGTCGACTATTTTAGTTTGAGGTACGTTATTGAGAAGTATCATACCATCTTTGATATGTTGAATAGGTGGTATGTAGTGTGAATTTTCTGTTGAGCAAAGAGCTTTATTGTGGTTCAATAATTGTGTGACGCATTTTGAATAACTTGGCTGACATAAGGTTATTGAAGTCGTATTTTTACATTCTGTAAGTGGTTGTGAGTAGTTTCCGCAATTTGCCGCTTTATTTGTTTCCAGTTTGATGACAGGTCCATTTCGAATCACCGGGTACATTATCATGAAATTACAAAGTTTGGTTAGCCGTGGTATTTTTAAAATATAGTGTATCAAGTTCTTATTTTGCAATATTTTTATTTTGCTTACAGTAAATAAGCTATTAATGCTTATTGGAATATTGGCAAGATTGATTTTCATTTCAATATCATCTAAAAGAAGTGGATTTATAATATCACTTCTTGCCAGTACTATTGATAAGGAAATAGCGTTTAAATGATTAATCACGTGATTATTTCGGTTGATAAGAAATTGTGAAAGGAGTTCTTTTTTATTTTTATAGCGTTCGATATGGTTCTCGTTGTATTGTCGTAGTGTATTGCAGTAATTTCGTTTATTCGGTTTTGTAAAACGGTATTTATTTTTGTCTGTCGATTATTATTTTCAATTAGCATATTATTTTTTGTGAGTAGGTGTTTATAGTCGTCGTGGTCTGGTGTTCCTGCTATAAATTTCAGGGCGCTGCCGAGGAAGTCGATGGATCTGGCTTTTCGCTTTTTAATTTCCAGAGTGTGTATTATGTGCGAAATTTCGTCTATTTGTTGTTCTAAGATACTTTGGTGCCAAGATGCGTTTGTCAGTTGTTTAAGGAATTCTTTATTTTCGTCTATAATTTCATGAAATTCTGTAAGGTTGGTTGTGTGAATGATGTAGTAGAAGTCATTGTATATCACTACTTCTCCCTGTATTATAGCGATAAAGTGAGCTGACGTGTAGTCTAGTATCCTGGCTGCGGTGAGCCGGTTCTAAAAGAAAAGTAATCTGAAAAGTTAGCGAAGGTTGCTTTTATGAATCTTTTTCCCATCTATTAAAACTGTTGTGCCTAAATCTTTTTCTATTGTTTTTTCTATAAAAATCTTAGAGAATTTGTTTCCTAAACGTTTGTTCGTCCGTAGAAAGACCTTGTCGCCTGCGTTATAAGTTTTCTTATTATTATTACGATTAAGTCTATTTAAAGTTTTTTCTTGGGAATTTATAAGTTTAGTTTTTAGTTGTTCTATTTGTACTGTGGAATGTTGATGAAGTATATCGATAGGTTTTTCTTTTATGACAGAGTGCATTTATTTTTTTTTATTGTATTTATATGTGGATAAGAGAATTAAGTCTATGGTTTCGGTAATGTTTTGCTGTTCTTTAATACAGCGGGCAATTTCGAGTAGTGTCGAATGAAACTTCTCAATCTGGCCATTGCTTTCGCTGTGTAATGTTGGTATAAAAAATTGTTTTATGCCGAAGTGGTCTCTTAATAAAGCTTTTATACTGTTAGAACAAAAAGCTCTTTCATTGTCTGAAACTATGATTTTAGTTTTCTTAAATAAAAGTAAGATTTGTAGTAGGGCTTCTTTAATGTCTATTGTAGACCTTGAGGTTATAGGTTTAACAATAGCAAATTTTGATAGTTTATCAATACACGTAAGAAAGTTTTGCTTGTCTGTGATCAGAATATCAATATGCAAAATTTCTCCAGGTAAGTTGGGTATCGGTGTACTACCTATTTCTGGTTTTGGAGGATTCCGTTGGTACTTATTCTCTGAACAGATTTTGCAGTTTACTAAAATTGATTTTAATGCTTTTTTCATTTTGGGAAATAGTAGTCGTTATTGATTTGTTTCATGTTTTCTTGTAGGGATCTATGAGCTCTGTTATGCTCTGTTGTAATCGTCTCGATTTGATCGTTTTTGTTTGTTAAATCGATCAAAAATTTTCCAATGGATAAATTTAATACCGGGGAAATTGGATAATAGAATGTTTTGAATTTTTGATAGGGTTTGTAAGCAATATACTGTGCATTTATCACTTGGATGTTTATACTGTCTTTTAAGGTTTTTAAGAGGAAGTCTGTGTTATTAAAATTAATGGTATGTCTGATAAATTTTTGGAATATGATTTTAGTAGTTTTATTATTATTTGTGGATTCAGAGATAATTAACTGAGATTGAATTGATTGACCGGATATTGAATTGTTTTAATAATGTTTGTACTTGAAAGTTCACTGTGAATAGTACTGTCAGTTTCACTTTGGGTCATGTTGTTAACATATTGTCTTGAAAGGGCATCGGCCACGTTGTTTTCTTTTCCCGGTTTATAATGAAATGTGGGAAAAAATTCTTCTATGAATTCTCGCCACCTTTTCAGTTTTGTATTCGAATTTTTGTCCGAAATAGCAAATGTTAACGGTTGATGGTCGGTATAAATATGAATGTTAGTTTGTCCATATAAGTAATGACGTAATGTCTTTAACGCCCAAACGATTGCGAGAAGTTCTCGTTCGTTGGTTGCGTAATTTTCTCCAGCTTTGGAGAGGGTCCGTGATATTGGGGTTATTGGTCTTCCGTTTTGTGAAAGTACTACCCCTACTGCTACGGAGGATGCATCAGTGGTGAGTTCGAAGGGTTTTTTCTAATCAGGATATAGAAGAAGTACATCTTCTGATGCTAAAATCTTTTTAACTCTTTCAAAGGCTGATAAAGAATCTTGGTCTTGTTTTATTTTTACATTTTTTGACTGGTTTGTTCCTATGTGTCCGTTCTCTCCTCGTAAGTATTTTGTCAATGGTTTAACAATATTGGCGTAATCTCGTATGAACCTTCGGTAATAACCCGCTAATCCAAGGAAAGACCGTAAGGCTCTTAAGGTTCTAGGAGTTTGATAGTTAACTATGTCTTTAACCTTATTGGGACAGGTCTTGATTCCATTTTGAGATACAACAAATCCAAGAAATTCTACTTCTGATTTAAAAAATTTGGATTTTTCAGCCGAAATGCGCATTTCAGCTTCATAAAGTTTTCTTACGACACTTTCTATATTTTGTAAATGAGTTCTCTCATCAGGTGAGAAAATTATAATATCATCAATATAGACGTGGCAAAATTTTCCGATATATTCTCGTAGGACGTCGTCTATAGCTCTCTGAAAAATACTAGGTGCATTCTTCAAGCCAAAAGGTAGTCTACAGAATTCGTACTTCCCATTATTTACACTAAAAGCAGTTTTCTGTACGTCTTTTTCGCATAGCACAATTGGTGAAAACCGGATTTCAAGTCCAATGTAGTAAAGAATTTGGATTTTCCTAAATTGGCCAAAATTACCGAAGTATCGGGGATGGGATGTCTGTCGGGAATAGTCTTTTCGTTTATTTTCCTAAAGTCAATTACCATTCGTAGCTTAGGTTTACCATTTTCGTCGGTACCCTTTTTGCTTACAAAATGAATTGGAGAGTTATAGGGAGAGTTTGATTCTCTAATTATTCCGTTTTTGAGAAGTGTTTCTATTTCCTTGTTGATAAAATCTGTAGCTAAAATGGGATATGGATAGCTTTTAGTATAGATAGGGTCATTAGTTGTTGTTTTAATAGTTGCCCTTATTTGCGTATTATATGGCAGGCTTTGATTGGCTTCGGCGAAAGTGTTGATATTTTTTTTTATTAGACTTTCAAATTGATTTTTGATATTTTCAGGAACAGAATTATCATCTATTGTTATTGAATTTGCTTCTGCAGAGGAGACATGTCGGAGTGTTTCTTTTCCTGTATTATGAAAAAATATTCCTTTTTCAAAGTCGATTTTCGCGTTGATATTTTTAAGAAAATCATAACCGATTATGCCATCGAATGCTTTAAGAGCTGGGAGTATGAAAAGGTTGAGGTTTGACCCAAAATGTTAATTTTACATTTTTTTGAGATGTGATTGCTTCCATTTATGGATTTGACTACAAAAGGTTTAACTACTGGTAGACCACCATTTAAAAATGAATGATTTTTAATATAATTTTTAGAAGTTCCTGTATCGATTAAAATGCGTAGCTCTTGACCGTTCTTATAAGTTTTAGTGATGAATGGCAAGAGCGAGTTTATTCTAAAAAATGAACTTCGTCAGAGGGGTCATCTTCTCGTAAACTTTCATACTGGATATTAGAAGAAGCTATTGATTCATCGTCGATTTCCTCATGCTCAGCAATATCAATATAGTTTAGTTTTTGGAATTTTTGAATAGGAGATCTATTTGAAGTGTTAAAGGTATCGCGCGGACGTTTGAAATTAATAGGACTAATTGGACTGTTAAAGTTGGGTTGGTTTTGACTAATTTGTTGTGGTGAAGCATTGGTTGTATAGAGGGTTCTTCTGAGCTGGGAGTTTCCCAGGTCGACTTCCATTGGACTTGTTTGATTTGCAAACTTAAAGTTATTTTGTTGGTGTTGTGTTTTTGTCTGGAATAGTCTTTTGTCTTTTATATTACCAACTGCAAATGTCTTTGCAAATTATAATCGTCTGTGGTTGACCTCCAATTCTTGTGCTGTGACAAGGTCAGCAGGTCTAGCTGAGAAAAGTATTTCGCATAATGGACGACGAAGGCCCGATATGAATACCCTAAGTGCTGTTTCACGAGCTCTCTCGTTAAGTGCTTTTGTTAGGGCTTGGTTGCTGGTATTTGACATTATGTTTTTATTAATTATGAGGGTTAATTGTTTGTCTACTGTGTCGCAATATTCCGCTATAGTTAATTTGCCTTGTCTTAAAATACTTAGTTCGTTTTCTAAAACATGTAGTGGTCGTTTGTCGGCGTACGTTTGGTCTAGTCGATCAAGGATTGCGTCGAAATTTAATACGGTATTAAAGGCTGCTAAAGTTTCATTTGCAGATCTTGTTACCTTTTTTCGTAAGATTCCTGTAGCAATGTAGTAAGTATCGGAACCAGCGGTATGGTAGTCAATTGCGAATTTTGCAGCGATTCTCCAAGCTGGAAAAGTCGCTGGATCACCTTGAAATTCGGGTAGTGATGTAACCAATTCTAGACTGGTATGAAGTTCGTGAGTACCGGGAATAATAGAGACAGGATGGAAAGTTATTGCCGGCGAGGGTTGTAAATTTTGAATACTTGTGGTCAAATTTTGAATCTGAGCCGAGAATTCTGTTCTTGTTCGTTCTATAACAGCCGATATGAGGTCTTGGACTTGTTCTATATTAATAGACATTATAGAGAAGGTAATAGAAAAATTTTTTTTTTTTTAAATAGTAATGGCAAGATTACAAATTAGGAATTACAATATATTTTGGTATTACAGTTACTATAAAAATTATTACAATATAGTTTGATATACTTGTAAAATTTTAATATAATTTAATATTTTGAATAATTTTGTTTCGTTTTAATTTTATTAAAAAAAACTTATTATTTACTTTCAAATTTGAAATTTCAAAATTTTTTCCAATAAATTTATATTTATTTTTAATTATTATTTTTTTTTATTAATTTTTAATTTTTTAATTAAAATTTTAAATTCTTTTTTTTTAAATTCTAAATTTTTTTCCTCCCACTCTTTTCTTTTTATATCAATGAAGTGGCAGCAAAAATCGACGGTTTCTTCGTCGATATTTTCTATCATTTGTGGGTTTTTTTTTTTTTTAATAGAAAAAATTTAATTTTAATATAATAATCTTAATAATTTAAGAGAAAAAATTTAATTTTAATAATTTTAATGTTACAATATAAGTTAAACCCACTTCTTATAGTTTTGTTTTTTTTTTTTTTTTTTAATTATTATCTAGTTACCGAAAAAAAAAATTTTTTTTTTTTTTTTTTTTAAAACAAATTTTTATTATGAGTTTACTGACTCAAAAATTGTTCCCAAAATTATTCAAGAGGAAAAAAAAAATAAAAAAATCAATCTTGACTTACATTTGCATGGTTTCGTTTAGGGCCACAGTGACGAAATGGTAGTATTCCTTATATGAGGATCTGTTATAACTCCGTTTCGATGTGCTTTCTCTGGATCTTGTTGTCCTTATCTCCCTTTACCGGGATTTTTATTATTAAACTGGATCCTGTTTATCTCCCTATACGGGGATTTTATTAATTTGCACTTTTATCGCGTATTTTAATTAATTTTTTTCGCACGAGGCCCCACGTTGGGTGCCAGTTAATTTATTGTTTTATCTTTACTTTTAATTCTTGTGCCCAATGCAGCCTCACCTTGGGTATATCGAGGAAAAAGGCTTAATTCGCAAGAAGTAAATAAAAACGAGTTAGTTTGTTGAGAAACTATTTTATTCTGTCCTTACTAACTAATTACAGTTATATTTATATTAAAATTAATGCCGAGTAGCCATTATTACAATTTCAATTAGAATAAGTTTTTACATTGGTTCCCACGGGAAAATTAAATAAATTTTGTACAAAAATATAAAAAAAGCTTTAAATGAAATTTGATATTTTAATAGCTAACGTTATGCGTTTAGTATTGTATTATGTATTATTTGTATGGTGTTATAAAATTGATTGAAGTTCATGTGTTAAATTACACAAATTAGACAATATTATTAAAGTTTATAAAACCTCAATAATACTAAGTGATATTAATTTAAATCTACTAAATACCAACCAAGAATAAGTTGTATTATACACGAATAAACTGTTAGGCAAAGGATATTTTAATATATAACAAAATATCAGAATATGTAGATCTACAAGAACATTAATTGACCACCTCGTTAGCGATCTTGTTTAATACAAATATAACTTTGCAACTACTATTACCTTTCTGTCAGACCATTGGTACCTCTCTCTCAGAAATAAAACAGTTCTAGATTATGAAAAAGTAAAATTAGACAAATTTTAGGCGATCTTGATTCTTATGACTAGATCGATAGCTTATTTACAGATCTCAATCTTATTATCGTCAAGAACACTAAAACAATCCCGTTTAAAAAGAGTAGGGACAAGAAAAAATGGATGACAAAAGAAATCCTAGACAAAATAAAATTAAGAGATTCTTACTATAAGTATTCTCGCAAATATAAAAAAAACATCCGGATCCATTGGACTCTATAAAAAGACGAGACTTGAAGTTAGCAAATGATTTTGCAAGCTAAAAAAGAATATTTTTAAAAGATCTGCACAGTGGTACAATTAATTCAAAAAGACTATGGGCTTTTTATAAAAATATTATTCATAATACATAGTCAACTGGCACGAATAAAACTATAAAATCTATAGTCTTAAACAATGAAATTGTAAGTAGTGATAGCGAAATAGCTAATAAAATGAGTTTTTATTTTGTTAACGTAACAGACAAAATTAATATCTTACATATCCCAAAGGACTCTGCGTACTTTAATTCGTTTAGAAGGAATGTATTCAAAACCTTGAGTATACAATTAACTACACAGGAAAAAGTAAAGCAAGTACTTCTTAAACTAAATCCGGCTGCTGCAACTAGACAGAATGTCATTTCCACTAAATTTTTATAAAAATTTTCACCAGAACTAAAACCAACAATAACCAGACTGATAAACATCGCTAAAATTCAGTTTTTCCGCGAAATCTAAAAACTGCCAGAGTCACTCCCATATATACAGCAACAACCGATCCTTCAAATTGTCGTTCAATTTCTATTCTAAAGGCTTTGTCAAAAGTATTCGAGATAATTATAAAACACCGTTTAAACCATTTTCTTCCTCATAATAGTATATTACATGAAGAACAATTTGAGTTTGAAAGAAATTCTAACACCACGATAGGATGTCTTAGCCTAACTCACTTTATAAGTAACAGCATTGATAGTAATAAATTTGTGACTTGTATATTTCTAGAATTACACAAAGCCTTTTATTGTGTAGACCACGAAATACATTTGTGCCATATAGTCAATCTTGAATTTCCTCAAAACGCTCTTCAATTTTTTAAATCATACCTATACGAGAGAGTACAAAAAGTAAAAATTAGGAATTCCTTAGTGATAATCTTACCATCAAAAAAGGCGTGCTCCAAGGGTCCATTTTAGGTTCTAACTTTTTAAAAATTTATATCTACGAAATAGCTCGTCTAAATCTCAACGGATCTATTCAATTAATTAAAATAAATTAATTAATTAAAAAGCAATTAAAATTATATATAACAAATTTCGTTGTCCAATACTAATATTACCCACTGAGGAGTCCAATAGTGTTGGATGGACGAAACCCTCCAATTTGACTTTCTTTTTTTGAAAGTTTTTCTAATTCAAAAAATATAGAATGATTTTCTTGGCATATATTATACCTGAATGCATTTGCTAAAAGTGAAATTTATATTTCATTTATGGTTTTTGTAAAACTATGCTGCAGATAATAATTTTAAATATTAAACATATTCAATAACAATTTCACTTATAAGTGAGTTTTACAGTTTTTTCAAAACTATTATTTTGTTAGTTTATTAATTTACTAACAGTGACATAACAGTTGAAGTTCTATTTTAGAAAAGCGAACGAAACGAAAAGAAAATGAAAGATTAAAGAAGATTAAAGCCATTAATTCTGTAAATTAACCTCACTACAAATTTTTTCGATTATTTTAATGTTTTCTACTACAGGAATTAAGATTTCATTTGAACATTGATTTTTATTTTGTAATATAGTATTAGTTAATTGGCATTCATTAAAACCAAATTGGTGGACTAGTATTTGCGAAAATATATTTTTTGGTTTTTAGTGTGTGTCATAAACGTAGCCTACAAAATTTTGTTTCTAAACTACGTTTACGTATATTATATGTTGGGGCTTTTTTTAATGACCAGTGTGTTTTTAGAAAGCTGTTAGAGCCATTCCATTTTTGCTATTTCTCGATTTGCAGTTTTTCAGCTATCTCTTTACCTTTAATTGTTGGAAAGTATACTCGAAGATTAAAAGTTGCACTCCTTGTCGCTTTGGCTTACTCCTTAAGTTTAGCTTCTTTGTCGGCTAGCACATTACCTAGAATTCCTGTATGCCCGGGATTGATACAAGTTAAATGTCTTTGTCCATATTGATAAGAATACTCTTAATATTCTGAATAATAGATTGTTTAAATACAATAAGAATCAGGTGACAACATATACCAACACTTTGTTAAGTAATGGGTTCTTTAGTTATAATAAAATTACGCCTGATTATGCTACGAGAGTTAGTAAAACATCTAGAACAATTATTGATCATCTTATCAGTGATTTAATCAAATATACATTTTACCTCGCCATTACTAATACCCCTCTCTCTGATAATGAAATGTTACTCGTTAGTCTAAATCTTAAACCAAAAATAGAAGAAAATATTAAAAATATGACTGTTCTAGACTACGACAAAATTAATTTAGATAATTTTTGGCTTTGTCTTGATTCATACACTGATTTAAATCTTTTAGTTGATGATCTACATAAACTTATAACTAAGAACACAAAAAATATTGCTAAGAAAAAGGGAAAAAACAAAAAAACTTGGATGATGACCGAAATATTAAACAAAATGAAAATCAGAGACTCTTACTACAAAATTTCTCGTAAATACAAAAATTGTACAAGGATTTTTGAACTCTATAAGAAAACTAGATCAGAGTTTCAATATTTGATTACACAAGCTAAAAAAACTCTTTTTTTCAAAGACATAAATAGCGTAACAAATGGAAAAAATTTATGGAATTTTATAAAATAATGAATAACACAGATACGTACAGACCCAACTCAGTTATCAAATCTCTAATTATAAATAATGAAAGGATTAGTAATACATATGCTGTGGCCAATAAAATGATTTTTTTTTTGGTAAATGTCACAGATGAAATCAATATTCCATCTTTATTAATAAATGTTTCATATCTAAACACTGACAGGATAATTCATAGCAAGTTTTCTTTATATCCTACGAATGCTGAAAAAATTGAACATATAATTTCTAAACTGAAGATATCAGCTGCTACGGGATATGATAAAATATCTACCAAGTTTTCTAAGAAATTCTCCTCTAAACACTCACCAGTGCTAGCTAAACTAATAAATATTGCTTTTGAAAACTCTGTTTTCCCAAAAAGTTTGAAAAAGCAATACTAACACCTATATAAAAAGCTGGTGCTACATCAAGTCCATCAAACTATCGGCCAATTTCAGTGTTCAGTACTTTCTCAAAAATATTTAAAACCACAATTAAACACCGATTAAACTTCTTTGTAACTAATAATAATATTCTACACAAAGAGCAATACGGTTTTGAAAACAATTCTAACACAACCGCTGCATGCCTTAATTTGACAAATTTTATAACCAGTAGTTTAGATGATAGTAAATATGTAGCTTGTGTATTTTTAGATTTGAAAAAAGCGTTTGATTGTGTTGACCACCAAATACTTTTGTTGAAACTAGCAAATTTTGAATTTTCCTCTAAAGATTTAGATTTTATTAAATCATATCTAACTGAAAGGCTACAAAAAGTTAAAGTAGGAAATTATGGTCGTGATTTTTTAAAGATTAAAAAGGGACTCCCACAGGGATCCATTTTGGGACCAGATCTATTCAAGCTCTATATCGATGATATTACACGACTAGCTCTCAAAGGTTCCATCCAGCTATATGCCGACGATGCTGTGATAAAATACTCTTCTGTAACCGAAAATGAATTAAGGAGTGGTATTGAATATGATCTCAAAATGATAAAGGTATGGCTCACCCAACATAGGCTAAGTTTAAATATTAAAAAAACTAAGATTCTTTTACTAAAAGATTCTTTTCTAGTTGAAACTACAACTAGAACAATTATTGATCAGTGATTTAATCAAATATGCATTTTACCTTGCCTTTACTAATACCCCTCTCTCTGATCATGAAATGTTACCGGTTAGTCTAAATCTTAAACCAAAAATAGAAGAAAATATTAAAAATATGACTGTTCTAGACTATGACAAAATTAATTTAGATAATTTTTAGCTTGGTATTGATTCATACACTGATTTTAATCTTTTAGTTGATGATCTACAAGAACTTATAATTAAGAACACCAAAAATATTGCTAAGAAAAACGGAAAAAACAGAAAAACTTGGATCACGACCGAAATATTAAACAAAATGAAAATCAGAGTCTCTTACTATAAAATTTCTCGTTAATACAAAACTTGTACAAAGATTTTTGAACTCTATAAGAAAACTAGATCAGAGGTTAAATATTTGATTACACAAGCTAAAAAAACTCTTAAAAAGAAAAAGTTTATGGAATTTTTATAATAAAATAAAGTTTAACACAGATACTTGCGTTGACCATCAAATACTGTTTTGAAACTTGCTAATTTTGAATTTTCCTCTAAAGATTTAGAATTTTGTAAATCATATCTAACTGAAAGGTTACTAAAAGTTAAAGTAGGAAATTATAGTAGTGATTATTTAAGAATGAAAAAGGGAGTCCCACAGGGATCCATTTTGGGACCAGATCTATTCAAGCTCTATATCGATCGACTAGCTCTCAAAGGTTCTATCCAGCTATATGCTGACGATGCTGTGATAAAATACTCTTCTGTAACCGAAAATGAATTAAGGAGTGATATTGAATATGTTCTCAAAATGATTTGGCTCACACAACATAGGCTAAGCTTAAATATTAAAAAAACTAAGGCAATAAATTATACAGCTCTGAAAATTTTTACTACAATTCTGAAGTTATCTATACTGTAGACACTTTTAACAATTTAGGCCTAACTATTGATAGAGATCTGAAATGGGGAGATCATATCCAGCATAAAATCAGTAAAGTGTCACCATACATATTTATTTTATACATGCTACGAAAGTTTTTATCGGCCAATGCTCTATATCAAATATATTTGTCATTCATTTTGTCACACATTATTTATAACAATCCTATATGGAGTAGTGCTAATCAGCAATTATTACATCAAGTTGATGTCATACATAAAAAAGCAATAAAAATTATTCATTTTTATCCTCCTAGGCACCCAAGACTTTTGTTATATTCGGATAGATATATAAGTTTCAATAATATATGTAAAAGAGAACTATATTTAACAGCATTTAAAATAATAAATAATAACATCAAGCATAATTTCATTCTGAATAGAATGGTAAATATCCACACTAGTACAAAAAGCATTCATAAACCTAACACTAAAGCTGATAATAACATTTTAATGCAGATGATGCAAAATTTGTTAAATTCAATGAACGATATCTCTAAAAGAATAACTAATTTAGAAAACAATTCTAGCAAAAGCTATAGTGGTACTCCGAGAAAATTTCTAAATAATGGCCCAAAATAAAATTAGTATTGCTACATGGAATGCAAATGGCGTACTAAATAAAAAACTAGCAGTAGATTTCTAAAAACTAAAAACATTGATGTTTGTCTCCTATCAGAAACTCATATGACAAGACAGTCAAGACTAAAAATAGTAGGTTTCACATGTTATAATACGACACACCCTAGTAATAAACCGCGAGTAGTGCAATTTTGGTGAAAGTAGTGCAATGGTGAAAGTAGTGCAATTTTTGGTAGGTAGTGCAATTTTGGTGAAAAACTCTTTACTACATCACGAAGAGTGTAAAATAGAAACTGACGAATTTCAACTCTCGGTAATACGTGTTAAGTCCCTTAAACAGGATTTAAACATTGCGGCTTTATATTGCCCTCCTAATTACAATTTAAAGAACATGATCCTAAAAGACCTCTTGAACCGACTTGGGGATAGGTTCATCCTAGGGGGTGACTACAATGCCAAACATATCGATTGGGTTTCAAGTCTTACCTCAACAAGAGGAAGAGAGCTAAGGAAATCTATTATAGAGTTGGGTTGCTATTTTCATTCTACAGGCGAACCAACTTATTGGCCTACTGATACAAATAAAATCCTGATCTACTGGATTTCTTCACACCAAAAAAAATATCTCCAAATTTTATTAGCCTAGAAAATAATCAGGATTTAGAATCAGACCATTCGGCTGTCGTACTAAACCTGCATGAAAAAATTGTTAAGAAACAAAATAAGCCTACACTTGTTAATAAGTCAACAAATTGGTTCAACTTTAAACAAAAGATAGAAAATAATATAAATTTAAGGGTCAAAATAGCAACTAAAGATGAAATAGATTTGAAATTGAAAATGTTAATAAAATTTTCCAAAATGCTGCATGGAATAATACAAAAGAATGTAAATGACTTCTCTCTTCAACTTTCAACAGGTTATCACGGTTTTAAAAAAATAAAAATTTAGCACAGAATATTTATTTTCACTTCTTTTTTATTTATAATTTTTTGTGTGTTTAAAAAACAAGATTAAGTTTTTTTATTTTATTTTAATATAAATCTAATTTAAAAAAAAAAAAAAGTGTTGTGAGTTTGGTAATATGGCCGCATCTCCAATGGCGGCAAGTTAAGTATATTTTTTTTCTTACTTTTAAATATAATTTTTTTATTAAAAAAAATTTTTATTTTTGTTTTATATAATTAAAAATTCTTTTACTTAATTCATTATTTCACAGCACTAATTTTAATTAAATTTACTAAAAATCTGTTTTATTTTGTGCTAAGAATATAATTTTTTAATTTTATTTCTAATTTTCAAATTTTATTTTTAATTTTCAATTTTAATTTAAAAATTTTACATTTAATTTCATACCGGCACGTGATTTGGTTTTGTTTACCTTAAATTTAATACTGCTTGTTGTTTATTAAAGATTACTCTTTATTTATCACCTACTAGTTGTAAACAACTCAATTAAAATATATCCATTTCATTCCCTCTCCCTCGGATGATAATATTCTAAATTCGCTCATTAATTAATACCATCAATAGTATGTCACCGTATTGTTTTTATTTTAAATTGTATTGTTTTAATTTTTGATGGTATGTCAATTTTACTCATTTTTACTCTTTTTTTTTTTCTTTTTTATTTTAATCATAAAAGAAAGTGAAGTACTGAAATTTCTTTTCAACTAACTTAAATTATTTAATATAAATTTAATTATTTACATATACGTGCGTATTTTTACTTGCATGTAGATTTTGCTGTGTGTGAGTTTTTTGGTTGTAACTAAGTTCAATAAGGTCTAGTTAAAAACTGTTGAATGGTGTTATAAACCGATTGCTCACTCATAGCAGAATAAAATAAGGGTATTGTTGATGGTGTTTTGTAAATATTGTTAGCAATACTTTTGTTTTTATAAACGGTGATAACTTGTTCGGGTTGTATGAATCGTACACATACAATTTCTAACCTAAATTATAATATAATTAAATTTTAAATTTTCTACGTTTTATTATTATTTGTTTTTTTTTTTTTTGTTTTTTCAATTTTTACAAATTGCTATTAAAAATTGCCAATTTTCGAGTTAATTTTTGTAATATTCGGGGCCTACAAGCTAAGTTTCATGCCGTAGAATGCCATCTTAACTCCATAAAACCAGCAATTTTAGCCCTTGGAGAAACACAATTCAGTGGACAAAATTATAATTTTAATATTATTGGCTACTCACTTGTTTCACACTTCGTACCCAAAAGAGGAATCGCGATTTACGTTAAAAATGACATTGCTTTCAACACCCTAGATAAATATAAACCTTCTAGCCCAACCTTCCATTATATTTGGGTTAAAATTATCGTTGAAAAGCATGTAAAAGCATGTTGCAAAAAATCTAAAGGAGGACACTAGTGGGTCCTCCTTCCCTCCGCTTATTAGTAAAAACAACTCAATTGTGTGAGATTCAAAAGAAAAGGCGAACTTGTTTGGCAAACAATTTTCCTTTAACTCAACACTGCCGCAGTCAACTCAAAGACCACCAAATATTCCAGAAGTTGGCTGCTCCTTTGGTAGAATTTACTTTAGGACGCGAGCAGTGATGAAAATCTTGAAGAATCTAGATACAAACAAATCAGCCGGTCCTGATGGAATCTCAACGATGGTTCTTAAAAAAACCTACTCTACCATTTCAAAACCTCTACGCAACCTCTTCTATTTATCCTTTACTTCGGGTATTCATCCTGCCCAATGGAAGATTGCGAATTCCAATTCCAAAAAAAAGGTAACAAAAGCGATCCCTCTAACTACCCCCCTATTGCTATAACTTTGGTCCTTTCCAAAGTAATGGAAAAAATTATAAACCAAAAGCTATTGAAATATCTGGATCATAAAAGTTTGCTTCATGATCGACAATGCGGGTTCAGAGCCCGTCGTTCAACTGGTGATCTCATGGCTTACCTTTGTGAAAAGCTCAATATCAGTCTTCACCGCTCTGGTGAATCTGATGGGGTAGCACTGGATATTTCTAAAGCTTTCGACCGTGTATGGCATGCTGCTTTGTTAGCAAAATACAGAGCTATAGGATTAGGTAGAGTCTTTCTCAAATGGATTGGAGATTTCCTTCCGAATCGTACGATTCGAGTTCTGGTCGATGGTTTATCATCTGACAAATTTAAACTAAACGCTGGTGTCCCTCAAGGTTCTGTTCTTTCTCCCACCCTCTTCTTAATATTCATTAATGATCTTCTATCTTTAACTTCAAATCCAATTTACAGTTTCGCAGATGACAGCACCCTTGTAGCTTCCTATGAATTTCATAACCGCTGTAACATTAATCATCAGGTTAATACAACAGCAAAAAATTTCACTGTCAGTGAGCTAAATAACGATTTAGCAAAAATTCACAAATGGGGTGAAAATAATCGTATTCAATTCAACACGAAGAAAACCCAATGCTGTCTCATCTCGCGAAAAATAGGAACTTCCACTCCCAACTTGATTTTTCAGGGAGAAGCTTTGCAGCACTCAAGAGATATTTTGGGCATCGAGTTAAACCAGAAATTGACTTGGTCAAATCACATTTTCGGTATAGCTAAAGATGCAGCTAAGTGTTTGGGTTTTTTGTATCGCTGTAAAACTTACTTCTCTCTATTAGATCCCCTCAATATCTATAAAACATATATTAGACCAAAAATGGAGTATAATGCACATATCTGGGCTGGTGCACCCCAATCAGCGCTGGGATATCTTGATAAAGTGCAAAACAGAGCTATTCATCTTATAAATGATCCCAGTGTTACCTCAAAGCTCACTCCACTTAACCATCGGCGCACAGTCTGGTCACTTACCCTGTTTTATAGATACCTAGTGGGGACGAACTCCTGTTCTAAGGAAATAAAACAATTAATGCCTCCACTCAAAGTTTTCCAACGTGAAACAAGGAGTGCAACGGATGCTCATCCCTACTGCGTCGAATTGTTAAGATGGCGAAACACGGCTTATGGAAATTCGTTTGTTATGCGCATGTCGGGATTATGGAATCACATTCCGTCCAATGTGTTTCCTAAAGTTGGTAATTCGTATGTGTACGACTTAAATAAATTTAAGAAGAATATTAACATCTTTCTCCCAAATATCCCTCCAAATTTTCCCCATCCACTGAAGCGACTAACTGAAATAACTGAAGCGACTTTTGCTGACGATACTGCAATAATGGCAGTAGGATCAAATGTCGGCGAGTCTACAAATAAACTACAAAAAGCAAGTGATAAATTATATCTTTGGACCAAAAGGTGGAAAATTAAACTAAATGAACTGAAATCAGTGCAAGTAAATTTCACAAATAAACCTTTTCAAAATCCCCCAGCCGTAGAATTAAATGAGGTAGATATTCCTCATGAAAACAAGGCAAAATACCTAGGAATGACGTTAGATATCAAGCTAAAATGGAAAGAACATGTCAAAAAGAAAAGAATAGAAATAGAACAAAAATATAGAGAAATGTATTGGCTCCTAGGTCGAAAATCTAAATTGCCAATAGAGTACAAAATTTTGTTATATAACCAAATAATTAAGCCTATCTGGTTGTACGGCGTACAACTTTGGGGCTGTGCCAAACGAACACATATTCAGAGAATTCAAACATTTCAAAGCAAAGTGCTACGTAACATGGTGAGTGCTCCCTGGTACGTACGAAATTCCGACTTACATAGGGATCTAGGAATTCCTATTGTTAGCGATGAAATAAAAAAAATATGCCATAAAACATAAGACCCGTTTAGAAGGTCACATAAACATAGAAGCGTAAAAACTTCTACTGTCTTCAAATGTCAATAGAAGGCTTAAAAGAACTAGGCCCCTCCAATTAGCGATAAATTCAGATCACCTTAACGGAGGTCTGTAGTTCCAGTAGATCATAAATAGTTAGCGCAAAATTAATGGTTAGTATCTAAGACTAGTTTTAATATTTCAAAACAGGGCGGGTGTTTTTAGTGTGTTAAGGTCACACATAACTGTGGTTGCGCTCAGTATCTTTCGATGATTTCCACCATCCTTACCCCAAGACAAAAAAAAAAGAGAAAAAAAATATTGAAAAATTATATCTTTACTAATAAAAAATGTATTACGAGATCAGAAAGCTTGTGCTAAGATCTCTATAAATACCTATTTCGCATGGTCGCAGACATCCAGTAGTGGATAAGCAGCTAAAGAAGATTAAAACGTTGTTAAGTACCGATTTTTGAGTTTTTTTTCTATAGCTTAAGCCGCTTTAAAGAGAGGATAAATTGGTACAGTTAAATTAAATTAAAATTCTAAATACATATAAATATTATTCTAATAAATACATATTTCTAAACATATACATATATTTATTGAAGTCAAGAACCCAAAATTCGAGTTAATGCTGTCCTTCATATAGCAAACTGTACTTTTTTCTAAACATTTTAGTACGATATGAACTATGTTATACGTATTCTGTATCCTAATTAAAAAACTCTATGAATACATAATATTATGTACAACAAAATATAACATATCATAATTCATAAGTTTAGTAATTAGTATTATATTATATTATATTGAAGCTGCCAGAAGTACAAATAATAGTCAAGTTAACCGAAGTCTTTTTTTAAATTTCAATCTTAAGATTTATAGCAAAAAAAAAAGTTTTTCAATAAATCAAAGAATAAATTTTTCCTACCCTTTTTTCATTTTTAAATTTAATAGCTACATAGGTAAATTTTTACTACAAATGTATGCCTATTTAAAAATCTGAAAACATGCGAAAAATGATTCTGAATTGCTTAGTTTACTTTATACCTTTTAGTCTAGTTTATTTATTTTATATTTCCTAAGTTTTTTATTGACAAAAATATATTTCTATACATGGTCATGAGCCATGACTCATAAGTTTCTTAAAACAAATAAATATTATTGCTTTTATTCCTTTAAGAGGAGTAAACTCTTTTCTACTCTCAACTATTGCCAGCTACTTCAGCCCTTGTAAAATAGTATATGACAGAGTAGATAAATAATTTCCGGCAGATGGCTTTAATTAAAATTCTTTTGAATAGGTTATGTTAAATCATATTTTTTATTTGATAACCAATAAGCACTTACCCCCTTCTATATTAAAAAATATTCTTTATATTTATATCAGCAATAAGCCTTAATTTTTTCACTTTATTAATATTTAAATACTATTAAATATAATTAACTTCTCAAATGACAGGTGGTTTTAAAATGTCAAATATATATATGATGACAATCTGCCAATTATGTACTCCTAAAACAAAAATTAGCGTTCCATTTACAAACTACGCCTATCTAATCTTCATGTACACTTTTTGATATATAAAATTCGTTCGTTTTGTCAAAGTAAAACTAAAAATAGTTTTTTTAATTATAAAAAAACATTATTCGATGTTGAAAGTGTGAAAAAAACTTTTCAATTATTAGAATGAAATCTAAAACATATGACGTACAATTTTTATACGGCAGTACGTCAATACGTCTGTCTACATATCCATTATCGGTAAATCGATACGCGCGTACAATATTTAATTTATCAAAAATATTTATTTGAATGTTTTAATTTAGTACCTACAAAAAATATTTTTAATTTCATATTATAGGTATTTTGAATATAAGATATTTTTTAATAAAAATTATTTAAAAAAAATGTTATTTTAAAATATTTTATTTTTAAAATTTAATCTCAGCAGCATAAGAAAAAACAATTACAATATGTATTTTTATACACTTTGTCAATTTTTAAATTTTAAAATTTAAAATTTAAAACGTCGCGTATGCTTTCATGTAAATTTTTTTACGAAACTAATTATTTTAAAATTTTTTGACAGAAACTGAATGCCGTACATGCTGATTTTGGCTAATCCATAAGAAACAAATAATTTTTCTTAAGAAATATTATTTTTTTTTTTAAGTTTCTGCATATTTCAGAATTCGGTTTTTAATTTTACAAAAAACTTAACAAAAAGCAACCACAATTTACGATTTACAAAAAATTTTTTTTTAGTACCTACTGTATTATAATAAATTGCAAACAAAAACAAAATACAGTACTTTTCGGTTATAACGACCATTATGGGACTGAAAATATTCGTCGTAATAAACGAATGTCGTTTTAAAAGAATGCTGTGAATTTTGAAAAATTAGTATAAGACTTGAACATTGTAGAATGTGCTGATTCTAGAATGGACACTTCGAACTCATTTGCTAGAATTTTATTTGATGTGTCAGCCTCAAGCCTATGTATAGTGCTTTTTCTTTTATTGATATTTTTTTTGTATTTGTGATGCGTTATTATGATTGTTTTTATATTTAAAACTAAATAAAAAACACTTAATTAATCGCCAAGCAACATTATTAGATATAATAAGTTTAAATAAAAGAAAAAAAGAAATATCAATGTAATAAAAAACTTACATTTTTAGGTAAAATTTAATTCTTTATCAAAAAGTGTAAAGTTTATTATAATTAAAATTGAACCGAGTTCGTTATAAATGAAAACTACTGTATAAACCAAATGTATTGCTTTCATTTCGAACAGCTCTCATGTATATTCATGTACCTATTTATTTGTAAATTTTTTGACAGAAATTATACGTCAACTTTTATTTCAGTTGAAGATTATTTTTTAGTTTTTTTTTGCGAACATATTAGGAGGTATTTTCAATTATTTGGAATGTATGTTTTTTTAAAAAAAAATATTATTTTAAAATATTTTATTTTGAAAACTTAATCGTAGCAACATCAGAAAAAACAATTACAGTATTTTTATACGCTTTGTCAAATTTTAAAATTTTAAATTCCGAAGTACAGTACATAACATACCTACTTATTTCAAAATTTTTTGACAGAAACTGCACGCCGTATGCATTTATTCTGGTTGATTCCTAAAGAACACATAATTTTTCCTAAGAAATGTAATTTTTTTGTTTCTGCAAACACATAGCAAAAAAAAAAAATACAGTAAAGCTCGCTTATAACGACCATGAAGAGACAGAAAATATTCGTCGTAATAAAAAAATGTCGTTTTAAAAGAATGCTGTGAATTTTGAAAAAATAGTATAAGAATTGAACATTGTAGATTGTGCTAATTCTAGAATTGGCACTTTGAACTTATTTGCTAGATTTTTATTTGATGTGTCAGCCTCACCTCTATGTTTATAGATGTATATATGCTTTTTCTTGTAATGAATTTTTTTTTGTATTTTTGATGCGTTATTATGATTTTTTATTATATTCAAAAATACATATAAAAATACTAAAATAATCACCAAGCAACATTATTAGATATAATAAGTTTAAATAAAAGAAATATAAATTTAATAAACAACTTACATTTTTAGGTAAAATTTAATTCATTTGCAAAAAGTGTTAAGTTTATTATAATTAAAATTGAACCGAGTTCGTTATAAATGAAAACTACTGTATAAACCAAATGTATTGCTTTCATTCAACTCATTTTTTTCGTTCACTTTTTAAGATAAAGAAAAAACAAAAACGAAAAAAAAATTTTAAAAAAATTTAAATCTCCTTGTTCATTGAATTTTTGAACTAAAAAAAAAAAAAGAAAGATATACATAAGTCGGCACCTATAATCTTTTGATTTAGATTTAGCTGCGAGTTAAAACCGAAAATGAATTACTTTTACACAGAAAGTCGGCGCATAATATTAGAGTCATAAGCCTCAACTTTTAAAAGCGTGACCGTTAAATTCAAATTTAGGTTAAATTAAAGACGGATTTTCACCTGAAAAAACGCAATATTCTAAAAAAAAAATATCATTGTCCTTTGAAAACAAAAAAAACCTTTATTTTGGTTTTTGTTTCATTAAAATTGGTCAAATAGTTTGCTCTAAAAAAGGATGTTTATATTTGTATGGGAAAAAATAAGCCGATTAAATATTATGATATATAAAGAAACTTATCGAAATTTGCCTAATAAAAATTTTCTTTATTAGAGTAATCGAAATGAAAAAAATGTAAACAAATAACAAACGAAACATTTCAGTTTGTTTGGAATATTTATATTAATATTGTTTTGTAATTTAAATACTTAAAAAAAAAAATTAAGAGTAATAATAACGTATGGTAAAAACGTGTTTAGAAAGTAGGTTCCTATTACTTAATAAGACCTGCAAAGGTATTTATTAAGAATTACTTAACGAAATTGTAATTAATTATTTTTCATACTTTTGTAAACTGTTTTGCCAAATAAGAGGAAATTATTTTAAAATAATTTTTTTTAACTATATTCGTGGAACAGAAATCCACTTAGAAATTTCCGCTTAACAGAAGAATAATTTTAGGTTAAAATGAAAATTCTTACAAAATGTAATAATGTAAGAATCTAGCTTCTTAGAACGATAGGGAAATGAAAATATTGTAATTTTCACTATAAAAATTGTAACAAAAATTGTAATAGATCGGATAAAATTTGTAATTGAACCTAGGATGTTCTTCTACTAAAAAATATAAAATTTGGTTTTTATTTTATAAAAGTATAAACAAAAGTTAACTGGTGCCCGAGCAGGGACAGTTCTTCGTAAAAGTAGTAATTCGTTTGGTGTTCAAATTCAGTAAAGTTAATTTCCTGTATTGTAACAGTATTAATTTTTTTTTAGAATAATTAACTAATATTACTAAACTAAAAGTTAACTTAATTTAAAAGTTTTACTTTAATCTCATTAAAAATATTATTATTGCTAAATGGAAAATTTTTGAAATAATTTTTTTTATTTAAAACTATTACTATTTCTCAATATATTAAATAAAGAAAAAATTTTTATTGAAATAATTTTAAAAACGAGGAAAATTATAGTTTTCTTTGTCAACTTTTAGATACCCATTCATACCCATTATAATGTATACAATAAAATAAATCGTTATTTATTTCCCTTAAGCTATTATATATCGCACCTTTAGAATAAGAGAGCAACATTTCAAAACTGCAAGTTTAGAGTAAATTACGTTTGAATATAGTACATTTTTTATATGGAAAAACGAAAACAGGTGTATATCGTTTTGTGTGCATAAAGCTCACACAATTTTTTAAAAAAATAGAAACAAGTAAAAATATTGCAGTATTATATTGATAATTTTAAAAATTTCCATATTTTAAAGAAAATTAAAGGCTGCCACATTTTGTTTTAAATCTGTGTAATCCTAGTTTTTTATTTTTGACGAGCCCTAATTTAAAATGTTACGGTTTGAATATAAATTATTTTTAATTATTAAGGAAATATTTCAAAAATTAATAATACAAATAATATATTTTTTTAACAAAGGATCTTAAAAAATGCTTTATTTCCAGCTATTTATACAAAATTAAAAGTAAATTATTATAAATTAAAAATTATTCTGAATCATTTGCAATTTCTTGCGAAATCTGGTTCGATTCTGTATTTAAGACTACTTTTAGCTCCGTAAAAAATGAATGGAAACTTGAAGGAATAACTTTAGAATTGCATAATTTAATTAAATCTTTTTTTTTTTAGCACAAAAATTCCACGTTGTTCACTATATGCTAATTTTATTTCCAATGGCATTTTAAACTGCTTCTTACTGCGTCTGGTGGTTTTATTAGTTATTTCAATTTCAGAAAACTTTTCTTCGTCATAACTCATTTTATAAAAAATTGTATAAGGACATTTTTTTTTCAACTCTAAGTACTTTAAGATCCTTCCAGATTATCTTTTCACCTTTTGTATTTGTATTAAAATTATCACCACAACATGCAGTTAAATTTTCCAAATCAAGAATGTCATTGAAAACTATTTCTTTTACATTAAATTTAGATCCTGTCTTGGCCATTGATTCGGAGAATAAATCGCATTTCCTTTCAAGTATCTTAATTTTTCCTTTTCTATACATGAATGCATGGCATCTCCTTCGTTCTGAGTATGTCCAGCTATCAAAAAATTATGCGTTATAGAAGGTATGTTCAAGTTACTTGTTGCAAATAAATACATACAAACCATATATTTATTTTTTTGTTGGCCAAAACAATTATCTGTATAAAATATAGTATCTTTGCCTATACACTGTGTCTTTAAAAAGTTGTAAACGCACGTTCCGATTTCATTAGCACCTCTCTGGGCTTGATCCTCATTCCACAGGTAGCAATAGCCTTTGTTATTTGCCATATCAAAAACAGTTAAATTGTAAGATGCAAATTTCCGAGAGTAATGAAAATCAGATACTTTCCCAGAGCGAGTATTTAGTAAAGCCTGTAAATCATAACACGCAACCATACAATTTTCTGTATTTATAACAGCGAAATCTTTATCTTTAGATTTTGCTGCTCTCGAAGCAATGACGGCAGTCTTATGGGTTTTAATTATTTCCTCCAAATCTTTTTTTTCAATTTCATTGCTATTTTCATAGGATGTGCATAGTGAACATTGATCCTTTTTGGGAATAAAGAAACCAATATTAAAAAAATTATTAAAAATACTCCTGTAAATATGAATTTTGGGAGGCTCTTCGCCCTTCTCTTGGCATTTTTCCACATACAGTCTATGCATTTCAGTAATGTTCAAATCCCCAGAAATATATTCTCTTGAAGTTTGCTGTCGGAGATAGTGCGATTCTATTCTAGGAAACAAGTTAATGTGTTCCTTAATTTTTTGGACAAGATCTGAATCAATGCGTTTTTGATTCCCGTGCTTTCTTCTTTGCTCGCCTTCATAATAACCTATTTGTTTGTCCATTTTAGACAAAGCTGTAGAAATTGTTTTAGACCCAATATTCAAAGTTGCCATAAAAAACTTTTTACATACGCGAATTCGATCTGTCCCATTTATTAAATGAAACGAGTGATTTAAACCAATGCGTTCCGATCCTTCTCTGGTATATCTATATTTAGAAACTACTTTATCAATTTGGTTTGACAAATAGAATCTTTGTCTTGTGAGATCACCGATATTCCAATAGTTCGTTAATATTTTGTTCCTTTGCTCTTGTGTTATTAACTGTCTACATTTATATTTGCAATTCTCCTTGCAAGAACTTTTAAGCGTTCGCTGTGGCACCTTGCCAGTGCTAGATACGTATTCTTGACCAGAATTGCGTTTTATCTTTTTTATATTTAATTTCCATTTTTCCATAAATTTTTGCCGTTTTCTTGTATTTACTTTTTCAGTGGGAACATTAATGATTTCATTGGCTTCATTATTGTCACAATCACCGTAAAAAACAACATTAGAGGAATTACAAAGTATTTCTGGATTAAACAATTCACTTCCAAGATTATATTCTGTTGAAGATTCATATGAATTTTCTCGAATTGAAATGTTATCATTTGCAAATGGATCAAAGTCTTTATCTGCAACTGAATCGTCAGAATCAAAATCAGGTTCGGAAAGAGAGTCATGGTCATCTGAATTTCTTTCAAGCAAAATATTTTTTTCTGCAATGAGAATAAGGTCTTTATCGCCTACTGGATCTTCACTTTCAGTATCAGATTCGGAAGAACACTCATGTGCAACAGGAAGAAGCCAAATTCCATCAGTGTTGGGTTTTAAATTTTCTTTGCCTACTCAGGTCGACGTGCATGAATCAACCGTAGTAACTAAAAAAGGAAGTGATGACATCATTTGAAAATCGCAATCATTGAACCGTTGTATCATTTGAAATAATTAATTTTCTTACCTGTTGGAAAAGTTTACGTTGAGCAGGTGTACTAACAAATTTAGTTATTTCTTGAGGTGAAAAAGATGATTTCGGGACAACGTCGTTACTGTTATTAAAAAGTAAATTTTCAGGCCTACCTAAAGCTGTAAAAACATTTTTTTAACATTTTAAACTCGGAGAATATATATTTTCATAACCACCTTTGTTATTTTCTTTTTGTTTATTAAGAACTAAATTTACAAATAATTTTCCTCGATTTGATTGCATTTTCGAATATAAAGTATTTTTTTTAAACAAAAAATCAATTACATAATAATATTATATTAATATCAAATTCGTTAATTTCAAGTTTTGAAATAAAACTAAACAAAATTCTCCAAAAAATATAAAAAACTTACAAACTTAAAGAAAATTACGGTAAAGTTTCATTCTCTGTTTTACACATTTTTAAAAATCTAATTTTTGTTAGTGCTACAACACAAAAAGAAACAAAAAAAAAATTATAAATTTCAAATGAAGACCGCAACATTTTTATATGATGCGGTATGGAATTTCAAAATAATTAATATTTGAATATATTGTTAAAAACAATACCGATCCAATTTGTGATAGCGCTAAAGAAAGTGAATGTTGTTACAATAAGGTTGCATTTTCTCGAATTGTAGTAGTATTTCTTTTCGCTTAGAGAAGGGATAGTTGAAATATTGAAAAATAAATACAGTCTTATTTCAAATTAATTCGCAGTTATAATTTAAAAATTTAAGCAAAACTGCCATATTTTAAATTATTGCACCTTTCCACTGATGAGTAGGTTTAAATACAAGACATAACATAAAAAGTTGCTATGTTTGTTTTAACAATAAAAAATTAGACAAAAAGACTCACTTGGAAAATCAAGTGTAAAAATGACAAATTTTGAGATATTAAAACGGCGATTACATCAAAATGTAGTAAAAGTTTTGGGCTTTAGTGGCATGTACTCAACTAAAAAAATCACTATTTCGTCTTATTGCCCTCTTATTCTAGAGGTGCGATATGTATATTACAAAAAAAATTGAAAAAATTAAAAAAGACTAGTTTTAATATTTCAAAACAGGGCGGGTGTTTTTAGTGTGTTAAAGTCACACATAACTGTGGTTGCGCTCAGTATCTTTCGATGATTTCCACCATCCTTACCCCAAGACAAAAAAAAAAGATAATAAAATAAATCGTTATTTATTTCCCTTAAGCTATTATATATGTATATTACAAAAAAATTGAAAAAAGTAAAATAGTTAAAAAAAATTTATTTTATCATCCCATAATTTTTGCTTAAAAAAAGAAAAAAAAAACCATAAAAGAAAAAGCAAACTAAAAACAACCACAAAAAAAAAAAAACAGAAAAAAAAAATTTGAATTCATTATCCCATAATTTTTGCTAAAAAAAAAACTAAATAGAATCAAAAAAAAATTTTCCCAAAAACCATAAAAAAAAAAAAAAAAAAAAAAAAAATTATAAAAGCAAAATAAATTTTAATTCATTATCCCATAATTTTTGCTTAAAAAACAAAAAAAAAAAAAACCAAATTCCCCCACCCAAAAAGTTGGTCCGAGTGATGTCCAACTTTGTCAAGTAGCTTGTCCTATTATTTTACCTGCCCAATTTTAATTTGACCACGTAGCTGATTCATAGATATTGAATTGAAAACTTTGTGTGGCAGCTGCCCGAAAATGGGGCCGTAACATTTTGAAACTTCATATAAGTGCTCGATTCATTATATAACTAACCGTGTGAAATTTTCATCCTCGTAGTATTTTTTTATTTTTTTTTCCTGTTACTCCTCGTGGGAGCATAGGGCATCAACTAGCCTCCTCCATTTTTTTTCTGTTATTTGCGCTCGCCTTGATTTCCTCCCAAGTTAATCCATGTTTGGTTAATTCAGCTATTGCTGTTCGACGACAGGTGTTATTGGGTCGACCTCGTCTCCGACTGCCTTGGGGATTCCATTCTAGGGCCATTCTCGTTATGTTTGTAGGTTCTTTCCTCAGAGTGTGGCCTATCTATCTCCATTTCCTACGTTTAATCTGCTTCTCTATTGTTTCTTCACCCGTGAGCTGCAATAGGTCTCTGTTAGTTATGGTGTTGGGCCAGAATATTCCGCATATTCTTCTTAGGCATTTGTTCGCAAATACTTGGAGCTTCTGTCTGATGTTGTTTGACGTTAGCCAAGTTTCACTGCCATATAACATTGTGGACATTACACATGCTTTGAATATTCGAAGTTTGGTGTTTCTCGTTATTTGGCCGCTTTTCAATATCTTATTAAATTCACCAAAGGCGCTTCTGGCTCTGCGTAGTCTGTTGCTAACGTCTTCTTCTGTGCCTCCATTTGTTGTTAGTATGTTGCCAAGGTAGGAGAAGATATCAACATATTCGACTGTTTGGCCTTCTAGTTTGATAGTCTCTGTGTTAGTGTTATTAATTCTCATGGCCTTGGTTTTATCTATGTTAATTTCTAACCCGACTTTACGTGCTGCTTGCTGGAGCTTTTCTGCTTTGTGTTGTATGTCACAGAATCTATGCGCCAGCAGACATATATCATCCGCATAGTCGAGGTCCTTAAGCTTTCGTGAGAGATCCCATCTTATGCCCTTTCCAGAAGCGCCTGCTTCTAACATGACCTCATCTATCACAAGGGTGAACAGTAGTGGTGAGAGTGGGCATCCTTGTCTTACAAAGCAGTTTTTCTGCTTTGTGTTGTATGTCACAGAATCTATGCGCCAGCAGACATATATCATCCGCATAGTCGAGGTCCTTAAGCTTCCGTGAGAGATCCCATCTTATACCCTTTCCAGAAGCGCCTGCTTCTAACATGACCTCATCTATCACAAAGGTGAACAGTAGTGGTGAGAGTGGGCATCCTTGCCTTACTCCGGCATTAGTGGTGAATGTGTTGCTTATGTTATTATTGTGTAGAACGGCTATTTCTGCATCTTCATACATAGCTTCTATTATTCGTATTCTTTTCCTTCTCAATGCATTCCATATCGCCATACGGTGGACTGTATCGAAAGCCTTCTTGAAGTCAATGAACAAGAGGTATAGTGGAGAGCGCCATTCTATCGATTGCTCTATGACCAATCGGACCGTGTTTGTGTGGTCCGTACAGCTTCTATTGGGACGAAATCCAGCTTGTTCATCTCTTCTGTTTTGCTCTATTTCGGCTTGTATTCTTCGATTTAGTATGGTTGCGATAATTTTGTATATTATATTCAGCAGAGTTATACCCCTCCAATTGTTGTAGTTTTGCAAGTCTCCTTTCTTGGGAAGTTTCACAATTAGACCTTTTTTCCAGGAGTTTGGTAGGCGTTCTTCGGTCCAAGCTTTAGTGATGTGAGGTGCTAGTATTTCTGCTGCTATCTGCGGATCTGCCTGTAGTATTTCTGCTGGGAGTGTATCTTCTCCTGCGGCTCTGTCCCGTTTTAGTGTCATTATCACCTCTTTGATCTCAAGTAGGCTTGGTGGTTCAGTGTTGATGTTCATTTCTGGACTACTCGGAGCGCTTACTCTATCTATAGTAACGTTGTTAGTGTTGCTTATATCCTGGAAGTGTTCTTTCCACGTATATTTGTGTATATTCTTGTGGGGGAAGAGTGCACCACCAATCGTGAGATTGAATGCCTGGCATATTTCAATCAGCCTTTCACCATTATTGTTCCTTGTGCCGCAACCATGTGTTCCCATTACCTTCCTAAGTCCATAGTTATCAGAGCCCACTTTTGCGTTAAAGTCACCCATTAGTATGATGATGTCTGATCTTCTAGTATTACTAAGGGCTATGGTGACTTGCGCATAGAATTCATCTTTTATGCTGTCATCTGCATCTTCTGTAGAAGCATAGCATTCTCGTAGTATAATTAGTTTTATGAAATTCAAATTGGTGCAAAGAAGTTGTATGGCAGCCCTCCGCAAATGAAGCCGTAACGTTTTGAAACTTTATATAAGTGCCGGATTTATTATAAAACTAACCGTGTGAAATTTTCATCCTCGTAGTATAATTAGTTTTAAAGAAATTCATATTGGTGCAAAGAAGTTGTATGGCAGCCCTCCGCAAATGAAGCCGTAACGTTTTGAAACTTCATATAAGTGTCGGATTCATTATAAAACTAACCGTGTGTAATTTTCATCCTCGTAGTATAATTAGTTTTGAAGAAATTCATATTGGTGCAGAAAAGTTGTATAGCAGCTCCCCGAAGCCTTGGTCCGATTTTAACCAAAAACAATAGGGAACCCAGAAATTGTTTAAAAATGACTATGTGTGAATTTCAAAACTCTAGCCCTTTTAGTTTTTGAGTTATCGTGATGACACACGGACGGACGGACGGACGGACAGACACACATAGCTAGATCGATTTACTTTTCGATGCTGATCCGATACGTACTCATGGCATTATGTCTAGCTCGTCTAGATCGATGCGTTACAAACGGAGGAGCAATTTTAATATACCTGATGTCATATATGTATGCACAGATATAATCATATAAATCTAATTATTAATTACCATATTAAAATATTATAAATTTTACGAATTTTATTGTGTGTCAGCATGATAACCCAAAAAACTAAAAGAGCTACAGTTTTGAAATTTTCACAAAATATTTTTCAATCAATTTCTTGGTTCCCTATTTTTTTTTGGTTATGATGGGACCAAAACTTCAGGTAGCTCTCGAACTTTTAAGAATATTGCGTTTTTTCAGGTGAAAACCTGTCTTTAATTTAACGTAAATTTGAATTTAACGGTCACGCGGTTAAAAGTTGAGGCACTCTAATATTATGCGCCAACTTTCTGTGTAAATGTAATTCATTTTCGATTGTAACTCGCAGCTAAATCTAAATCAAAAGATTATAGGCGCCGACTTATGTATATCTTTCTTTTTTTTGTTTAGTTCAAATATTTAATGAACAAGGAGATTTCAATTTTTTTAAAATTTTTTTTTTGTTTTTGTTTTTTCTTTATCTTAAAAAGTGAAAATAAAAATTAGTTCTGTTCGAAATGAAAGCAATACATACATTTGGTTTATACAGTAGTTTTCATTTATAACGAACTCGGTTCAATTTTAATTATAATAAACTTTACACTTTTTGCCAAAGAATTAAATTTTACCTAAAAATGGAAGTTTTTTATTACATTGATATTTCTTTTATTTAAAATTATTATATCTAATTATGTTGCTTGGCGATTAATTAAGTGTTTTTTATTTACTTTTGAATTTAAAAAAAAAATCACAATAACGCATCAAAAATACAAAAAAAAAATTTCAATTGAAGAAAAAGCACTATACATAGGCTTGAGGCTGACACATCAAAAAAATTCTAGCAAATGAGTTCAAAGTGTCCATTCTAGAATCAGCACATTCTACAATGTTCAAGTCTTATACTAATTTTTCAAAATTCACAGCATTCTTTTAAAACCACATTCGTTTATTACGACGAATATTTTCCGTCCCATCATGGTCATTATAACCGAAAAGTACTATTTAGTTTTTGTTTGCAATTTATTATAATACAGTTATAAAAAAAAGTTTTTGTAAATCGTAAATTGTTGTTGCTTTTTGTTAAATTTTTGTACAATAAAAAACCGACTTCTGAAATATATTCAAAAAATATTTGAATAACAGTTAAAATACAAATTATTTTTTTAACAACAGTTAAAATACAAATTATTTTTTTAACAACAGTTAAAAAAATAATTTGTAATTTATGTGATTTGTTACTTAGGGCCTTACCAACGCGTACGGTGTATAATTTCTGGAAATTTCTAGAAAATTTTGAAATAAATAATTAGGTACATGAATTTACATGAGAGCAATCGAAATACGCGACGTACTGGTACCTCGGATTTAAAAAATGACAAAGCGAAAAATAAAAATAGAAAATTTAAAATAATATCTTTGTAAAATATTTGTTTATTAAAAAATACCTATAATATTTTTGCAGAAACTTAAAAAAAAAATAATATTTCTTAAGAAAAATGATTTGTTTCTTATGGATCAGCCAAAATCAGCATGTACGGCATTCAGTTTCTGCCAACAAATTTTAAAATAATTATTTTGTAAAAAAATTTACATGAAAGCATACGCGACGTACTGTACCTTAGAGTTTTAAAATTTAAAAATTGACAAAGTGTATAAAAATACATATTGTAATTGTTTTTTCTTATGCTGCTGCGATTAAATTTTAAAAATAAAATATTTTAAAATAACATTTTTTTAAATTATTTAGTTTAAAACCTACAAATATTCAAAAAAATTTAAAATACCTACAGTGCAATATGTTTGCAAAACTAAAAAAAATTATCTTTCTCAAAAAAAGTTATTTGTTCCTTAGGTCCTAACCTAAATAAAAGCGTACAGCGTATAATTTCTGTCAAAAAATTGAGAAATAAATAGGTACATAAATTTACATTAGAGCAGCGAAAATACGCGTAACGCAATGTACAGTATCTCGGATTTTTAAAATTTACAAATATTGACAAAATGTGTAAAAATATTATTATTGGTTTTTCTTATATTTCTAATATTATGTTTTAAAATTTAATATTTTTTTACAATAATTTTTATTAAAAAATATCTTATATTCAAAATACCTATAATATGAAATTAAAAATATTTTTTGTAGGTACTAAATTGAAACATTCAAATAAATATTTTTGATAAATTAAATATTGTACGCGCGTATCGATTTACCGATAATGGATATGTAGACAGACGTATTGACTTACTGCCGTATAAAAATTGTACTTCGTATGTTTTGATTTCATTCTAATAATTGAAAAGTTTATTTCACACTTTCAACATCGAATAATGTTTTTTTATAATAAATAAACAATTTTCAGTTTTACTTTGACAAAACGAACGAATTTTATATATCAAAAAGTGTACATGAAGATTAGATAGGCGTAGTTTGTAAATGGAACGCTAATTTTTGTTTCAGGAGTACATAATTGTCAAATTAATCGTCATATATATATTTCACATTTTAAAACTACCTGTCATTTGAGAAGTTAATTATATTTAATAGTATTTAAATATTAATAAAGTGAAAAAATTAAGGTTTATTATGAATATATGGAATATTTTTTAAAATGGAAGGGGGTAAATGCTTATTGGTTATCAAATAAAAAATATGATTTAACATAACCTATTCAAGAGAATTTTAATTAAAGCCACCTGCCGGAAATTATTTACCTACTCTGTCTTATACTCTTTTACAAGGGCTGGAGTAACTGGCAATAGTTGAGAGTAGAAAAGAGTTTACTCCTCATAAAGGAATAAAAGCAATAATATTATTATTTGTTTTAAGAAACTTATGAGTCATGGTTCATGACCATGTATAGAAATATATTTTTGTCAATAAAAAACTTAGGAAATATTAAATAAATAAACTAGACAAAAAGGTATACAGTAAACTAAGGAATTCAGAATCATTTTTCGCATGTTTTCAGAACTTTAAATAGGCATATATTTGTAGTAAAAATTTACCTATGTAGCTATTAAATTTAAAAATGAAAATAGGGTAGGAAAAATTTATTCTTTGATTTATTGAAAAACTTTTTTTTCTATAAATCTTAAGATTGAGATTTAAAAAAAGACTTCGGTCAACTTGACTATTATTTGTACTTCTGGCAACTGCAATATAATATAATACTAAATACTAGACTTATGAATTATGATGTGTTAAATTTTGTTGTACGTATTATGTATTTATAGAGTTTTTTAATTAGGATACAGAATACGTACAACATAGTTCAAATCGTTTAGAAAAAAGTACAGTTTGCTATATGAAGGATATAGGAAGCTATATGAGTACAGTTTGCATTAACTCGAATTTTGGGTTCTTAACTTCAATAAATATATATATATGTTTAGAAATATGTATTTGTTAGAATAAAATTTATATGTATTTAGAATTTTAGTTTAATTTAAATGTACCAATTTATCCTCTCTTTAAAGCGGCTTAAGCTATAGAAATAAAACTCAAAAATCAGTACTTAACAACGTTTTAATAATTAAGAAAAATTATAAATTTTTTTTAAGCAAATTTCAAGCGCAAGAATTGTTGACAACACTGTTGGCATAATTTTTATTATGTATAGTCTAATATAATTTACACAAAACGAATTTTATATGTTAACTTAAAAGCAAAAATAGCTCGAATTTCGAGCACAGGGCGAATAACGTTCAATTCGGCATAAGAAACCCTTTAAAAAACGAAATTAAAAGAATTTTAAACATGTAGCTACTATGTAGGTTCTTAAAACTAAGAATCTATGTACAAACTATAACATACAACTATAAAAACAAAACAAACGTAAAACTATAATTCTAGTAAAACATAACAAAATTAAATATGTAATAAAATAAACAAAAATAAATTATTTAATATTTTTCATTGTTTAACAAAAGCTGATCCACCTGTTTCACCTCAAGATTCAATGCTCCAGTGACAAGTTGAAGAGTGTGGAAAAAAAAAGATAAATTAGAAATTTTTAAAAATTTTAAATAAATAAAAAGATAAATTAGAGTAAAATTTTAATTTATGTCTCTGCATATAGTATTGAAAATCTTATAAACAATGAAATTGTAAGTAGTGATAGCGAAATAGCTAATAAAATGAGTTCTTATTTTGTTAACGTAACAGACAAAATTAATATCTCACATATCCCAAAGGACTCTGCGTACTTTAATTCGTTTAGAAGGAATATATTCAAAACCTTGAGTATACAATTAACTACAGAGGAAAAAGTAAAGCAAGTACTTCTTAAACTAAATCCGGCTGCTGCAACTAGACAGAATGTCATTTCCACTAAATTTTTATAAAAATTTTCACCAGAACTAAAACCAACAATAACCAGACTGATAAACATCGCTAAAATTCTGTTTTTCCGCGAAATCTAAAAACTGCCAGAGTCACTCCCATATATAAAGCAGCAACCGATCCTTCAAATTGTCGTTCAATTTCTATTCTAAAGGCTTTGTCAAAAGTATTCGAGATAATTATAAAACACCGTTTAAACCATTTTCTTCCTCATAATAGTATATTACATGAAGAACAATTTGAGTTTGAAAGAAATTCTAACACCACGATAGGATGTCTTAGCTTAACTCACTTTATAAGTAACTGCATTGATAGTAATAAATTTGTGGCTTGTATATTTCTAGAATTACACAAAGCATTTTATTGTGTAGACCACGAAATACGTTTGTGCCATATAGTCAATCTTGAATTTCCTCAAAACGCTCTTCAATTTCTTAAATCATACCTATATGAGAGAGTACAGAATTGGGAATTCCTTTAGTTATAATCTTACCATCAAAAAAGGCGTGCTCCAATGGTCCATTTTAGGTTCTAATTTTTTAAAAATTTTTATCTACGAAATAGCTCGTCTAAATCTCAACGGATCTATTCAATTAATTAAAATAAATTAATTAATTAAAAAGCAATTAAAATTATATATAACAAATTTCGTTGTCCAATACTAATATTACCCACTGAGGAGTCCAATAGTGTTGGATGGACGAAACCCTCCAATTTGACTTTCTTTTTTTGAAAGTTTTTCTAATTCAAAAAATATAGAATGATTTTGTTGGCATATATATTATAGCTGAATGCATTTGCTAATAAGTGAAATTTATATTTCATTTATGGTTTTTGTAAAACTATGCTGCAGATAATAATTTTAAATATTAAACATATTCAATAACAATTTCACTTATAAGTGAGTTTTACAGTTTTTTCAAAACTATTATTTTGTTAGTTTATTAATTTAATAACAGTGACATAACAGTTGAAGTTCTATTTTAGAAAAGCGAACGAAACGAAAAGAAAATGAAAGATTAAAGAAGATTAAAGCCATTAATTCTGTAAATTAACCTCACTACAAATTTTTTCGATTATTTTAATGTTTTCTACTACAGGAATTAAGATTTCATTTGAACATTGATTTTTATTTTGTAATATAGTATTAGTTAATTGGCATTCATTAAAAACATATTGGTGGACTAGTATTTTCGAAAATATATTTTTTGGTTTTTAGTGTGTGTCCTAAACGTAGCCTACAAAATTTTGTTTCTAAACTACGTTTACGTATTTTATATGTTGGGGCTTTTTTTAATGACCAGTGTGTTTTTAGAAAGCTGTTAGAGCCATTCCATTTTTGCTATTTCTCGATTTGCAGTTTTTCAGCTACCTCTTTACCTTTAATTGTTGGAAAGTATACTCGAAGATTAAAAGTTGCACTCCTTGTCGCTTTAGCTTACTCCTTAAGTTTAGCTTCTTTGTCGGCTAGCACATTACCTAGAATTCCTGTACGCCCAGGGATTGACACAAGTTTAATGTCTTTTCCCATATTGATAAGAATACTCTTAATATTCTGAATAATAGATTGTTTAAATACAATAAGAACCAGGTGACAACATATACCAACACTTTGTTAAGTAATGGGTTCTTTATTTATAATAAAATTACGCCTGATTATGCTACGAGAGTTAGTAAAACAACTAGAACAATTATTGATCATCTTATCAGTGATTTAATCAAATATACATTTTACCTCGCCATTACTAATACCCCTCTCTCTGATAATGAAATGTTACTCGTTAGTCTAAATCTTAAACCAAAAATAGAAGAAAATATTAAAAATATGACTGTTCTAGACTACGACAAAATTAATTTAGATAATTTTTGGCTTTGTCTTGATTCATACACTGATTTTAATCTTTTAGTTGATGATCTACAAGAACTTATAATTAAGAACACCAAAAATATTGCTAAGAAAAACGGAAAAAACAAAAAAACTTGGATTACGACCGAAATATTAAACAAAATGAAAATAGAGACTCTTACTATAAAATTTCTCGTTAATACAAAACTTGTACAAAGATTTTTGAACTCTATAAGAAAACTAGATCAGAGGTTAAATATTTGATTACACAAGCTAAAAAACTCTTAAAAAGAAAAAGTTTATGGAATTTTTATAATAAAATAATGTTTAACACAGATACTTGCGTTGACCATCAAATACTTTTTTTGAAACTGGCTAATTTTGAATTTTCCTCTAAAGATTTAGAATTTTGTAAATCATATCTAACTGAAAGGTTACAAAAAGTTAAAGTAGGAAATTATGGTAGTGATTATTTAAAAATTTAAAAGGGAGTCCCACAGGGATCCATTTTGGGACCAGATCTATTCAAGCTCTATATCGATCGACTAGCTCTCAAAGGTTCCATCCAGCTATATGCTGACGATGCTGTTATAAAATACTCTTCTGTAACCGAAAATGAATTAAGGAGTGATATTGAATATGTTCTCAAAATGATTTGGCTCACACAACATAGGCTAAGCTTAAATATTAAAAAAACTAAAGCAATAAATTATACAGCTCTGAAAATTTTTACTACAATTCTGAAGTTATCTATACTGTAGACACTTTTAACAATTTAGGCCTAACTATTGATAGAGAGCTGAAATGAGGAGATCATATCCAGCATATAATCAGTAAAGTGTCACCATACATATTTATTTTATACATGCTACGAAAGTTTTTATCGGCCAATGCTCTATATCAAATATATTTGTCATTCATTTTGTCACACATTATTTATCTCAATCCTATATGGAGTGGTGCTAATCAGCAATTATTACATAAACTAATCGTACACCTTTTGATTTTGCGGAGGGGGAATCAGAATTAGTTTCTGGATTTAATGTAGAATATAGAAGAGGAGGATTTGCATTAATTTTTTTAGCTGAATATGCTAGAATTTTATTTATAAGAATGCTATTTTCAATAATTTTTTTAGGTGGGGATATTTTTAGTATTATATTTTATTTTAAATTAGTATTTATTTCTTTTATATTTATTTGAGCTCGGGGGACTTTACCTCGGTTTCGTTACGATAAATTAATATATTTAGCTTGAAAGTGTTTTTTACCTTTTTCTTTAAATTTTTAAATTTTATTTTTTAGGTTTAAAAATATTTTTATTTACTTTAATTTAGTTTATTACTATTAGTAATAAAGCTGATAGAAATTTAAATTTCTATCTTATGTTTTCAAAACATATGCTTATATCAAGCTCATCAGCTAATTTAATAATTTATCTCATCAAATAGTAACAATTGGGTTAACAATAAAGTATATAAAATATAATACAGTTAATAATTGTCCTACAAGTATATAGGGGTCTTCTACTGGACGTGCTCCAATTCATGTTAGAAGAATTACAATTGTTACTATAAATCAGAATAGAATTTGGTTTACAGGATAAAATTGAATTCCTCGGAACTTTCTTATATGTGTAAATGGAAGAATAAATAAAATTGCAATTGATAAAACAAGTGCAATAACTCCCCCTAATTTATTAGGAATAGATCGTAAAATGGCATATGCAAATAAAAAGTATCATTCAGGTTGAATATGAACTGGGGTTACAAGGGGGTTGGCGGGGATAAAATTATCTGGGTCTCCTAGTAGATAGGGATTAATTAGTGTTAATAAAGTTAATCCTATAATTATAATAATAAATCCTACAATATCCTTAAATGAAAAATAAGGGTGAAATGGAATTTTTTCTCTATTTGAATTAATTCCTAGTGGATTATTAGATCCTGTTTGGTGTAAAAATAATAAGTGGATTATTGTTATGGCTGCTACAATAAAGGGTAAAATAAAATGGATTGTAAAGAATCGTGTAAGAGTAGCATTATCTACTGCAAATCCTCCTCATACTCATTGTACTAATATAGTACCTAAATAAGGGATTGCTGATAATAAATTTGTAATTACAGTGGCTCCTCAAAATGATATTTGTCCTCAGGGCAATACGTACCCTATAAATGCTGTTCCTATTACTAGAAATAATAAAATTACTCCGGCAAATCATGTGGGTACGAATATATATGATCCGTAGTAAATTCCTCGGCCTACATGAAGGTAAATGCAAATAAAAAAGAATGATGCTCCGTTTGCGTGTAGTATACGTAATAATCATCCATAATTTACATCTCGGCAAATATGGGCTACTCTGTTAAAAGCTATACTAATATCTGCTGTGTAGTGTATAGCTAAAAATAATCCTGTTAAAATTTAAATTACTAAACATAGTCCTAGTAATGAACCAAAATTTCATCATGCTGAAATATTAACAGGGGCTGGTAAATCAACTAATGCGTTGTCGGCAATTTTAAATAGTGGGTGTTCTAATCGTAAAGGTTTGTTCATTAGTTTATTTGTCGTAAAGGCCCATAAAATACATTTGTAATTTTTACAATTGCAATTAATGAAATTAATAGATAATAAATTAATACCAGAGTTATTAAATTAGTGGGGTAATTATAAATTTTATTTAATATAATAGCATTTTCTTTAATTAATGTATTAGAGTTAGATATACTTATTATTTCAATATTTTCTGTAATAGGGGTTAAAAAATTTATATCTAAAATGATAGTTAATAGTGCTGTAATACTAATTATTATAGTTGCTCAAATTAGTGTTTTTACTGACAAAGAAAATATTTCATTTGATGCTAATGATGTTACATAAATAAATAATACTAGCAGATTTACCCGGCGTTGTCCGGAAGCTTGCAAATTGTAAAAACGCAAGCTTCAGCCAATTTAAAATATATACTAAATACTACTTTGCTTATAAATGAAGCCACAAAAAAATATTTGTGGAGTTCCGTTAACCCATCGTGGCCCAACAGCTTTTTATAGGTTTTTTCGTTGCTTTGTTATATACATTAGAAATGATTTAACCGATTAACTTCAAATTTTGTATATGTGTTCTTCTTTGAAAATGAAGGTCAATTTACTGACAGACTTGGAAGTTTTTAACCCCTGTCGACCCGACGATTGTTCAAAAAAAAATTTGTAAGTAAATTACGTCCAATTTCTGAAAGTATAGGTACAACTTCTTTGAATTAGGGGAATGCTTAAAAAAATGTTTTGTCGAGTTCTTTTAACCGATTGCGAAACAAAAACTTTAAAAAACAGTTTGAACGATTATCTCTTATTTTTCTATACATGGTGCTTCTTGACAATTTGGTGCTCCTTGACGATAGAGTTGAGGATGTTAGGTTTCCGGCGAATAATGTTAACTGAATTAAAATGACTATTGGTCAAATGGGGATACTAAGTTTGCCATTATGTCATTATACTATGTCAATAGTAGTTTTCTTGAATTGCCAACGTTTGAATAAAATATAGTCGATGGTTTAGAAAAGGTTTAAAAATTCGCTTTTCAACTTATATTTTGTTTAGTACTCACCTGAAAGTTGTAATACGCTCTTCCTCGTTTTTTTATGATTTTATGAGAGAAATGTAGGCTTATTTTTTGGAAAAACTGTTTTAAAATACAATGTTTTTAAGCATTATATATAAGAAATTGAAATTTTTGATTTTTAGATTTCATTTTAAGAAAACTGAAATTTTCATTGAATCTTTGTTCAAAACGCACAAACAGGTCAAAACCAAATTAACCATGTGGGTTTTAATTAAAATGTTGGTACAAAATTTTCAATAAAATACTTTTAATCGTATAAGAAAATAAAATTTATAGAAAACTTCATGGCGTCGTCGTGGAAAACGGGTTAATCGAACTTAACTAAAACTTTTTGCAGCCTCTCTTTAGACTGCAAAATCAACCTGTAAAATTGGACACAAATCGAAAACACAAAAGTTTTTGAAAGTCCGCCAGGCCGAAATGGGTTATTTGCGCCCTCGTGCCCAAACGGGCTAACCGAACTCAACAAAAATTTGTGCCAGACTCTATTGTCGACTGCGAAACCACCTTGTAAAATTGGACACAAATCGGAAATACAAAATTTTTTGGAAGCCCGCCACGTCGAAATGGGTTAAATTATTCAAACCAAATTTATACAACTAATTGCAGTTGCTAAGAGGAACATTTGTGCAAAATTTCAAGTTATTCGGTCAAACCGTTTTGACTCGACATCAAAAACATTGAAAAAGCTTCATTGGGCCCTCGTGCCCAAACGGGTTAACCGAACTCAACAAAAATTTGTGCCAGATTCTATTGTCGACTGCGAAACCACCTTGTACAATTGGACACAAATCGGAAATACAAAATTTTTTGGAAGCCCGCCACGTCGAAATGGGTTAAATTATTCCAACCAAATTTATACAACTAATTGCAGTTTCTAAGAGGAACATTTGTGCAAAATTTCAAGTCAATCGGTCAAACCGTTTTTACTCGACATCTAAAACATTGAAAAAGCTTAATTGGGCCCTCGTGCCCAAACGGGTGAACCGAACCCAACAAAAATTTGTGCCAGCCTTTCTTTTCGACTGCAAAACCACCCTGTAAAATTGGACACAAATCGGAAACAAATAATGTTTTGGAAGCCCGCCGGGCCGAAATGGGTTAATATTTTCGAACCATCTTTATACAACTAATTCCGTTTGCTAAGAGGAAGATTTGTGCAAAATTTCAAGTCAATCGGTCAAACTGTTTCGGCTCGACATCAAAAACATTGAAAAAGCTTCATTGCGCCCTCGTGCCCAAACGGGTTAACCGAACCCAACAAAAATTTGTGCCAGCCTTTCTTTTTGACTGCAAAACCACCCTGTAAAATTGGACACAAATCGGAAACACTAAATTTTTGGAAGCCCGCCGGGCCGAAAGGGGTTAATTTATTCCAACCAACCTTATACCATTAATTCCGTTTAATAAGAAGAACATTCGTGCAAAATTTCAAGTTAATCGGTCAAACCGTTTCGACTCGACATCAAAAAAACGAAAAAGCTTAAAACGGCTCTGGAGCCGCAACCTGTTGACTTATAAAAATGCGAAATAGCCTATGTCACCCCCCGGGCTCCCAAAATTATTCCATTAAAATTTTGTGACAATCGGACCAGTGGTTTTCACGTGAATCCTGGACAAACAAACAAACAAACAAACAAATTTTCTTCTTTATATATTAGACTAGCAGATTTACCCGGCGTTGCCCGGAAGCTTGAAAATTGTAAAAAAGCAAGTTTCAGCCAATTTTTTGAGATACTACTTTGCCTATAAATGCCACAAAAAAATATTTGTGGAGTTCCTTTAACCCATCGTGGCCCAACAGCTTTTTATAGGTTTTTTCGTTGCTTTGCTATATATTAGAAATGATTTAAAAGATTAACTTCAAATTTCGTATATGTGTTCTTCTTTGAAAATGAAGTTCAATTTACTAACAGACTTGAAAGTTGTTAACCCCTCCCGACCCGACGATTGTTCAAAAAAAAATTTGTAACTAAATTACGTCCAATTTTTGAAAGTAGGCACAACTTCTTTGAATTAGGGGAATACTTAAAAAAAAGGTTTGTCGAGTTCTTTTAATCGATTGCGAAACAAAAACTTTAAAAAACAGTTTGCAAAACAATTTGAACGATTATCTCTAATTTTTCTATACATGCTGCTTCTTGACAATTTGGTGCTCCTTGACGATAGAGTTGAGGATGGTAGGTTTGCGGTGAACAATGTTAACTGAATTAAAATGACTATAAGTCAAAAGGGGATTTTCTTGAATTGCCAACGCTTGAATAAAATATAGTCGATGGTTTAGAAAAGGTTTAAAAATTCGCTTTTCAACTTATATTTTGTTTAGTACTCACCTGAAAGTTGTAATACGCTCTTCCTCGTTTTTTTATGATTTTATGAGAGAAATGTAGGCTTATTTTTTGGAAAAACTGTTTTAAAATACTATGTATTTAAGCATTATATATAACAAATTGAATTTTTGATTTTTAGATTTCATTTGAAGAAAACTGAAAATTTCATTGAATCTTTGTTCAAAACGCACAAACAGTTCAAAACCAAATTAACCCTGTGGGTTTTAATTAAAATGCTGGTACAAAATTTTCAATAAAATACTTTTAATCGTATAAGAAAATAAAATATATAGAAAACTTCATATCATCGTCGTGGAAAATGGGTTAATCGAACTTAACTAAAACTTTTTGCAGCCTCTCTTTTAGACTACAAAATCAACTTGTAAAATTGGACACAAATCGAAAACACAAAATTTTTTGAAAGTCCGCCAGGCCGAAATGGGTTAATTTATTCCAACCAAATTTATGCAACTAAATGCGGTTGCTAAGAGGAACATTTGTGCAAAATTTCAAGTCAATCGGTCAAACAGTTTTGACTCGACATCAAAAACATTGAAAAAGCTTCTTTGCACTCTCGTGCCCAAACGGGTTAACCGAACTCAACAAAACTTTGTGCCAGACTCTATTGTCGACTGCGAAACCACCTTGTAAAATTGGACACAAATCGGAAACACAAAATTTTTTGGAAGCCCGCCAGGCCGAAATGGGTTAAATTATTCCAACCAGATTTATGCAACTAATTGCGGTTGCTAAGAGGAACATTTGTGCAAAATTTGAAGTCAATCGGTCAAACTGTTTTGGCTCGACATCAAAAACATTGAAAAAGCTTCATTGCGCCCTCGTGCCCAAACGGGTTAACCGAACCCAACAAAAATTTCTGCCAGCCTCTCTTTTTGACTGCAAAACCACCCTGTAAAATTGGACACAAATCGGAAACACAAAATTTTTTGGAAGCCCGCCGGGCCGAAAGGGGTTAATTTATTCCAACCAGTTTTATACCATTAATTCCGTGTAATAAGAAGAACATTCGTGCAAAATTTCAAGTGAATCGGTCAAACCGTTTCGACTCGACATCAAAAAAACGAAAAAGCTTAAAACGGCTCTGGAGCCGCAACCTGCTGACTTATAAAAATGCGACATAGCCTATGTCACCCCCCGGACTCCCAAAATTATTCCTCTAAAATTTGGTGTCAATCGGACCAGTGGTTTTCACGTGAATCCTGGACAAACAAACAAACAAACAATCAAACAAACAAATAAACAAACAAATTTTCTTCTTTATACCCGTGCGTACATATATGAACATCGGGTATATTAAAATTACTCCTCCGTTTGTAACGCATCGATCTAGACGAGCTAGATATAGTGTCAAGGGTACGTATCGAATCAGCATCGAAAAACGAATCGATCTAGCCATGTGTGTCCGTCCGTCCGTCCGTCAGCACGATAACTCAAAAACTAAAAGAGCTAGAGTTCTGAAACTTTCACAAAGTAATTTTTAGACAATTTGTGGGTTCCCTATTGTTTTTGGTTAAAATCGGATAAAGGCTTCTGGTAGCTGCCATACAAATTTTTGGGGAATATATTTGGATATTTCAAACTTAATAACTAAAAAAAAAAATTACTAATAAAAATACAAACTAAATAGAAAATAAACAAAATGTTATCATATTATTATTCATTACATGGTGCAATGGTTAAGCCAGTACGATTTTAATAAAAATTTGTGGGTTCAAATCCATCTTGGGGCAAAAGGTTTTTTTATTTTTTTTTAATTCTATAAAAAATTTTACAGAAAACTCGCATTTATTATTTTAATAATTATTAATTTCTTTTTTTTTGTTATTATTTTTATTTTAAAATTCAAAAATGTGTTACAAAACAATACATATACTAGGTATATATACAATAATTTTAAATTATTTTTTTTATTATTTGGCATGGCATACACGTAAAAATCAAATAATATGATGATATTAATTTTTTTGACTAGGTATTTTTTTTTGTTTTTTTCTTTTTGATTCTTCGTAGGTACGCACTATTTACTCTCTCTTACATAAACAATTTGATTATATGTAACAAGTTATTTCAATTCTGTTACCAAAAATTTTATAAATAGAAATACATTAAAACTAAATGCAAAAAATTTTATATATGGAAATACATTGAAACTAAAAACAGCACACCTCACCTCACCAACTTATAAACATATTTTTTGAATTTATATAATATTTTCAAACTTAATGACTAAATAGAAACTAAATACAAAATAAACAAAATATTACCAAATTATTAGTTACTAGTAAAAAAGCCTGTCGGACGACAGGTATAATTTTAATTTCTCTTTTTATATATATTCTTTTTTCCTGCTATTGCGCTACTGAATCAATAAAAGGAAATTCGTTATCTAAAGAACATTAAGTTAACATTATAATAGTTTGTTTTAGTTTTGTAAGTGATAATAAAATAGAAGTATGCATACTAAAGTGTAAAAATTATTAAAATATTCTGTATCTACCTGTTAACAGATTTCTTATACGTTTTGATTTTTTTTCTTTCTTCTGTTCATAATTTACATTTATCAGTTTCATTTTTTCTTTCTTTTTGTATATAAGTATTTGTTATTAGAAGTATGTTACATGTGTGAATAACACTTAACATTAACATAATGCAACAGTAGCAGCAGTTTGTCTTTTATTATATTTAGACGTATGTATTTTCTTAAAGACTTCTTATACGTTTTGATTTTTGTTTTCTTTTAAAAAATAAAAACTACAAACTGTAAGTAGTTAGTTATTAGTTCTGTAAAATAAAAGTATACATACTGAAATGTAAAAAATAGCTTTGTACGTTTTAATTATAATTTTCTGTATCTACCTGTTAACAGATTTCTCATACGTTTTGATTTTTTTTTTTTTCTGTTCATAATTTACATTTATCAGTTTTATTTTTTCTTTCTCTTTTGTATGTAAGTATTTGTAATTAGAAGTATGTTACATGTGTGAATAACACTTAACATTAAGATATTGCAACAGTAGTAGCGTCTTTTATTATATTTATAAAAAATAAAAACTACAAATTAAAGTTAGTTATTAGTTCTGTAAGTGTATTTAAATAAAAGTAGACATCTGAAATGTAAAAAATTTCTTTAAACGTTTTTATTATAATTGTCTGTATCTATCTGTTAACAGATTTCTCATACGTTTTGATTTTTTTTTTTTTTCTGTTCATAATTTACATTTATCAGTTTTATTTTTTTTTTCTCTTTTGTATATAAGTATTTGTAATTAGAAGTATGTTACATGTGTGAATAACACTTAACATTAACATATTGCAACAGTAGCAGCGTCTTTTATTGTATTTATAAAAAATAAAAACTACAAATTAAAGTTAGTTATTAGTTCTGTAAGTGTATTTAAATAAAAGTAGACATACTGAAATGTAAAAAATTTCTTTAAACGTTTTTATTATAATTGTCTGTAAATATCTGTTAACAGATTTCTTATACGTTTTGATTTTTTTTTTTCTGTTCATAATTTACATTTTATCAGTTTAATTTTTTCTTTCTCATTTGCATGTAAGGATTTGTTATTAGAAGTATGTTACATGTGTGAATATCACTTAACATTAACATAATGCAACAGTAGCAGCAGTTTGTCTTTTATTATATTTAGACGTATGTATTTTCTTAAAGACTTCTTATACGTTTTGATTTTTTTTTTCTTATAAAAAATAAAAACTACAAACTGTAGTTAGTTATTAGTTCTGTAAAATAAAAGTATACATACTGAAATGTAAAAAATAGCTCTGTACGTTTTTATTATAATTTTCTGTATCTATCTGTTAACAGATTTCTCACACGTTTTGATTTTTTTTTTTTTCTGTTCATAGTTTACATTTATCAGTTTTATTTTTTCTTTCTCTTTTGTATGTAATATTTGTAATTAGAAGTATGTTACATGTGTGAATAACACTTAACATTAACATATTGCAACAGTAGTAGCGTCTTTTATTATATTTATAAAAAATAAAAACTACAAATTAAAGTTAGTTATTAGTTCTGTAAGTGTATTTAAATAAAAGTAGACATACTGAAATGTAAAAAATTTCTTTAAACGTTTTTATTATAATTTTCTGTATCTATATGTTAACAGATTTCTTATACATACGTTTTAATTTTTTTTTCTTTCTTCTGTTCATAATTTACATTTATCAGTTTCATTTTTTCTTTCTCTTTTGAATGTGAGTATTTGTAAGTATAAGTATTTTACATGTGGGAATAACACTTAACATAACATAGGGCACGTCAGTCAGCAGCAGCAGCAGCAGCAGCAGCAGCAGTTTGTCTTTTATTATATTAGATTGTATGGTACAGTGGTTAGGGCGCTAGACTTCTAATAGAAAGATGTCGGTTCAAATCCATGTTGTGGGAAAACTTTTTTATTTTTGAATTCGTCTTTTTTTTTCATCATTCTTTTTGTAACAAAATCCTTTTATATAAGAAATTTTAATTCTATATAAGAAATGAATAATTCTTTCTTTTTCTTATTATTTTTATAACAAAATTCAAAAATGTTTTTCAAAAAAATATAATTATAACCATATACCTACATATTTTATGTACAATAATTCTAATTTTTTTGTTTTATTATTTGCCACACGAAAAAATCAAATATCTTATTAATTTTTTCTTTTTGATTCTATTTAGGTAGGTATTTGATTATATTTAAAAATTATTTAAATTCTTATGACAAAAATTTTATATATAGAAATACATTGAAACTACCTATATGCAAAAAAAAAAAAAAACAATTTAATATTCATTATTAAAAAATGTACACACTTCCCCTCACTTCGCCAACATTTACTTATAATTTATTTTTCTCTTTGAAATTAAATGCAAAAACAAGAAAACAGAAAATAAAAACGAAGCAAGAAATGTTCCATCGATGGCTTAGTGGTAAGGACGTCGGTCTTTTTATAGCAAAGTGCCGGTTCAAATCTTAGTCAGGGCATATTGATACCCGTACAAATAAAATGTTTTTTTTTTAAGTTCATTTTTTTTTCTTATTTATTCTTTTTGTAATTAAATATAATTTTTTTTATGTGAGAAACTCTTATTCTATAAAAAATTTTACAGAAAACTCTCATTTATTTTAATAAATATATACAATAATTTTAAATTTTTTTTTTTATTATTTGTCATACACATAAAAATCAAATAATATAGTATTAATTTTTTTGACTAGGAATCTTTTTTCTTTTTGATTCTATTTAGGTACGGACTATTTACTCTCTCTAACATAAACAATTTGATTATATGCAACAAGTTATTTCAATTCTGTTACCAAAAATTTTATAAATGGAAATACATTGAAACTAAATACAAAAAATTTTATATATAGAAATACATTGAAACTAAATGCAAAAACAAAATACAATTTAATTTTCATTAATGCAAAATGTAAACAGCACACCTCACCTCACCAACATTTATATATATTTTTTGAATTTATATAATATTTTCAAACTTAATAACTAAATAGAAACTAAATACAAAACAAACAAAATGTTATCAAATTATAATCATTGTCTGGTACAGTGGTTAGGGCGCTAGACTATTGATGAAAACGTCCCGGTTCAAATCCATGTTGTGGCAGAAATATTTTATTTTTGAATTCGTCTTTTTTTTTTTATCATTCTTTTTGTAACAAAATCCTTTTATATAAGAAATTTTAATTTATTCATTTCTTTCTTTTTGTTATTATTTTTATAACAAAATTCAAAAATGTTTTTCAAAAAAATATAATTGTAACCATATACATATTCTATATGACTATATACAATAATTTTAATTTTTTTGTTTTATTATTGGTCACACGAAAAAATCAAATATGGTATTAATTTTATTGTGTAGGTACTTTTTATACCCGTGCATACATGTATGAACATCGGGTATATTAAAATTACTCCTCCGTTTGTAACGCATCGATCTAGACGAGCTAGATATAGTGTCAAGGGTACGTATCGGCTCAGAATCGAAAAATTAGTCGATCTAGCTATGTGTGTCAGTCCGTCCGTCCGTCCGTGTGTCAGCACGATAACTCAAAAACTAAAAGGGCTAGAGTCTTGAAATTCACACAAAGTCATTTTTAGACAATTTCTAGGTTCCCTATTGTTTTTGGTTAAAATCGGCCCAAGGCTTCGGGGAGCTGCCATACAACTTTTTTGCACCAATATGAATTTCTTCAAAACTAATTATACTACGCGGATGAAAATTGCCCTCGGTTAGTTATATAATGAATCGAGCACTTATATGAAGTTTCAAAATGTTAGGGCCCCATTTTCGGGGGGCTGCCATACAACTTCTTTGCACCAATATGAATTTCTTCAAAACTAATTATACTACGCGGATGAAAATTACACACGGTTAGTTATATAATGAATCGAGCACTTATATAAAGTTTCAAAATGTTAGGGCCCCATTTTCGGGGGGCTGCCAAACAACTTCTTTGCACCAATATGAATTTCTTTAAAACTAATTATACTACGAGGCTGAAAATTACCCTCGGTTAGTTATATAATGAATCGAGCACTTATATGAAGTTTCAAAATGTTAGGGCCCCATTTTCGGGGGGCTGCCATACAACTTATTTGCACCAATATGAATTTCTTCAAAACTAATTATACTACGACGATAAAAATTACACACGGTTATTTATATAATGAATCGAGCACTTATATGAAGTTTCAAAATGTTACGGCCCCATTTTAGGGGGCTGCCATACAAAGTTTGCGATTCAATAACTGTGAATCTAATGAAGCTACAAGGTTAAAATTAAAATTGGGCAGTTAAAGTAATCGGGCAAGTTTGTTGGCAAAGTTGGACATCACTCGGACCATCGGAATTTTTGGGTGGGCCATTTTTTTTTTTTTTTGTTTTTTTTTTCATAAGCTAAAGTTATGGGACAATGAATGAAAATTTTGTTTTTTGTTTTGTGTTTTTTTTTTTTTTTTGTTAAATTTTTTTTTTTTTTTTTACGTCAAAATTATGGAGTAATGAGTTAAATGTATAAGGGAAGCAAATTACGGTTTATTTTATACACCATAGTGGGTATGCACGGGTATCTAAAAGTTGACAAGGGCAACTATAATCTTCCTCGTTATATATTAGATTAATCCTATGGCTAATGGGTGATTTATTTGTATAAAAATGAATCTTGATGTAATAATTGATAAGCTCATAAATAATTGAAAAATTTCAAGAGGTCAATAATTCAAGGGGTAGTTTATTTAAAATATTAACTTTGGGAGTTAATGAAAAGAATTTCTTTTCTCTTGAAGTTTCAAAAATATAATTTTATTTTTGGTTTACAAGACCAATGTTTTTTTTAAACTATTAAAACTTATGTTAACTAAGTATTTATTATTTAGTTTTTGTTTTTATATTTTTATCTGGGGCAGTTGTATTTGTTTTAAATCGTAAACATTTATTGTCTATACTTCTTAGATTAGAATATATTGTGTTAAGATTATTTGGTTCATTATTTATATATTTAATGATTTTGGGGTATCAAAGATTTTTTACTATAATATTTTTAACTTTTAGAGTATGTGAAGGTGCATTAGGTCTTTCAATTTTAGTTTCATTAATTCGTACCCAAGGAAATGATTATTTTCAATCTTTTAGTGTATTACAATGTTAAAGTTTTTATTTTTTTTAGGGGGTTTAATTGTAATTAGTTTTATAAATAATATATTTTGAATGGTTCAAAATATATTACTTATATTATCTTTTTTATTTATTGTTATAAATTATTTTGAAAATTATTTTATAGGGATTAGTTATTTTTTGGGTTGTGATATAATTTCTTATGAATTAGTTTTGTTAAGTATTTGAATTAGTGCTTTAATATTATTAGAAAGTGAATCGGTAGAAAAATATAATTTATTTTTATTTAATGTTTTAATACTATTATTACTTTTAGTTTTAAGTTTTTCTACTATAAATTTATTTTTATTTTATTTATTTTTTGAAGGTAGATTAATTCCTACAATATTTTTAGTTCTTGGTTGGGGATATCAGCCTGAACGGTTACAGGCTGGTGTTTATTTATTATTTTATACTTTATTAGCTTCTTTACCTATAATAGTAGGAAATTTTAGCACATTTTCAAAAAATTTTGTAAAAATGTGCCTATATAGTTTCACTCTGTCCGTCCGTCTGTCTGTCTGTCTGTCTGTCCGTATGTTTACAAAACCTTTTACATCGTTTGAAATAGAGAAAAGAAATTTTAACCACGAGTAGGTATTACAAAAAAAATTATTTCGTGGAAGAATTTTTTTCTGTAGCGCCACCTGTTACGGAACTGCAGCCCCCTAAAGTTGGAAAAAGCCCTATATTTAAATTATTATAACAAGAGTTCTGCTGAATGTATTTTCAATCTGAAAACGGCAAACGATAGCTGGTTTTATAAACTTTATAAATTTTTAAAAGGCAAATGTTTAGGGTTGCCATGCGGTACAAAAATTTAACATTACGCAAAGCTCAATTTTTACAAAATTTTTGGCCAGACATATCTTCTGAACGGTTCAAGCTAGGGTCTTGAAATTTTGGGAGGAGTTAGATCCTTAGAAATTAGTAGGAGTCGGTGAACAAAATTTTTTTGTCACGTCCCATGTTTTGCAGCTATAAGGTCTCGAAAATTGAAATTTTGCTATTTTTAAACACCTGTAACTTGAATACCTATTTAAATATTTTTTCCTTAATCTACAAAATTTAAAGGTCCAACATTATATCTTAACATATGTTAAAAGATTTTTTTGAATTTAAAAGGGGTTCTTTAAATTGAAGAAAGTGTCTCTCAGTTTTTACCATTTTTGCTTAAATAGTAAAATTCTAAGTAATATTTCAATATTTAATATTTTGGTGGAATTCACAATTTAATTCCTAGAACCTAAAAAAGTTTGTGGGATGGGGAGTAGTGAGGATTATATCCTTGAGAAATTTAGCAACCTTCCATATAGAGGGGCTAATATGGCTTGAAAATTAAAAACTTATTGTTTTTATAAGTAAGCAGTAACTTAGTCACTGACTTATATATTTCCTAAATTAAACATTAATATTGAAGCTTCAACATTATATTCCGATAAAATACTTAGTATGAAACACTATATTATTTTGAAAATGTGCTTTTTTAAAAACCCTTGGTTTTTTTCATCACTTGTTTATATTTATAATGATCTTAATACAATAAATTTTTATATAATAATAAACAATTTATATAATTACTAGCAGATTTACCCGGCGTTGCCCGGAAGCTTGCAAATTGTAAAAAAGCAAGTTTCAGCCAATTTTTTGAGATACTACTTTGCCTATAAGTTGCTTTGCCTTTGGAGTTGCGTTAACTCATCGTGGCTCAACAGTTTTTTATAGGTTTTTTCGTTGCTTTGCTATATATTAGAAATGATTTAAAAGATTAACTTCAAATTTCGTATATGTGTTCTACTTTGAAAATGAAGTTCAATTTACTAACAGACTTGAAAGTTGTTAACCCCTCCCGACCCGACGATTGTTCAGAAAAAAATTTGTAAGTAAATTACGTCCAATTTTTGAAAGTAGGTACAACTTCTTTGAATTAGGGGAATACTTAAAAAAAAGGTTTGTCGAGTTCTTTTAATCGATTGCGAAACAAAAACTTTAAAAAACAGTTTGCAAAACAATTTGAACGATTATCCCTAATTTTTCTATACATGGTGCTTCTTCACAATTTGGTGCTCCTTGACGATATAGTTGAGGATGGTAGGTTTCCGGTGAACAATGTTAACTGAATTAAAATGACTATAAGTCAAAAGGGGATTTTCTTGAATTGCCAACGCTTGAATAAAATATAGTCGATGGTTTAGAAAAGGTTTAAAAATTCGCTTTTCAACTTATATTTTGTTTAGTCCTGAAAGTTGTAATACGCTCTTCCTCGTTTTTTTATGATTATATGAGAGAAATGTAGGCTTATTTTTTGGAATAACTGTTTTAAAATACTATGTATTTAAGCATTATATATAACGAATTTTTTGATTTTTAGATTTCATTTGAAGAAAACTGAAAATTTCATTGAATCTTTGTTCAAAACGCACAAACAGGTCAAAACCAAATTAGCCCTGTGGGTTTTAGTTAAAATGCTGGTACAAAATTTTGAATAAAATACTTTTAATCGTATAAGAAAATAAAATATATAGAAAACTTCATGGCGTCGTCATGGAAAACGGGTTAATCGAACCTAACTAAAACTTTTTGCAGCCTCTCTTTTAGACTACAAAATCAACCTGTAAAATTGGACACAAATCGAAAACACAAAATTTTTTGAAAGTCCGCCAGGCCGAAATGGGTTAATTTATTCCAACCAAATTTATACCATTAATTCCGTGTAATAAGAAGAACATTCGTGCAAAATTTAAAGTGAATCGGTCAAACCGTTTCGACTCGACATCAAAAAAACGAAAAAGTTTAAAACGGCTCTGGATCCGCAACCTGCTGACTTATAAAAATGCGACATAGCCTATGTCACCCCTCGGACTCCCAAAATTATTCCTCTAAAATTTGGTGTCAATCGGACCAGTGGTTTTCACGTGAATCCAGGACAAACAAACAAACAAACAAACAAATTTTCTTCTTTATATATTAGACTAGCAGATTTACCCGGCGTTGCCCGGAAGCTTGCAAATTGTAAAAAAGCAAGTTTCAGCCAATTTTTTGAGATACTACTTTGCCTATAAATGCCACAAAAAAATATTTGTGGAGTTCCGTTAACCCATCGTGGCCCAACAGCTTTTTATAGGTTTTTTCGTTGCTTTGCTATATATTAGAAATGATTTAACAGATTAACTTCAAATTTCGTATATGTGTTCTTCTTTGAAAATGAAGTTCAATTTACTGACAGACTTGAAAGTTGTTAACCCCTCCCGACCCGACGATTGTTCAAAAAAAAATTTGTAAGTAAATTACGTCCAATTTTTGAAAGTATGTACAACTTCTTTGAATTAGGGGAATACTTAAAAAAAAGGTTTGTCGAGTTCTTTTAATCGATTGCGAAACAAAAACTTTAAAAAACAGTTTGCAAAACAATTTGAACGATTATCTCTAATTTTTCTATACATGCTGCTTCTTGACAATTTGGTGCTCCTTGACGATATAGTTGAGGATGGTAGGTTTCCGGTGAACAATGTTAACTGAATTAAAATGACTATAAGTCAAAAGGGGATTTTCTTGAATTGCCAACGCTTGAATAAAATATAGTCGATGGTTTAGAAAAGGTTTAAAAATTCGCTTTTCAACTTATATTTTGTTTAGTCCTGAAAGTTGTAATACGCTCTTCCTAGTTTTTTTATGATTTTATGAGAGAAATGTATTTATATTTTTTGGAATAACTGTTTTAAAATACCATGTATTTAAGCATTATATATAACAAATTGAATTTTTTGATTTTTAGATTTCATTTGAAGAAAACTGAAAATTTCATTGAATCTTTGTTCAAAACGCACAAACAGGTCAAAACCAAATTAGCCCTGTGGGTTTTAATTAAAATGCTGGTACAAAATTTTCAATAAAATACTTTTAATCGTATAAGAAAATAAAATATAAAGAAAACTTCATAGCGTCGTCGTGGAAAATGGGTTAATCGAACTTAACTAAAACTTTTTGCAGCCTCTCTTTTAGACTACAAAATCAACCTGTAAAATTGGACACAAATCGGAAACACAAAATTTTTTGGAAGCCCGCCAGGCCGAAATGGGTTAAATTATTCCAACCAAATTTATGCAACTAATTGCGGTTGCTAAGAGGAACATTTGTGCAAAATTTCAAGTCAATCGGTCAAACTATTTCGGCTCGACATCAAAAACATTGAAAAAGCTTCATTGCGCCCTCGTGCCCAAACGGGTTAACCGAACCCAACAAAAATTTGTGCCAGCCTCTCTTTTTGACTGCAAAACCACCCTGTAAAATTGGACACAAATCGGAAACACAAAATTTTTTGGAAGCCCGCCAGGCCGAAATGGGTTAATTTATTCCAACCAGCTTTATACCATTAATTCCGTGTAATAAGAAGAACATTCGTGCAAAATTTCAAGTGAATCGGTCAAACCGTTGCGACTCGACATCAAAAAAACGAAAAAGCTTAAAACGGCTCTGGAGCCGCAACCTGCTGACTTAGAAAAATGCGACATAGCCTATGTCACCCCCCGGACTCCCAAAATTATTCCTCTAAAATTTAATGTCAATCGGACCAGTGGTTTTCACGTGAATCCTGGACAAACAAACAAACAAACAAACAAATTTTCTTCTTTATATATTAGATGATTTATTATATTTAGTTATAATTTTTGCTTTTTTAGTAAAAATACCAATATTTTTAGTTCATTTATGACTACCTAAGGCACATGTAGAAGCTCCTGTCTCTGGATCTATAATTTTAGCTGGGCTTATGCTTAAGTTAGGGGGATATGGTTTATTACGGGTATTTTCTTTTTTACAAGTTAGTGGATTAAAATGTGGCGTTGTTATTATCTATTGCTTGAATATTAAATTATGGTAGATGAAATTATATTTTTTATTTGGATTTGATAAAAAATGATTTATCAATAATGATTATTGGGGGATTAGTAATATTGGCAGCTATAACTAAGAGAGCTCAAATTCCTTTTTCTTCTTGACTACCCGCGGCTATAGCTGCTCCCACTCCTGTGTCGGCTCTTGTTCATTCTTCTACCTTAGTTACGGCTGGGGTTTATTTACTAATTCGATTTAATGTTTTATTGTGTGATACTTGAGGTGGCAGATTTCTTTTAGTAATTCCTGGTTTAACAATATTTTTGGCGGGTATTATCAACTTTAAGTCAATTAGGTTTAATAATAAGAATTCTTTCTGTAGGGTTTTATAAACTTGGTTTTTTTCATTTATTAACTCATGCTTTATTTAAGGCTTTATTATTTATATGTGCTGGGGCTATTATTCATAATATAAATAATTTTCAAGATATTCGTTATATAGGGGGGTTAGCTGTCCATATGCCATTTACATCTTCTTGTTTTAACGTAGCTAATTTGGCTTTATGTGGAATACCTTTTTTAGCTGGGTTTTATTCTAAGGATTTAATTTTAGAAATAGTTTCTCTTTCTTATGTTAATATATTCAGTTTTTTTCTTTATTTTTTTTCTACAGGGTTAACTGTATGTTATTCTTTTCGATTGGTTTACTATTCGATAACTGGGGAATTACATAGAGGTGCATTAAATATTTTAAATGACGAGGGTTGAGTTATATTGCGAGGTATAATAGGTTTATTAATTATAAGAATTGTTGGTGGAAGTATATTAAATTGATTTATTTTTCCTACTCCTTATATAGTTTGTTTACCTTATTATTTAAAATTATTAACTTTATTTGTTTGTGTAAGCGGCGCTATTATCGGCTATACCATTTCTAATATTAATTTATATTTTTCTAATAAGTCTCTTATTTTTTATAGCACTAGAATATTTTTAGGAAGAATGTGATTTATACCTTATATTTCTACTTATGATATTATTTATTATCCTTTAAATTTAGGGGGCCAAGTCTTTAAAAGTATGGATCAAGGATGATCTGAATTCTTTGGCTCTCAGAATTTATATAATAATTTAGTTTATTATTCAAAGGGCACAAACCTTTTACAAAATAATAATTTAAAAATTTATTTATTATTTTTTGTGCTTTGGGTAACTATTTTAATTTTCTTAAGAATTTTTGTTTAAATTTTCAAATAGCTTATAATTAGAGCATGACATTGAAGCTGTTAGGGAGATATGTTATATCTTTGAATATATTAGTTAATTTATTTTAGTAATTTATAAAAGAATTTCTTTATTTTTACAATGAAAATGTAAGGTTTTTATTAAACTATATAAATAGAAGTATAAATGGAATTTAACCATTAAAGTAAAAAGTTAGCAGCTTTTATTTGAGTCATCATACTTCTTTAATTGGAGCTATAATCTCAGTTATATCATTAACAGTGATATGCCTCTTTTTGGCTTCAATTAAAAGAATAAGGATGTTTACATCTAAGATTAGGTCGAAACTAATTGCAATTTATCGCTTCATATTCAAGGCAGATTGAAGAATCAATACTTTTTGAGTGCAAATCAAATGTTATATTTAACTACAGCCCTAAGTTGATCAATTTAAAGCCCCTTGATTTCATTCATGATATAGGCCGATTAATAAAATAATAATAAAAATTATTCTAGTACTTATTCATACTATTATGTTAGAGAAGTTTATAATTACAATGATAGGCAGAATTAATGCAATTTCTACATCAAAAATTAAAAAAATAATTGCAATTAAAAAAAATTGTAATGAAAAGGGTAGGCGAGAAGAAGATTTAGGGTCAAATCCGCATTCGAAAGGAGAACTTTTTTCTCGGTCAATAATGGATTTTTTAGATAAAATTGATGCTAGTATTATTACTACTCTGGAAATAATAATAATTATAAACCTATTATAAAAATTAAAAGAATTATCTATACTATTTTAAAAATAGACCTTATGATTGGAAGTCATATATACTTTATACTACATAGATAATTATCCTCCTCATCAATATATTGAAACATAGAGGAATAGTCATACAATATCAACAAAGTGTCAGTATCAGGTAGCAGCTTCAAATCCAAAATGATGAGTGCTTGAAAAGTGATTACTTAAATGTCGAGCTAAGCAGACAATTAAGAAGGTAGTTCCAATTAAAACATGAAGTCCATGAAATCCTGTTGCTATATAAAATGTTGACCCATAAACAGAATCAGCAATTGTAAAAGGAGCTTCAATATATTCATAAGCTTGTAAAATAGAGAAATAAATTCCTAGAAGAACAGTAAAGAATAATCCCTGTGTAGTTTGAGAATGATTTCCTTCTATTAATCTGTGATGGGCTCATGTAACAGTTACTCCAGAGGCCAGTAGAATTGCAGTATTTAAAAGAGGAACCCGGAATGGGTTAAAGGGTACAATTCCTATAGGTGGTCATGTTGCTCCTAGTTCAATGGCTGGGGATAGACTACTATGGAAAAATGCTCAAAAAAAAAGAAACAAAGAAAAATACTTCTGATACAATAAATAAGATTATTCCTCATCGTAATCCAATTGTTACGGGGTAAGAATGAAGGCCTTGGAAGGTACCTTCACGAGAAATATCTCGTCATCATTGGTATATAGTTAAGATAGTAATAACTGTTCCTAAAATAAGTAGGGACGTGTCGAATTGATGGAATCATTTAACTAGACCAGAGACTATAGTTATGGCTCCAATTGCTCCTGTTAAAGGTCATGGGCTATAGTCTACTAAGTGAAATGGATGATTAGAGTGAGTTGACATTAATTTACTTCTCTAGAGTATAAAGTTCTAAGAACAGCAAATACATAAGATTGAATAATTGCTACTGCTGATTCTAAGACTAATAAAGTAATTTGACCAATTACTAAGAAAGTTGCTAAAGTAATTGATAATGATGGACCTGTATTACCTAATAAAGTCAATAAAAAATGTCCTGCAATTATATTAGCTGTTAATCGGACGGCCAGAGTTCCTGGTCGAATAATATTTCTAATAGTTTCAATACATACTATAAATGGTATTAGTACTGCGGGGGTTCCTTGAGGGACTAGATGAGCAAATATGTGTTGTGTACGATTAATTCACCCATAAATTATAAATCTTAATCATAGAGGTAAGGCCAAAGATAAACATAGAGTTATATGGGCAGTACTAGTAAAAATGTAGGGGAATAATTCTAAGAAATTATTAAATATAATTATTGAAAATAGTGAAATAAAGATAAACGTTCTCCCATTATGACCTGTAGGGCCTAATAGGGTTTTAAATTCTTTATGAAGAGTTAATAATACAGAATTTCAGATAATATGATATCGTGAAGGTATAAGTCAAAATAGGGGCGGGATTAGTATGATACCAAGAAATGTACTTATTCAATTTAATGATAAATTAAAAAAACTAGAAGATGGGTCGAATACAGAGAATAAATTAGTTATCATTTTCAATTAAGAGAGTCTCTTGTCAGCTTTTCTGACTTACTTTTTTGTGGGGCTAACGGAATAAAAATGTAATAATTAACTATACAAAATAAAATTAATGTAATAGAAAATACTACGTATAAACTTAATCAACTAAGTGGTGCTATTTGTGGTATTAAAAAATATTAGAATACTAATAATTTTAGTTTGACATACTAATGTTATTATTTTTAACTAATTTTTTAATATAGGATTTCATTAGAAGTAATTGCTAATTTACTATATCGTGGTTTAAGAGACCATTACTTGCTTTCAGTCATCTAATGTTAATTTATTGATGAAATTCACTTAATAAAGAAATTAACAGGAACTCTTTCAATTACGATAGGTATAAAACTATGGTTAGCTCCGCAGATTTCTGAACATTGTCCAAAAAATAGTCCTGGTCGGTTAATGAAAAAGCTGGTTTGATTAAGACGTCCGGGTGTACCATCTACCTTAACTCCTAAAGCGGGCACTGTTCATGTCGTTGAGTAATTATACTTTCTCAAATAATAAATAAAAAGAATAAAATTCCTAAAAGAGAAATAGTTGACCCAATAGTTGAGACTACATTTCATGCAGTATAGGCATCCGGATAATCAGAATATCGTCGAGGTATTCCAGCTAGTCCTAAAAAATGTTGAGGAAAGAATGTTAAATTTACTCCAATGAATATAATAATAAATTGGCTTTTTAATCATATTGAATTAAGAGTTAATCCTGAAAATAAAGAATATCAGTGAATAAATCTGGCTATAATAGCAAATACCGCTCCTATAGATAGCACATAATGAAAATGGGCTACTACATAGTAAGTGTCATGTAGAATAATATCAATTGATGAGTTAGCTAGTACTACTCCTGTTAATCCTCCTACTGTAAATAAGAAAACAAATCCTAGGGCTCATAACAGAGCAGGTGAATAAGATAATTGTGATCCGCGAAGAGTATCAAGTAATCGTACCAAGTTGATGTCATACATAAAAAAGCAATAAAAATTATTCATTTTTATACTCCTAGGCACCCAAGACTTTTGTTATATTCGGATAGATATATAAGTTTCAATAATATATGTAAAAGAGAACTATATATAACAGCATTTAAAATAATAAATAATAACATCAAGCATAATTTCATTCTGAATAGAATGGTAAATATCCCCACTAGTACAAAAAGCATTCATAAACCTAACACTAAAGCTGATAATAACATTTTAATGCAGATGATGCAAAATTTGTTAAATTCAATGAACGATATCTCTAAAAGAATAACTAATTTTGAAAACAATTTTAGCAAAAGCTATAGTGGTACTCCGAGAAAATTTTCTAAATAATGGCCCAAAATAAAATTAGTATTGCTACATGGAACGCAAATGGCGTACTAAATAAAAAACTAGCATTAGAGCTATTTCTCAAAACTAAAAACATTGATGTGTGTCTCCTATCAGAAACTCATATGACAAGACAGTCAAGACTAAAAATAGTAGGTTTCACATGTTATAATACGACACACCCTAGTAATAAACCGCGAGGAGGTAGTGCAATTTTGGTGAAAAACTCTTTATTACATCACGAAGAGTGTAAAATAGAAACTGACGAATTTCAACTCTCGGTAATACGTGTTAAGTCCCGTAAACAGGATTTAAACATTGGGGCTTTATATTGCCCTCCTAATTACAATTTAAAGAATATGATCCTTAAAGACCTCTTGAACCGACTTGGGGATAGGTTCATCCTAGGAGGTGACTACAATGCCAAACATATCGATTGGAGTTCAAGACTTACCTCAACAAGAGGAAGAGAGCTAAGGAAAGCTATTATAGAGTTGGGTTGCTTTTTTCATTCTACAGGTGAACCAACTTATTGGCCTACTGATACAAATAAAATCCTGATCTACTGGATTTCTTCATACCAAAAAAAATATCTCCACATTTTATTAGCCTAGAAAATAATCAGGATTTAGACTCAGACCATTTGGCTGTCGTACTAAACCTGCATGAAAAAATTGTTAAGAAACAAAATAAGCCTACACTTGTTAATAAATCAACAAATTGGTTCAACTTTAAACAAGAGATAGAAAATAATATAAATTTAAGGGTTAAAATAACAACTAAAGATGAAATAGATTTAGAAATTGAAAATGTTAATAAAATTTTCCAAAATGCTGCATGGAATAATACAAAAGAATGTAAATGACTTTTCTCTTCAACCTTCAACAGGTTATCATGGTTTTAAAAAAATAAAAATTTAGCACAGAATATTTATTTCTTATAAGAATAAGAATATAATTTTTTAATTTTATTTCTAATTTTCAAATTTTATTTTTAATTCTCAATTTTAATTTAAAAATTTTACATTTAATTTCATACCGGCACGTGATTTGGTTTTGTTTACATTAAATTTAATACTGCTTGTTGTTTATTAAAGATTACTCTTTATTTATCACCTACTAGTTGTAAACAACTCAATTAAAATATATCCATTTCATTCCCTCTCCCTCGGATGATAATATTCTAAATTCGCTCATTAATTAATACCATCAATAGTATGTCACCGTATTGTTTTTATTTTAAATTGTATTGTTTTAATTTTTGATGGTATGTCAATTTTACTCATTTTTACTCTTTTTTTTTTTCATTTTTATTTTAATCATAAAAGAAAGTGAAGTACTGAAATTTCTTTTCAACTAACTTAAATTATTTAATATAAATTTAATTATTTACATATACGTGCGTATTTTTACTTGCAAGTAGATTTTGCAGTGTGTGAGTTTTTTGGTTGTAACTAAGTTCAATAAGGTCTAGTTAAAAACTGTTGAATGGTGTTATAAACCGATTGCTCACTCATAGCAGAATAAAATAAGGGTATTGTTGATGGTATTTTGTAAATATTGTTAGAAATACTTTTGTTTTTATAAACGGTGATAACTTGTTCGGGTTGTATGAATCGTACACATACAATATCTAACCTAAATTATAATATAATTAAATTTTAAATTTTCTACGTTTTATTATTATTTTTTTTTTTTTGTTTTTTCAATTTTTAGAAATTGCTATTAAAAATTGCCAATTTTCGAGTTAATTTTTGTAATATTCGGGGCCTACAAGCTAAGTTTCATGCCGTAGAATGTCATCTTAACTCCACAAAACCAGCAATTTTAGCCCTTGGAGAAACACAAGTCAGTGGACAAAATGATAATTTTAATATTATTGTCTACTCACTTGTTTCACACTTCGTACCCAAAAGAGGAATCGCGATTTACGTTAAAAATGACATTGCTTTCAACACCCTAGATAAATATAAACCTTCTAGCCCAACCTTCCATTATATGGTACTTTCATTACTAGTAACCTACTGTTAAATTTCATCAAAATACCGGCATTATTTTTTGAGTTATGGTGTTTGTAAGATATATGTTTGTTAGTCCTTGAACTTTTCAAGGGTTCCAGGACCCGAAATTATGGTACGATTTCACCCATATGCAGTCCCGTCATACTTTCAATACTAGTTAACCCTTGTACACAATTGGAACGCTCTATCTTAATTTTAAGTTACTAGTTTTATTAATTTCGATGATAAGCTTTTACACATTGGGGGGTCTAAGAAAGGTTCTGAACCACCACTCCAATTGATCCCAAATTAGGGGGGCACGCAAGAAATAGTAAAGAACACCCTTGTGGCAAATTGGAAGCTTCTACATTTGTTTCAAGTTACTATCTTTATTAATTTCGAAAATATGCTTTAAAAGCCTAAGAACTGAGTTGCTGGTCCCCGATCCACTACTCTAATGGGGCCCAAATTTCAAAGACACTTACAAAATAGGAAGGGACACCCTGATACCAAATTTGGAGGTTCTATCTTCATTGGTTTCGGAATTATGCTCGTTTGGCCTAAATTCGATCAAAGAGTTCTAAGTTCCGAACCCATTGTCCAATCCTCACCGTATGTAATCACCGCCGTAGTTTCGCTGCCGATAACCTACAGCACAAATTTCATGAAGATAGCCTCATTAGTTGTTGAGTTATCGTGATTTTTTATATATGTTCCTTAGCCCTGACATCGATTAAAAGATCCGGAATCCGAACCGTTGGTCTGATTTCGCCCTTATATAGTCCGCGCTGTACTTATAGTACTAGTTAACCTTGTACACAATTTGAACGATCTATCCTAATTTTAAGTAACTATTTTTAGTAATTTCGATTATAAGCCTTTAAAACTTGAGAGGTCTGAGAGGGGAGAATTCCCGAAGTAGTTTCATTACTAGTAACCTACAGCACAAATTTGATGAAGATAGCGTCATTAGTTGTTGAGTTATCGTGATTTTTTATATTTGTTCGTTAGCCCTGAAACCGATTAAAAGGTCGAGAATCCGAACCCATGGGCCGATTTCGCCCATATGCAATCTCCGCCGTACTTTCAGTCCTAGTAACCTACAGTTAAAATTTCATCAAGATAGCTCCATTATTTTTTGAGTTATCGTGCCTACGGACGGACGGAGGGACATGGCTATATCGACTAAGGCGGTCACGCTGATCACAAATATATATACTTTTCCATATCTAGCTCGCTTCCTTTAGGTGGTTACAAACACCATACCAAGGTTAATATACCCCTTTACCTATTCTATAGGTGTAGGGTATAAAAAAGCCGAAATATTCGCAGATCACCTGATGAGTCAGATCTCTACATTGAAAATGATTTCAGAAGAGAAGAAAATGCCATTGAACTAATTACTCATATAGAAATGGTTGAAGAAATTAAAGCTCTGAAGTCAAAAAAAGCACCATGTTTCGATCTAATTACTGCAGACATTCTAAAACAAATCCCGAAAAAAGAGGTAGCAATGTTAACATATATAATGAAAGCTATGTTTAGGTTAAATTATGTACCTAATGTTTGGAAGGTGGCAGAAATAATTATGATACTTAAGCCAGGAAAGCCTCAACGAAACAAAGTCTTATAGACCTATCTCTCTGTTACCAATTATGTCAAAACTCTTTGAGAAACTGTTATTAAAAAGGTTGAAACCTATAATAGAAAATAGAAAACTAATTCCAAACTATCAACTTGGTTTTAGAGAAAAACACTCTACTGTTGACCAAGTACATAGAATTACTGATATAATTGAGAAAGCTCTAGAAGAAAAACAAATATGCTCTACAATATTTCTAGACGTAGCACAAGCATTTGATAAAGTTTGGCACGAAGGCATAATTTATAAGTTGCGGCAATTATTACCTAAAAAATATGTAGATATACTCTCATCATACTTAACTGATAGGCTGTTTAGAATTAAACAGGATGAAGAGTACTCTACACTGAGAGAAATTTAAGCGGGTGTGCCTCAAGGAAGTATCTTGGGTCCAATATTATACTTGCTATATACTAGTGACTTGCCCCAATTTCAAGAAATAACTGTAGCGACTTTTGCTGACGATACTGCAATAATGGCAGTAGGATCAAATGTCGGCGAGGCTACCAATAAACTACAAAAAGCAAGTGATAAATTATATCTTTGGACCAAAAGATGGAAAATTAAACTAAATGAACTGAAATCAGTGCAAGTAAATTTTACAAATAAACCTATTCAAAATCCCCCAGTCGTAGAATTAAATGAGGTAGATATTCCTCATGAAAACAAGGCAAAATACCTAGGAATGACATTAGATATCAAGCTAAAATGGCAAGAACATGTCAAAAAGAAAAGAATAGAATTAGAACAAAAATATAGAGAAATGTATTGGCTCCTAGGTCGAAAATCTAAATTGCCAATAGAGTACAAAATTTTGTTATATAACCAAATAATTAAGCCTATCTGGTTGTACGGCGTACAACTTTGGGGCTGTGCCAAACGAACACATATTCAGAGAATTCAAACATTTCAAAGCAAAGTGCTACGTAACATGGGGAGTGCTCCCTGGTACGTACGAAATTCCAACTTACATAGGGATCTAGGAATTCCTATTGTTAGCGATGAAATAAAAAAATATGCCATAAAACATAAGACCCGTTTAGAAGGTCACATAAACATAGAAGCGTAAAAACTTCTACTATCTTCAAATGTCAATAGAAGGCTTAAAAGAACTAGGCCCCTCCAATTAGCGATAAATTCAGATCACCTTAACGGAGGTCTGTAGTTCCAGTAGATCATAAAAAGTTAGCGCAAAATTAATGGTTAGTCTCTAAGACTAGTTTTAATATTTCAAAACAGGGCGGGTGTTTTTAGTGTGTTAAAGTCACACATAACTGTGGTTGTGCACAGTAGCTTTCGATGATTTCCACCATCCTTACCCCAAGACAAAAAAAAAAGAAAAAAAAAATATTGAAAAATTATGTCTTTACTAATAAAAAATGTATTACGAGATCAGAAAGCTTGTGCTACGATCTCTATAAATACCAATTTTTTTATACTTACTTTTAAGGAAATTAAAACAATAATTTTAACTAGTATCGCCCTGTGCTCGAAATTCGAGCTATTTTTGCTTTTAAGTTAACATATAAAATTCGTTTTGTGTAAATTGTATTAGATTATACATAATAAAAGTTATGCCAACAGTGTTATCAACAATTCTTGCTCTTGAAATTTGCTTAAAAAAATTTATAATTTTTTTAATTATTGAAACGTTGTTAAGTACCGATTTTTGAGTTTTATTTCTATAGCTTAAGCCGCTTTAAAGAAAGGATAAATTGGTACAGTTAAATTAAATTAAAATTCTAAATACATATAAATATTATTCTAATAAATACATAATTCTAAACATATACATATATTTATTGAAGTCATGAACCCAAAATTCGAGTTAATGCTGTCCTTCATATAGCAAACTGTACTTTTTATACCCTACACCTATAGAATAGGTACAGGGGTATATTAACTTTGGTATGGTGTTTGTAACCACCTAAAGGAAGCGAGCTAGATATGGAAAAGTATATATATTTGTGATCAGCGTGACCGCCTTAGTCGATATAGCCATGTCCGTCCGTCCGTCCGTCCGTCCGTCCGTCCGTAGGCACGATAACTCAAAAAATAATGGAGCTATCTTGATGAAATTTTAACTGTAGGTTACTAGGACTGAAAGTACGGCGGGGATTGCATATGGGCGAAATCGGCCCATGGGTTCGGATTCTGGACCTTTTGATCGGTTTCAGGGCTAACGAACAAATATAAAAAATCACGATAACTCAACAACTAATGACGCTATCTTCATCAAATTTGTGCTGTAGGTTACTAGTAATGAAACTACTTCGGGAATTGCGTAAGGTCGGGATTGGACCATGGCTTCGGAACCTAGAACTTTTTGATCGAATTTAGGCCAAACGAGCATAATTCCGAAACCAAAGAAGATAGAACCTCCAAATTTAGTATCAGGGTGTCCCTTCCTATTTCCTAAGTGTCTTGTGAATTTGGGTCCCATTGGAGTAGTGGGTCGGGGACCAGCCACACATTTCCGAAGACATTAAAGCATATCTTTAAAATTAATAAAGATAACAACTTGAAAAAATGTAGAAGCTTCCAATTTGCCACAAGGGTGTTCTTTACTATCTCTTGCGTGTTCCCCTAATTTGGGATCAATTGGAATGGTGGTTCTGTACCCCTCTCAGACCTCCCAAGTTTTAAAGGCTTATAATCGAAATTACTAAAAATAGTTACTTAAAATTAGGATAGAACGTTCAAATTGTGTACAAGGGTTAACTAGTACTATAAGTACAGCGCGGACTATATAAGGGCGAAATCAGCCCAACGGTTTGGAATCCGGACCTTTTAATCGATGTCAGGGCTAAGGAACATATATAAAAAATCACGATAACTCAACAACTAATGAGGCTATCTTCATGAAATTTGTGCTGTAGGTTATTGGCAGCGAAGCTACGGCGGTGATTACGTACGGTGAGGATTGGACAATGGGTTCGGAACTTAGAACTTTTTGATCGAATTTAGGCCAAACGAGCATAATTCCGAAACCAATGAAGATAGAACCTCCAAATTTGGTATCAGGGTGTCCCTTCCTATTTCGTAAGTGTCTTAGAAATTTGGGCCCCATTGGAGTAGTGGATCGGGGACCAGCCACTCAGTTCTTAGGCCCTTAAAGCATATTTTCGAAATCAATAAAGATAGTAACTTGAAACAAATGTAGAAGCTTCCAATTTGCCACAAGGGTGTTCTTTACTATTTCTTGCGTGCCCCCCTAATTTAAGATCAATTGGAGTGGTGGTTCAGAACCTCTCTTAGACCCCCCAATGTGTAAAAGCTTATCATCGAAATTAATAAAACTAGTAACTTAAAATTAAGATAGAGCGTTCCAATTGTGTACAAGGGTTAACTAGTATTGAAAGTATGACGGGACTGCATATGGGCGAAATCGTACCATAATTTCGGGTCCTGGAACCCTTGAAAAGTTCAAGGACTAACAAACATATATCTTACAAACACCGTAACTCAAAAAATAATGCCGGTATTTTGATGAAATTTAACAGTAGGTTACTAGTAATGAAAGTACCATGGGAATTGGTTGTGGTCGAGTTTAATTTCGAAGCCAAAGAATATATTTCCTATGTCCTATGTGTCTCCGAAATCTAGACTTAATTGTAGTGGTTCAGCTATGTTCAATGGTACTTGCTGCATTTATGTAAAATTTATTTTTATATTTAAATGAATTATATGAAAAGGTGTAAACTTTTAATTGTATTTTAGAAATACATTTATTGCATATTTTGCGTATATAAGCTTTTTTATTAGGTATATAAACTAACCATTTAAAATAATTGCAATTTTTAAAAATTTGGATTATTAGATATATTATGTTTTGATTATCTTTTTATCACAAAATTTAATAATTAGAATTTTTTCATTTTGTAATTGAATTGGAATAAATATATTTTCATTTATTTCAAGTTTGTTTGTTTTTAAATATTTTTAAATAGATAAATTAGTAAGAATTTGTAATATTTTTTAATAGATAGGGTAATTTGAAAATGTTTTTAGTATTATACAGTTAATTTGGTTAGCTATGTCTTACGATCAAATTAATAACAGCTTCTATGGTGATAAAATGACTTATGGATATGTCCTTAAATTTGAACCAAATAGGTGTAGGGTATTTCTAAGTCGGTTGCACCGACTGACTGTTTCTTTACTTGTTTCTAAACATTTTAGTACGATATGAACTATGTTGTACCTATTCTGTATCCTAATTAAAAAACTCTATGAATACATAATATGTACAACAAAATTTAACAAATCATAATTCATATGTTTAGTATTAGATTATATTGAAGCTGTCAGAAGTACAAATAATAGTCAAGTTAACCGAAGTCTTTTTTGAAATCTCAATCTTAAGATTTATAGCAAAAAAAAAAGTTTTTCAATAAATCACAGAATAAATTTTTCCTACCCTTTTTTCATTTTTCAATTTAATAGCTACATAATTAAATTTTTACTACAAATGTATGCCTATTTAAAGTTCTGAAAACATGCGAAAATTAATTCTGAATTCCTTAGTTTACTTTATACCTTTTTGTCTAGTTTATTTATTTAATATTTCCTAAGTTTTTTATTGACAAAAATATATTTCTATACATGGTCATGAGCCATGACTCATAAGTTTCTTAAAACAAATAAATATTATTGCATTTATTCTTTTATGAGGAGTAAACACTTTTCTACTCTCAACTATTGCCTGCTACTTCAGCCCTTGTAAAAGAGTATATGACAGAATAGATAAATAATTTCCGGCAGATGGCTTTAATTAAAATTCTTTTGAATAGGTTATGTTAAATCATATTTTTATACCCGTGCATACATATATGAACATCGGGTATATTAAAATTACTCCTCCGTTTGTAACGCATCGATCTAGACGAGCTAGATATAGTGTCAAGGGTACGTATCGGCTCAGAATCGAAAAATTTGTCGATTAAGTTATGTGTGTCTGTCCGTCCGTCAGTCCGTCCGTCCGTCCGTGTGTCAGCACGATAACTCAAAAACTAAAAGGGCTAGAGTCTTGAAATTCACACAAAGTCATTTTTAGACAATTTCTAGGTTCCCTATTGTTTTTGGTTAAAATCGGACCAAGGCTTCGGGGAGCTGCCATACAACTTTTTTGCACCAATATGAATTTCTTCAAAACTATTTATACTACGGGGATGAAAATTACACACGGTTAGTTTTATAATGACTCCGGCACTTATATGAAGTTTCAAAATGTTAGGGCTTCATTTTCGGGGGGCTACCATACAACTTCCTTGCACTAATATGAATTTCTTCAAAACTAATTATACTACGCGGATGAAAATTACACACGGTTAGTTATATAATGAATCGAGCACTTATATGAAGTTCCAAAATGTTAGGGCCCCATTTACGGGGGGCTGCCATACAACTTCTTTGCACCAATATGAATTTCTTCAAAACTAATTATACTACGCGGATGAATATTACACACGGTTAGTTATATAATGAATCGAGCACTTATATGAAGTTTCAAAATGTTAGGGCCCCATTTTCGGGGGGCTGCCATACAAAGTTTTCGATTCAATAACTTCGAATCTAATGAAGCTACAAGGTTAAAATTAAAATTGCGCAGATAAATTAATAGGGTAAGTTACTTGGCAAAGTTGGACATCACTCGGACCATCGGACCTTTAGGGTGGGCCAGTTTTTTTTTTTTTGTTTTTATTTTTTTTTATTTTTTTTTTTTGTTTTTAAGCTAAAGTTATGGGACAATGAATGAATATTTTTTTTTTTTTTTTTTAAGCTAAAGTTATGGGACAATGAATGAAAATTTTTTTTTTTTTTTTTTTGTATTTGTTTTTTTTTTTGTTAATTTTTTTTTTTTTTTTAAGCTAAAGTCATGGGACAATGAATGAAAATTTTGTTTTTTGTTTTGTGATTTTTTTTTTTTTTTGTTAATTTTTTTTTATTTTTTTACGTCAAAGTTATGGGGTAATGAGTTAAATGTATAAGGGAAGTAAATTATGGTTTATTTTATACACCATAGTGGGTATGCACGGGTATCTAAAAGTTGACAAGGGCAACTATAATCTTACTCGTTTATTTGATAACCAATAAGCACTTACCCCATTCCATTTTAAAAAATATTCTTTATATTTATATCAGCAATAAACCTTAATTTTTTCACTTTATTAATATTTAAATACTATTAAATATGCTAACATCTCAAATGACAGGTAGTTTTAAAATGTCAATATATATATGACGATTAATCTGACAATTATGTACTCCTGAAACAAATATTAGCATTCCATTTGCAAACTACGCCTATCTAATATTCATGTACACTTTTTGATATATAAAATTCGTTAGTTTTGTCAAAGTAAAACTAAAAATATTTTTTTTATTATAAAAAAACATTATTCGATGTTGAAAGTGTGAAGTGCTCGTACAATATTTAATTTATCAAAAATATTTATTTGAATGTTTTAATTTAGTACCTACAAAAAATATTTTTAATTTCATATTGTAGGTATTTTGAATATAAGATATTTTTTAATAAAAATTATTGTAAAAAAATATTATTTTTTAAAACATAATATTAGAAATATAAGAAAAACCAATAATAATATTTTTATACATTTTGTCAATATTTGTAAATTTTAAAAATCCGAGATACAGTACATTGCGTTACGCTTATTTTCGCTGCTCTAATGTAAACTTATGTTCCTATTTATTTCTCAATTTTTTGACAGAAATTATACGCTGTACGCATTTGTTTAGGTTAAAACCTAAGGAACAAATAACTGTTTTTGAGAAAGATAATTTTTTAAGTTTTGCAAACATATTGTACTGTAGGTATTTTCAATTTATTAGAATATTTTTATGTTTTAAAATAAATTATTTAAAAAAAAATTTTATTTTAAAATATTTTATTTTTAAAATTTAATCGCAGCGGCAAAAGAAAACACAATTACAATATGTATTTTTATACACTTTGTCAATTTTTAAATTTTAAAACTCTGAGGTACAGTACGTGGCGTATGCTTTCATGTAAATTTTTTTACATAACTAATTATTTCAAAATTTTTTGACAGAAACTGAATGCCGTACATGCTGATTTTGGCTGATCCATAAGAAACAAATCATTTTTCTTAAGAAATATAATTTTTTTTTTAAGTTTCTGCATATTTCAGAAGTCGGTTTTTAATTTTACAAAAAACTTAACAAAAAGCAACAACAATTTACGATTTACAAAAAATTTTTTTTTAGTACCTACTGTATTATAATAAATTGCAAACAAAAACAAAATACAGTACTTTTCGGTTATAACGACCATGATGGGACGGAAAATATTCGTCGTAATAAACGAATGTCGTTTTAAAGAATGCTGTGAATTTTGAAAAATTAGTATGAGACTTGAACATTGTAGAATGTGCTGATTCTAGAATGGACACTTCGAACTCATTTGCTAAAATTTTATTTGATGTGTCAGCCTCAAGCTTATTAGTGCTTTTTCTTCTATTGAAATTATTTTTTGTATTTCTGATGCGTTATTATGATTTTTTTTATATTCAAAACTAAATAAAAACGAGTAAGATTATAGTTGCCCTTGTCAACTTTTAGATACCCGTGCATACCCACTATGGTGTATAAAATAAACCATAATTTACTTCCCTTCCCTTAACTACAAAAAGCAAGTGATAAATTATATCTTTGGACCAAAAGATGGAAAATTAAACTAAATGAACTGAAATCAGTGCAAGTAAATTTTACAAATAAACCTATTCAAAATCCCCCAGTCGTAGAATTAAATGAGGTAGATATTCCTCATGAAAACAAGGCAAAATACCTAGGAATGACATTAGATATCAAGCTAAAATGGCAAGAACATGTCAAAAAGAAAAGAATAGAATTAGAACAAAAATATAGAGAAATGTATTGGCTCCTAGGTCGAAAATCTAAATTGCCAATAGAGTACAAAATTTTGTTATATAACCAAATAATTAAGCCTATCTGGTTGTACGGCGTACAACTTTGGGGCTGTGCCAAACGAACACATATTCAGAGAATTCAAACATTTCAAAGCAAAGTGCTACGTAACATGGGGAGTGCTCCCTGGTACGTACGAAATTCCAACTTACATAGGGATCTAGGAATTCCTATTGTTAGCGATGAAATAAAAAAATATGCCATAAAACATAAGACCCGTTTAGAAGGTCACATAAACATAGAAGCGTAAAAACTTCTACTATCTTCAAATGTCAATAGAAGGCTTAAAAGAACTAGGCCCCTCCAATTAGCGATAAATTCAGATCACCTTAACGGAGGTCTGTAGTTCCAGTAGATCATAAAAAGTTAGCGCAAAATTAATGGTTAGTCTCTAAGACTAGTTTTAATATTTCAAAACAGGGCGGGTGTTTTTAGTGTGTTAAAGTCACACATAACTGTGGTTGTGCACAGTAGCTTTCGATGATTTCCACCATCCTTACCCCAAGACAAAAAAAAAAGAAAAAAAAAATATTGAAAAATTATGTCTTTACTAATAAAAAATGTATTACGAGATCAGAAAGCTTGTGCTACGATCTCTATAAATACCAATTTTTTTATACTTACTTTTAAGGAAATTAAAACAATAATTTTAACTAGTATCGCCCTGTGCTCGAAATTCGAGCTATTTTTGCTTTTAAGTTAACATATAAAATTCGTTTTGTGTAAATTGTATTAGATTATACATAATAAAAGTTATGCCAACAGTGTTATCAACAATTCTTGCTCTTGAAATTTGCTTAAAAAAATTTATAATTTTTTTAATTATTGAAACGTTGTTAAGTACCGATTTTTGAGTTTTATTTCTATAGCTTAAGCCGCTTTAAAGAAAGGATAAATTGGTACAGTTAAATTAAATTAAAATTCTAAATACATATAAATATTATTCTAATAAATACATAATTCTAAACATATACATATATTTATTGAAGTCATGAACCCAAAATTCGAGTTAATGCTGTCCTTCATATAGCAAACTGTACTTTTTATACCCTACACCTATAGAATAGGTACAGGGGTATATTAACTTTGGTATGGTGTTTGTAACCACCTAAAGGAAGCGAGCTAGATATGGAAAAGTATATATATTTGTGATCAGCGTGACCGCCTTAGTCGATATAGCCATGTCCGTCCGTCCGTCCGTCCGTCCGTCCGTCCGTCCGTAGGCACGATAACTCAAAAAATAATGGAGCTATCTTGATGAAATTTTAACTGTAGGTTACTAGGACTGAAAGTACGGCGGGGATTGCATATGGGCGAAATCGGCCCATGGGTTCGGATTCTGGACCTTTTGATCGGTTTCAGGGCTAACGAACAAATATAAAAAATCACGATAACTCAACAACTAATGACGCTATCTTCATCAAATTTGTGCTGTAGGTTACTAGTAATGAAACTACTTCGGGAATTGCGTAAGGTCGGGATTGGACCATGGCTTCGGAACCTAGAACTTTTTGATCGAATTTAGGCCAAACGAGCATAATTCCGAAACCAAAGAAGATAGAACCTCCAAATTTAGTATCAGGGTGTCCCTTCCTATTTCCTAAGTGTCTTGTGAATTTGGGTCCCATTGGAGTAGTGGGTCGGGGACCAGCCACACATTTCCGAAGACATTAAAGCATATCTTTAAAATTAATAAAGATAACAACTTGAAAAAATGTAGAAGCTTCCAATTTGCCACAAGGGTGTTCTTTACTATCTCTTGCGTGTTCCCCTAATTTGGGATCAATTGGAATGGTGGTTCTGTACCCCTCTCAGACCTCCCAAGTTTTAAAGGCTTATAATCGAAATTACTAAAAATAGTTACTTAAAATTAGGATAGAACGTTCAAATTGTGTACAAGGGTTAACTAGTACTATAAGTACAGCGCGGACTATATAAGGGCGAAATCAGCCCAACGGTTTGGAATCCGGACCTTTTAATCGATGTCAGGGCTAAGGAACATATATAAAAAATCACGATAACTCAACAACTAATGAGGCTATCTTCATGAAATTTGTGCTGTAGGTTATTGGCAGCGAAGCTACGGCGGTGATTACGTACGGTGAGGATTGGACAATGGGTTCGGAACTTAGAACTTTTTGATCGAATTTAGGCCAAACGAGCATAATTCCGAAACCAATGAAGATAGAACCTCCAAATTTGGTATCAGGGTGTCCCTTCCTATTTCGTAAGTGTCTTAGAAATTTGGGCCCCATTGGAGTAGTGGATCGGGGACCAGCCACTCAGTTCTTAGGCCCTTAAAGCATATTTTCGAAATCAATAAAGATAGTAACTTGAAACAAATGTAGAAGCTTCCAATTTGCCACAAGGGTGTTCTTTACTATTTCTTGCGTGCCCCCCTAATTTAAGATCAATTGGAGTGGTGGTTCAGAACCTCTCTTAGACCCCCCAATGTGTAAAAGCTTATCATCGAAATTAATAAAACTAGTAACTTAAAATTAAGATAGAGCGTTCCAATTGTGTACAAGGGTTAACTAGTATTGAAAGTATGACGGGACTGCATATGGGCGAAATCGTACCATAATTTCGGGTCCTGGAACCCTTGAAAAGTTCAAGGACTAACAAACATATATCTTACAAACACCGTAACTCAAAAAATAATGCCGGTATTTTGATGAAATTTAACAGTAGGTTACTAGTAATGAAAGTACCATGGGAATTGGTTGTGGTCGAGTTTAATTTCGAAGCCAAAGAATATATTTCCTATGTCCTATGTGTCTCCGAAATCTAGACTTAATTGTAGTGGTTCAGCTATGTTCAATGGTACTTGCTGCATTTATGTAAAATTTATTTTTATATTTAAATGAATTATATGAAAAGGTGTAAACTTTTAATTGTATTTTAGAAATACATTTATTGCATATTTTGCGTATATAAGCTTTTTTATTAGGTATATAAACTAACCATTTAAAATAATTGCAATTTTTAAAAATTTGGATTATTAGATATATTATGTTTTGATTATCTTTTTATCACAAAATTTAATAATTAGAATTTTTTCATTTTGTAATTGAATTGGAATAAATATATTTTCATTTATTTCAAGTTTGTTTGTTTTTAAATATTTTTAAATAGATAAATTAGTAAGAATTTGTAATATTTTTTAATAGATAGGGTAATTTGAAAATGTTTTTAGTATTATACAGTTAATTTGGTTAGCTATGTCTTACGATCAAATTAATAACAGCTTCTATGGTGATAAAATGACTTATGGATATGTCCTTAAATTTGAACCAAATAGGTGTAGGGTATTTCTAAGTCGGTTGCACCGACTGACTGTTTCTTTACTTGTTTCTAAACATTTTAGTACGATATGAACTATGTTGTACCTATTCTGTATCCTAATTAAAAAACTCTATGAATACATAATATGTACAACAAAATTTAACAAATCATAATTCATATGTTTAGTATTAGATTATATTGAAGCTGTCAGAAGTACAAATAATAGTCAAGTTAACCGAAGTCTTTTTTGAAATCTCAATCTTAAGATTTATAGCAAAAAAAAAAGTTTTTCAATAAATCACAGAATAAATTTTTCCTACCCTTTTTTCATTTTTCAATTTAATAGCTACATAATTAAATTTTTACTACAAATGTATGCCTATTTAAAGTTCTGAAAACATGCGAAAATTAATTCTGAATTCCTTAGTTTACTTTATACCTTTTTGTCTAGTTTATTTATTTAATATTTCCTAAGTTTTTTATTGACAAAAATATATTTCTATACATGGTCATGAGCCATGACTCATAAGTTTCTTAAAACAAATAAATATTATTGCATTTATTCTTTTATGAGGAGTAAACACTTTTCTACTCTCAACTATTGCCTGCTACTTCAGCCCTTGTAAAAGAGTATATGACAGAATAGATAAATAATTTCCGGCAGATGGCTTTAATTAAAATTCTTTTGAATAGGTTATGTTAAATCATATTTTTATACCCGTGCATACATATATGAACATCGGGTATATTAAAATTACTCCTCCGTTTGTAACGCATCGATCTAGACGAGCTAGATATAGTGTCAAGGGTACGTATCGGCTCAGAATCGAAAAATTTGTCGATTAAGTTATGTGTGTCTGTCCGTCCGTCAGTCCGTCCGTCCGTCCGTGTGTCAGCACGATAACTCAAAAACTAAAAGGGCTAGAGTCTTGAAATTCACACAAAGTCATTTTTAGACAATTTCTAGGTTCCCTATTGTTTTTGGTTAAAATCGGACCAAGGCTTCGGGGAGCTGCCATACAACTTTTTTGCACCAATATGAATTTCTTCAAAACTATTTATACTACGGGGATGAAAATTACACACGGTTAGTTTTATAATGACTCCGGCACTTATATGAAGTTTCAAAATGTTAGGGCTTCATTTTCGGGGGGCTACCATACAACTTCCTTGCACTAATATGAATTTCTTCAAAACTAATTATACTACGCGGATGAAAATTACACACGGTTAGTTATATAATGAATCGAGCACTTATATGAAGTTCCAAAATGTTAGGGCCCCATTTACGGGGGGCTGCCATACAACTTCTTTGCACCAATATGAATTTCTTCAAAACTAATTATACTACGCGGATGAATATTACACACGGTTAGTTATATAATGAATCGAGCACTTATATGAAGTTTCAAAATGTTAGGGCCCCATTTTCGGGGGGCTGCCATACAAAGTTTTCGATTCAATAACTTCGAATCTAATGAAGCTACAAGGTTAAAATTAAAATTGCGCAGATAAATTAATAGGGTAAGTTACTTGGCAAAGTTGGACATCACTCGGACCATCGGACCTTTAGGGTGGGCCAGTTTTTTTTTTTTTGTTTTTATTTTTTTTTATTTTTTTTTTTTGTTTTTAAGCTAAAGTTATGGGACAATGAATGAATATTTTTTTTTTTTTTTTTAAGCTAAAGTTATGGGACAATGAATGAAAATTTTTTTTTTTTTTTTTTTTGTATTTGTTTTTTTTTTTGTTAATTTTTTTTTTTTTTTTAAGCTAAAGTCATGGGACAATGAATGAAAATTTTGTTTTTTGTTTTGTGATTTTTTTTTTTTTTTGTTAATTTTTTTTTATTTTTTTACGTCAAAGTTATGGGGTAATGAGTTAAATGTATAAGGGAAGTAAATTATGGTTTATTTTATACACCATAGTGGGTATGCACGGGTATCTAAAAGTTGACAAGGGCAACTATAATCTTACTCGTTTATTTGATAACCAATAAGCACTTACCCCATTCCATTTTAAAAAATATTCTTTATATTTATATCAGCAATAAACCTTAATTTTTTCACTTTATTAATATTTAAATACTATTAAATATGCTAACATCTCAAATGACAGGTAGTTTTAAAATGTCAATATATATATGACGATTAATCTGACAATTATGTACTCCTGAAACAAATATTAGCATTCCATTTGCAAACTACGCCTATCTAATATTCATGTACACTTTTTGATATATAAAATTCGTTAGTTTTGTCAAAGTAAAACTAAAAATATTTTTTTTATTATAAAAAAACATTATTCGATGTTGAAAGTGTGAAGTGCTCGTACAATATTTAATTTATCAAAAATATTTATTTGAATGTTTTAATTTAGTACCTACAAAAAATATTTTTAATTTCATATTGTAGGTATTTTGAATATAAGATATTTTTTAATAAAAATTATTGTAAAAAAATATTATTTTTTAAAACATAATATTAGAAATATAAGAAAAACCAATAATAATATTTTTATACATTTTGTCAATATTTGTAAATTTTAAAAATCCGAGATACAGTACATTGCGTTACGCTTATTTTCGCTGCTCTAATGTAAACTTATGTTCCTATTTATTTCTCAATTTTTTGACAGAAATTATACGCTGTACGCATTTGTTTAGGTTAAAACCTAAGGAACAAATAACTGTTTTTGAGAAAGATAATTTTTTAAGTTTTGCAAACATATTGTACTGTAGGTATTTTCAATTTATTAGAATATTTTTATGTTTTAAAATAAATTATTTAAAAAAAAATTTTATTTTAAAATATTTTATTTTTAAAATTTAATCGCAGCGGCAAAAGAAAACACAATTACAATATGTATTTTTATACACTTTGTCAATTTTTAAATTTTAAAACTCTGAGGTACAGTACGTGGCGTATGCTTTCATGTAAATTTTTTTACATAACTAATTATTTCAAAATTTTTTGACAGAAACTGAATGCCGTACATGCTGATTTTGGCTGATCCATAAGAAACAAATCATTTTTCTTAAGAAATATAATTTTTTTTTTAAGTTTCTGCATATTTCAGAAGTCGGTTTTTAATTTTACAAAAAACTTAACAAAAAGCAACAACAATTTACGATTTACAAAAAATTTTTTTTTAGTACCTACTGTATTATAATAAATTGCAAACAAAAACAAAATACAGTACTTTTCGGTTATAACGACCATGATGGGACGGAAAATATTCGTCGTAATAAACGAATGTCGTTTTAAAGAATGCTGTGAATTTTGAAAAATTAGTATGAGACTTGAACATTGTAGAATGTGCTGATTCTAGAATGGACACTTCGAACTCATTTGCTAAAATTTTATTTGATGTGTCAGCCTCAAGCTTATTAGTGCTTTTTCTTCTATTGAAATTATTTTTTGTATTTCTGATGCGTTATTATGATTTTTTTTATATTCAAAACTAAATAAAAACGAGTAAGATTATAGTTGCCCTTGTCAACTTTTAGATACCCGTGCATACCCACTATGGTGTATAAAATAAACCATAATTTACTTCCCTTATACATTTAACTCATTACTCCATAATTTTGACGTAAAAAAAAAAAAAAAAATTAAAAAAGAAAAAAATCACAAAACAAAAAACAAAATTTTCATTCATTGTCCCATAACTTTAGCTTAAAAAAAAAAAAAAAATTAACAAAAAAAAAAACAAATACAAAAAAAAAAAAAAAAAAAATTTTCATTCTTTGTCCCATAACTTTAGCTTAAAAAAAAAAATTTTCTTTCATTGTTCCATAACTTTAGCTTTAAAACAAAAAAAAAAAAAATGGCCCACCCTAAAAGTCCGATGGTCCGAGTGATGTCCAACTTTGCCAAGTAACTTGCCCTATTAATTTATCTGCCCAATTTTAATTTTAACCTTGTAGCTTCATTAGATTCGAAGTTATTGAATCGAAACTTTGTATGGCAGCCCCCCGAAAATGGGGCCCTAACATTTTGGAACTTCATAAAAGTGCTCGATTCATTATATAACTAACCGTGTGTAATTTTCATCCGCGTAGTATAATTAGTTTTGAAGAAATTCATATTGGTGCAAGGAAGTTGTATGGCAGCCCCCCGAAAATGAAGCCCTAACATTTTGAAACTTCATATAAGTGCCGGAGTCATTATAAAACTAACCGTGTGTAATTTTCATCCCCGTAGTATAAATAGTTTTGAAGAAATTCATATTGGTGCAAAAAAGTTGTATGGCAGCTCCCCGAAGCCTTGGTCCGATTTTAACCAAAAACAATAGGGAACCTAGAAGTTGTCTAAAAATGACTTTGTGTGAATTTCAAGACTCTAGAGCTTTTAGTTTTTGAGTTATCGTGCTGACACACGGACTGACGGACGGACAGACACACATAGCTTAATCGACTAATTTTTCGATTCTGAGCCGATACGTACCCTTGACACTATATCTAGCTCGTCTAGATCGATGCGTTACAAACGGAGGAGTAATTTTAATATACCCGATGTTCATATATGTATGCACGGGTATAAACACTTAATTAATCGCCAAGCAACATATTAGATATTATAATTTTGAATAAAATAAATATCAATGTAATAAAAAACTTCCATTTTTAGGTAAAATTTAATTCTTTGGCAAAAAGTGTAAAGTTTATTATAATTAAAATTGAACCGAGTTCGTTATAAATGAAAACTACTGTATAAACCAAATGTATTGCTTTCATTTCGAACAGAACTCATTTTTTTTCGTTAACTTTTTAAGATAAAGAAAAAACAAAAACAAAAAAAAAAATTTAAAAAAAATTTAAATCTCCTTGTTCATTGAATATTTGAACTAAACAAAAAAAAGAGAGATATACATAAGTCGGCGCCTATAATCTTTTGATTTAGATTTAGCTGCGAGTTACAACCGAAAATGAATTACATTTTCACAGAAATTACGTTAAATTAAAGACGGGTTTTCACCTGAAAAAATGCAATATTCTTAAAAAAAAATTTCATTGTCCTATGAAAACAAAAAAAACCTGTCTTTTGGTTGTTGTTTCATTAAAATTGGTCTTATAGTTTACCCAGAAAAAGGATGTTTATATTTGTATGGGAAAAAATAAGCCGATTAAATATTATGATATCTACCTACATAATATGTATAACTTTTAAATAGAAATAAAGAACCTTATCGAAATTTGCCTAATAAAAATTTTCTTTATTATAGTAATACAAATGAAAAAAATGTAAACAAATAACAAAACGAAACATTTCAGTTTGTTTGGAAAATTTATATTAATATAGTTTTGTAATTTAAATACTTAAAAAAAAAAATTAATAGTAATAATATCGTATGCTAAAAACATGTTTAGAAAGTAGGTTCCTATTACTTAATAAGACCTGCAAAGGTATTTATTAAGAATTACTTAACGAAATTGTTATTAATTATTTTTCATACTTTTGTAAACTGTTTTGTCAAATAAGAGAAAATTATTTTAAAATAATTTTTTTTAATTATATTCGTGGAACAGAAATCCACTTAGAAATTTCCGCTTACAGAAAAATAATTTTAGGTTAAAATGAAAATTCTTACAAAATGTAATAATGTAAGAATCTAGCTTCTTAGAACGATAGGGAAATGAATATATTGCAATTTTCCCTATAAAAATTGTAACAAAAATTGTAATAGATCGGATAAAATTTGTAATTGAACCCAGGAGGTTCTTCTACTAAAAAATATAAAATTTGGTTTTTATTTTATAAAAGTATAAAAAAAAGTTAACTGGTGCCCGAGCAGGGACAGTTCTTCGTAAAAGTAGTAATTCGTTTGGTGTTCAAATTCAGTAAAGTTAATTTCCTGTATTGTGAAAAAAGCTTCCTCTCTTAGCAACCTAGAGTGAGGCTGCCTCAGTTGCAATATAGCAAATACTTGAAACTGAAAGTTCAAAGTCAAAAAAAAAGAAATGATACAAAGTTATTTCAGTAATTGAAAGAATGTTATTAAAATTAAGAAGATTATTTTAAATAAAAAATCAAATTTTTTTTTAAAAAATTATAATTAAAAATAAAGTTGGAAAAAACAATATCAAATAAAAAAAAAAAACACAAACTATAATTTTTTTTTTTTTTTGTCTTGGGGTAAGCATGGTGGAAATCGTCGAAAGATACTGAGCGCAACCACAGTTATGTGTGACTTTAACACACTAAAAACACCCGCCCTGTTTTAAAATATTAAAACTAGTCTTAGAGACTAACCATTAATTTTGCCCTAACTTTTTATGATCTACTGGAATTACAGACCTCCGTTAAGGTGATCTGAATTTATCGCTAGTTGGAGGGGTCTAGTTCTTTTAAGCCTTCTATTGACATTTGAAAATAGTAGAAGTTTTGACGTTTCTATGTTTATGTGACCTTCTAAGTGGGTCTTATGTTTTATGGCATATTTTTTTATTGCATCGCTAACAATAGGAATTCCTAGATCCCTATGTAAGTCGGAATTTCGTACGTACCAGGGAGCACTCACCATGTTACGTAGCACTTTGCTTTGAAATGTTTGAATTCACTGAATATGTGTTCGTTTGGCACACCCCCAAAGTTGTACGCCGTACAACCAGATAGGCTTAATTATTTGGTTATATAACAAAATTTTGTACTCTATTGGCAATTTAGATTTTCGACCTAGGAGCCAATACATTTCTCTATATTTTTGTTCTAATTCTATTCTTTTCTTTTTGACATGTTCTTGCCATTTTAGCTTGACATCTAATGTCATTCCTAGGTATTTTGCCTTGTTTTTATGAGGAATATCTACCCCATTTAATTGTACGGCTCGGGGATTTTGAATAGGTTTATTTGTAAAATTTACTTGCACTGATTTCAGTTCATTTAGTTTGATTTTCCATCTTTTGGTCCAAAGATATAATTTATCACTTGCTTTTTGTAGTTTATTTGTAGCCTCGCCGACATTTGATCCTACTGCCATTATTGCAGTATCGTCAGCAAAAGTCGCTACAGTTATTTCTTGAAATTGGGGCAAGTCACTAGTATACAGCAAGTATAATATTGGACCCAAGATACTTCCTTGAGGCACACCCGCTTAAATTTCTCTCAGTGTAGAGTACTTTTCATCCTGTTTAATTCTAAACAGTCTATCAGTTAAGTATGATGAGAGTATATCTACATATTTTTTAGGTAATAGTTTCCGCAACTTATAAATTAAGCCTTCGTGCCAAACTTTATCAAATGCTTGTGCTACGTCTAGAAATATTGTAGAGCATATTTGTTTTTCTTCTAGAGCTTTCTCAATTATATCAGTAATTCTATGTACTTGGTCAACAGTAGAGTGTTTTTCTCTAAAACCAAATTGATAGTTTGGAATTAGTTTTATATTTTTTATTATAGGTTTCATTCTTTTTAATAACAGTTTCTCAAAGAAATTTGACATAATTGGTAACAGAGAGATAGGTCTATAAGACTTTGTTTCGTTTGGAGGCTTTCTTGGCTTAAGTAACATAATTATTTCTGCCACCTTCCAAACGTTAGGTACATAATTTAACCTTAACATAGCATTCATTATATATGTTAACATTGTTATCCCTTTTTTCGGAAGTTGTTTTAGAATGTCTGCAGTAATTAGATCGAAACCTGGTGCTTTTTTTGACTTCAGAGCTTTAATTTCTTCAACCATTTCTATATGAGTAATTAGTTCAATGGCATTTTCTTCTCTTCTGAAATCATTTTCAATGTAGAGGTCTGACTCTATTTCATTGGGCCGAAAAATTTCTTCCAGGTGATCTGCGAATGTTTCGGCTTTTTCTTTATTTTTTTTTGGCCCATTTACCATCCATTTTCCGAATTGGCGGGACTGGCACTACAGGTTTTTTCAAGCTCTTTGTTGCTTTCCACAAAGAGTAATTTCTTTCTTTTTTAGGTGATAAATTCTCAACATATTTTTCATATGATTTGTTTTTTATTTCAAGAATTCTTCTTTTAAGATTCTGCGTTATTCTATTCAACATAGTTTTATCAGCTGGGTCACGTGTTTCATGCCATGTTCGTCTAGCTCTTCTCTTTAGTTTAATCGCATTTAATATATCTCTAGGATAATTAGGTCCTGCTGTCATGTATTTACATTCTTTTGTATTATTCCATTCAGCATTTTGGACAATTTTATTAAGATTTTCAATTGCTAAATCATCTTTAGTTGTTATTTTAACCCTTAAATTTATATTATTTGCTATCTCTTGTTTAAAGTTGAACCATTTTGTTGATTTATTAACAAGTGTAGGCTTATTTTGTTTCTTAACAATTTTTTCATGCAGGTTTAGTACGACAGCCGAATGGTCTGAGTCTAAATCCTCATTATTTTCTAGGCTAATAAAATTTGGAGATATTTTTTTTGTTATGAAAAAATCCAGTAGATCAGGAGTTTTATTTGTATCAGTAGGCCAATAAGTTGGTTCGCCTGTAGAATGAAAATAGCAACCCAACTCTCTAATAGCTTTCCTTAGCTCTCTTCCTCTTGTTGAGGTAAGTCTTGAACTCCAATCGATATGTTTGGCATTGTAGTCACCTCCTAGGATGAACCTATCCCCAAGTCGGTTCAAGAGGTCTTTAAGGATCATATTCTTTAAATTGTATTTAGGAGGGCAATATAAAGCCCCAATGTTTAAATCCTGTTTAAGGGACTTAACACGTATTACTGAAAGTTGAAATTCATCAGTTTCTATTTTAAACTCTTCGTGATGCAGTATGGAGTTTTTCACCAAAATTGCACTACCTCCTCGCGGCTTATTACTAGGGTGTGTCGCATTATAACATGTGAAACCTATTATTTTTAGTTTTGACTGTCTTGTCATATGAGTTTCTGATAGGAGACACACATCAATGTTTTTAGTTTTGAGAAATAGCTCTAATGCTAGTTTTTTATTTAGTACGCCGTTTGCGTTCCATGTAGCAATACTAATTTTATTTTGGGCCATTATTTAGAAATTTTCTCGGAGTACCACTATAGCTTTTGCTAGAATTGTTTTCTAAATTGGTTATTCTTTTAGAGATATCGTTCATTGAATTTAACAAATTTTGCATCATCTGCATTAAAATGTTATTATCAGCTTTAGTGTTAGGTTTATGAATGCTATTTGTGCTATGAGTTATATTCCTAACGTTAGTGCGTTTTATTATTTTTTCAGCTGATTTTTCTAATGCTACATTGTTCTGTTTTGTTGCACTAATAGGTTCTTTTGCTCTATTTTGTGATACTTGGGCATACGATAAACCGTCGATGACCCTGCTAGGATTTAAGCTTCTAGATTTAGGGTTAGGTGAATTCGACGCACCTTCTTTGGTATGTTTTGGATTACTTTTTTTTTTCTCTTTTGTAATTCTTTTGCAACTACGCACCCCCTATAGTTTGCAGAGTGTGCCTCAAGGCAGTTAGCACACTTCGGCGTAACCTTTTTGTCTTTGTCACAATTCGTTGATAGATGTGACCCTGCACATTTTACACATTTAGCTAGACGCTGGCAAAATTTTTGTGTGTGACCATATCTTTGACATTTTTTACACTGAGGAATCAGATTTGTTTTTTTCAGAGCTTCAATTTTCACTCTCATATGCTGAATAAACTCTATTTTATAAATCTTATCAATGTCCTCAGTATTTTCAAATGTTAACATAAAAAGAGGTAGTTTAACTATAGTTTCTTCCTCATTCTTTTTAATTTTTTTTCTTTTGTTTACAACTTCAATGATTTTAAAACCCTTACATTTAAGCTCTTGCTTTATATCTTCAGGATCGCATGAAGGATGCAAGTTCCTAGCCATAACTTTAATTGGCCTGTTGAACTTGTTTTCATAAGTATGCCATTCTAAATTAGCTTCATTTATGATTTTTGTTAGTTCTCTGTATTCCCCTTCTTTTTCAACATTAATCTTCAGTTGATGGTTATTCATCATATTTATTTTATAGTTAATTTGTACATCTTTCAGTATTTTATTAACTTTGGGGTATTCTACAACATTACTTAAGATAAGCGGAGGAGGTTTGTTTTTTCTTGTAATGATGGGTTTATCAATTGAAATTTTTGGTTTAATCACCTTTAATTTTTCTACACTATTTTCTTTGTGTATTTCTGGTGAGTGCTCCACTTTTCTTTTTTTCCCTGTACGTTTTACAATCCACTCGGTTTCCCGAGTTAGTTCTTCTTCATCTGTACAGTATTCTACTGCACTTTTAGTTAATTGCATTTTATTTTCTTCGGTTAGAGTGTGAATCTGACTCATTAAGTCACTACACATCTTCTCTAGTTCACTTATTCTTAAATGAAACTGTTTCTCTACTGTAATACCCAAGTCTAGGGGTTTATTCTGACCGTCATCGTTAGACATAATTTTTATTAAATTCGTACCAGTAATATTTCTAGTGACATTTGCCTGGATTCCCGCTTTGTCACTGGTTTTTTTTTCAACTACAGGTGGTGATCTTCCCACTAAACCGCCCTTTTTAAAAGGGTCGGCTGCGTTGAACGTAGATACATTTTTAACCACTGGCGACTTAACTAATCCCTTTGTGGAATTAGCCAAGCCCTCGCCGGCAGCCGTGGTCTCTGCCGATATTTTGGTAGATATCCCTACCCTACAAACTTTAATTGAAAATAAATTTAAGTTACTTGTTGAATTTAAGTGACTTGTTGAACATACTTTGTTAAGAAAACATTTATAACGAGGAAGAGTGTAGTAGAGTAGACTGTGTCAACTTTGGGATACCCGTATGATCGTAACATATACATTATATCATTCGGTTAATTACTTTTGGCAAAATTTCACACATACAGTTTTATTAAGTGTAGTGTAATGCTCATACAAAAAAAAGAGTTGTACGGCAGCTACTCAAACCCTCTGCAGTAGACCAACCAAATTTTGCAGTAACTTTGACCATTACACTATACTATTTTTGGCAAAATTTTAAACATACAGCTTTATTAGGTGTAGTGTAATGCTCATATAAAAGAAGGAGTTGTATGGCAGCTACTCGAACCCATTGCTGTAGACCAACCAAATTTTGCAGAAACTTCAAATATCATTAAAACGAGTAAGGTTATAGTTGCCCTTGTCAACTTTTAGATACCCATGCATACCCACTATGGTGTATAAAATAAACCATAATTTACTTCCCTTATACATTTAACTCATTACCCCATAATTTTGACGTAAAAAAAAAAAAAATCACAAAACAAAAAACAAAATTATCATTCATTGTCCCATAACTTTAGCTTAAAAAAAAAAAAAAAAAAAAAAAATTAACAAAAAAAAAAACAAATACAAAAAAAAAAAAAAAAAAATTAACAAAAAAAAATTTTCCCATAACTTTAGCTTAAAAAAAAAAAAAAATTTTCATTCATTGTCCCATAACTTTAGCTTAAAAACAAAAAAAAAAAAATAAAAAAAAATAAAAACAAAAAAAAAAAAAAATGACCCACCCTAAAAGTCCGATGGTCCGAGTGATGTCCAACTTTGCCAAGTAGCTTGTCCTATTATTTTACCTGCCCAATTTTAATTTTAACCTTCTAGCTTCATTAGATTCGAAGTTATTGAATCGAAAACTTTGTATGGCAGCCCCCCGAAAATGGGGCCCTAACATTTTGAAACTTCATATAAGTGCTCGATTCATTATATAACTAACCGTGTGTAATATTCATCCGCGTAGTATAATTAGTTTTGAAGAAATTCATATTGGTGCAAAGAAGTTGTATGGCAGCCCCCGTAAATGGGGCCCTAACATTTTGGAACTTCATATAAGTGCTCGATTCATTATATAACTAACCGTGTGTAATTTTCATCCGCGTAGTATAATTAGTTTTGAAGAAATTCATATTGGTGCAAGGAAGTTGTATGGCAGCCCCCCGAAAATGAAGCCCTAACATTTTGAAACTTCATATAAGTGCCGAAGTCATTATAAAACTAACCGTGTGTAATTTTCATCCCCGTAGTATAAATAGTTTTGAAGAAATTCATATTGGTGCAAAAAAGTTGTATGGCAGCTCCCCGAAGCCTTGGTCCGATTTTAACCAAAAACAATAGGGAACCTAGAAATTGTCTAAAAATGACTTTGTGTGAATTTCAAAACTCTAGCCCTTTTAGTTTTTGAGTTATCGTTCTGACACACGAACGGACGGACGGACTGACGGACGGACTGACGGACGGACAGACACACATAGCTTAATAGACTAATTTTTCGATTCTGAGCCGATACGTACCCTTGACACTATATCTAGCTCGTCTAGATCGATGCGTTACAAACGGAGGAGTAATTTTAATATACCCGATGTTCATATATGTATATGCACGGGTATAAAAACTTAGAAATATATTGGATCCATAGTCTAACAGTATTAATTTTTTTTTAGAATTAATTCACTAATATTACTAAACTAAAAGTTAACTTAATTTAAAAGTTTTACTTTAATCTCATTAAAAATATTATTATTGCTAAATGGAAAATTTTTGAAATAATTTTTTTTATTTAAAACTATTACTATTTCTCAATATATTAAATAAAGAAAAAATTTTTATTGAAATAATTTTAAAAACGAGGAAGATTATAGTTGCCCTTGTCAACTTTTAGATACCCGTGCATACCCACTAACCGTTATTTATTTCCTCTATGCTATTATAAATATTACAAAAAAAATATAAGAAAGTAAAATAATTAAAAAAAAAATTACCTTTTTATCCCATAATTTTAGCTTAAAAAAAAAATTAAATTTTTAATTCCATTATACTACCATAATTTTTGCTTAAAAACAAAAAACAAAAAAACAAAAACAAACAAAATTCATATAATTTCATATTAAATACACGGTGCATAGCAAATTTTCAAATTTTTATATGAAAATGTTGGAGTTAAAAAAGTTAGCTGTTCGAGAGCTACCCGAAGTTTTGGTCCGATCTTAACCAAAAAAAATAGGGAACCTAGAAATTGATTGAAAAATATTTTGTGAAAATTTCAAAACTGTAGCTCTTTTAGTTTTTGAGTTATCGTGCTGACACACAGACGGACGGACGGACGGACGGACAGACACACATAGCTAGATCGACTCATTTTTCGATTCTGAGCCGATACGTACCCTTGACACTATATCTAGCTCGTCTAGATCGATGCGTTACAAACGGAGGAGCAAATCTAATATACCCGATGTCATATATGTATGCACGGGTATAACGAGGAAAATTTTAGTTGCCTTTGTCAACTTTTAGATACCCATTCATACCCATTATAATGTATACAATAAAATAAATCGTTATTTATTTCCCTTAAGCTTATTATATATGTATACTACAAAAACAAGTAAGGAAAAAAACCAAGGGTTTTTAAAAAGCACATTTTCAAAATTATATAATTATATAAAATAAATGATAATATTAATTTAGTTATTTCATTAATTTATTAATTATATGACTAATAGGGAAATTCTTAGAATATAACCTCAATGCACTCAAGGAAACTTGTTAATAAGTGCGGAAAATAATGTTGCAGCTTTAATGTAATTTTGGAAAAAACTTACACTGGTGAATAAGTTACGGTTTTATATAAACATAAAAGTTTTAATTTTTAAGACCTAGTAGCCCTTCAATGGGGAAGGTTCGCAAATTTTTGCTTTGTAAACTTATGATGGATCTGCCCACCCCCCTCCTGTTCTCACCCTTCAATTTTTTTAGGGAAAATCAATTTTGAACTCCACCAAAATTTGGAATTTTACCTAAAATTTTATTATCTAAGCAAAAATAGTTAAAACTAGGAGACAATTTCTTCAATTTAAAGAATACTTTCAAATTTAAGAAAAACCTTTAACATATGTTGAAACATAATGCTGCAGCTGTAAATTTTGTATATTTGTAAAAAAAAATTTCAACAGGTTTTCAAGTTACAGGTGTTTGAAAATAGCAAAATTTCAATTTTCAAGCCCTTATAGCTTCTAAATAGGGGACGTGATAAAAAAATTTTGTTAACTGACTCCTACTAATTTCTAAAGGTCTTACTTCTCCCAAAATTTCAAGACCCTAGCTTGAACCGTTTAGAACATATGTGGGGCCAAAAATTTTTCAAAAATTGAGTTTTGCATAATTGTATATTTTAGTACCGTATGGCAACCCTAAACATTTGCTTTTAATTATTCACAAAGCTTATAAAACCAGCTATCTTTTTCTGTTTTCAGATTGAAAATATACCCAACAGAACTCTTGTTATAATAATTTAAAAATAGAGCTTTTTCCAAATTTGGGGGGCTGTAACTCCGTAACGGGTGGGGCTACAGAAAAAAATTCTTCTACGAAATTATTTTTTTCGCAATATCTACCCGTGGTTAAGATTTAATATTTCTATTTCAAACGGTGTAAAAGTTTTTGTAAACATACGGACAGACAGACGGACAGACAGACGGACGGACGGACGGACGGACAGAGTGAAACTATATAGGCACATTTTTACAAAATTTTTTGAAAATGTGCTAAAAATTGAAAAAAGTAAAATAGTTAAAAAAAATTTAACTTATCATCCCATAATTTTTGCTTAAAAAAAGAAAAAAAAAACCATAAAAGAAAAAGCAAACTAAAAACAACCACAAAAAAAAACAGAAAAAAAAATTTGAATTCATTATCCCATAATTTTTGCTAAAAAAAAAACTAAATAGAATCAAAAAAAAATTCTCCCAAAAACCATAAAACAAAAAAAAAAAAAAAAAATTATAAAAGCAAAATAAATTTTAATTCATTATCCCATAATTTTTGCTTAAAAAACAAAAAAAAAAAACAATTCCCCCACCCAAAAAGTTGGTCCGAGTGATGTCCAACTTTGTCAAGTAGCTTGTCCTATTATTTTACCTGCCCAATTTTAATTTGACCTCGTGGCTTCATTAGATTCATAGATATTGAATTGAAAACTTTGTGTGGCAGCTGCCCGAAAATGGGGCCGTAACATTTTGAAACTTCATATAAGTGCTCGATTCATTATATAACTAACCGTGTGAAATTTTCATCCTCGTAGTATAAGTAGTTTTAAAGAAATTCATATTGGTGCAAAGAAGTTGTATGGCAGCCCTCCGCAAATGGAGCCGTAACGTTTTGAAACTTCATATAAGTGCCGGATTCATTATAAAACTAACCGTGTGAAATTTTCATCCTCGTAGAATAATTAGTTTTAAAGAAATTCATATTGGTGCAAAGAAGTTGTATGGCAGCCCTCCGCAAATGAAGCCGTAACGTTTTGAAACTTCATATAAGTGCCGGATTCATTATAAAACTAATCGTGTGTAATTTTCATCCTCGTAGTATAATTAGTTTTGAAGAAATTCATATTGTTGCAGAAAAGTTGTATGGCAGCTCCTCGAAGCCTTAGTCCGATTTTAACCAAAAACAATGGGGAACCTAGAAATTGTTTAAAAATGACTATGTGTGAATTTCAAAACTCTAGCCCTTTTAGTTTTTGAGTTATCGTGATGACACACGGACGGACGGACAGACACACATAGCTAGATCGATTTACTTTTCGATGCTGATCCGATACGTACTCATGGCATTATATCTAGTTCGTCTAGATCGATGCGTTACAAACGGAGGAGCAATTTTAATATACCCGATGTCATATATGTATGCACAGATATAATCATATAAATCTAATTATTAATTACCATATTAAAATATTATAAATTTTACGAATTTTATTGTGTGTCAGCACGATAACTCAAAAACTAAAAGAGCTACAGTTTTGAAATTTTCACAAAATATTTTTCAATCAATTTCTTGGTTCCCTATTTTTTTTTGGTTATGATGGGACCAAAACTTCAGGTAGCTCTCGAACTTTTAAGAATATTGTGTTTTTTCAGGTGAAAACCTGTCTTTAATTTAACGTAATTTTAAATTTAATGGTCACGCGGTTAAAAGTTGAGGCTTATGACTCTAATATTATGCGCCAACTTTCTGTGTAAATGTAATTCATTTTCGATTGTAACTCGCAGCTAAATCTAAATCAAAAGATTATAGGCGCCGACTTATGTATATCTTTCTTTTTTTTGTTTAGTTCAAATATTCAATGAACAAGGTGATTTAAATTTTTTTAAAATTTTTTTTTTGTTTTTGTTTTTTTTTTATCTTAAAAAGTGAAAATAAAAATTAGTTCTGTTCGAAATGAAAGCAATACATACATTTGGTTTATACAGTAGTTTTCATTTATAACGAACTCGGTTCAATTTTAATTATAATAAACTTTACACTTTTTGCCAAAGATTAAATTTTACCTAAAAATGGAAGTTTTTTATTACATTGATATTTCTTTTATTTAAAATTATTATATCTAATTATGTTGCTTGGCGATTAATTAAGTGTTTTTTATTTACTTTTGAATTTAAAAAAAAAATAAAAATAGAAAATTTAAAATAATATCTTTGTAAAATATTTGTTTATTAAAAAATACCTATAATATGTTTGCAGAAACTTAAAAAAAAAATAATATTTCTTAAGAAAAATGATTTGTTTCTTATGGATCAGCCAAAATCAGCATGTACGGCATTCAGTTTCTGTCAAAAAATTTTAAAATAATTATTTTGTAAAAAAATTTACATGAAAGCATACGCGACGTACTGTACCTCAGAATTTTAAAATTTAAAAATTGACAAAGTGTATAAAAATACATATTGTAATTGTTTTTTCTTGTGCTTCTGCGATTAAATTTTAAAAATAAAATATTTTAAAATAACATTTTTTTTTAAATAATTTAGTTTAAAACCTACAAATATTCAAAAAAATTGAAAATACCTACAGTACAATATGTTTGCAAAACTAAAAAAATTATCTTTCTCAAAAAAAGTTATTTGTTCCTTAGGTCCTAACCTAAATAAATGCGTACAGCGTATAATTTCTGTCAAAAAATTGAGGAATAAATAGGTACATAATTTTCATTAGAGCAGCGAAAATACGCGTAACCCAATGTATACTGTATCTCGGATTTTTAAAATTTACAAATATTGACAAAATGTATAAAAATATTATTATATGCTTTTCTTATATTTCTAATATTATGTTTTAAAATTTAATATTTTTTTACAATAATTTTTATTAAAAAATATCTTATATTCAAAATACCTATAATATGAAATTAAAAATATTTTTTGTAGGTACTAAATTAAAACATTCAAATAAATATTTTTGATAAATTAAATATTGTACGCGCGTATCGATTTACCGATAATGGATATGTAGACAGACGTATTGACTTACTGCCGTATAAAAATTGTACTTCGTATGTTTTGATTTCATTCTAATAATTGAAAAGTTTATTTCACACTTTCAACATCGAATAATGTTTTTTTATAATAAAAAAACAATTTTTAGTTTTACTTTGACAACACGAACGAATTTTATATATCAAAAAGTGTACATGAAGATTAGATAGGCGTAGTTTGTAAATGGAACGCTAATTTTTGTTTCAGGAGTACATAATTGTCAGATTAATCGTCATATATATATTGACATTTTAAAACTACCTGTCATTTGAGAAGTTAATTATATTTAATAGTATTTAAATATTGTTGTTTAGACGGGGGGGGGGGGGAGAGCAAGTTTCCCTTACACCTGGGCCTTGCGGCCCGTTGTGCACTATTTAAATATTAGTAAAGTGAAAAAATTAAGGTTTATTATAAATATAAAGAATATTTTTTAAAATGGAAGGGGGTAAATGCTTATTGGTTATCAAATAAAAAATATGATTTAACATAACCTATTCAAGAGAATTTTAATTAAAGCCATCTGCCGGAAATTATTTACCTACTCTGTCTTATACTCTTTTACAAGGGCTGGAGTAACTGGCAATAGTTGAGAGTAGAAAAGAGTTTACTCCTCATAAAGGAATAAAAGCAATAATATTATTATTTGTTTTAAGAAACTTATGAGTTATGGTTCATGACCATGTATAGAAATATATTTTTGTCAATAAAAAACTTAGGAAATATTAAATAAATAAACTAGACAAAAAGGTATACAGTAAACTAAGGAATTCAGAATCATTTTTCGCATGTTTTCAGAACTTTAAATAGGCATATATTTGTAGTAAAAATTTACCTATGTAGCTATTAAATTTAAAAATGAAAATAGGGTAGGAAAAATTTATTCTTTGATTTATTGAAAAACTTTTTTTTCTATAAATCTTAAGATTGAGATTTAAAAAAAGACTTCGGTCAACTTGACTATTATTTGTACTTCTGGCAACTGCAATATAATATAATACTAAATACTAGACTTATGAATTATGATATGTTAAATTTTGTTGTACGTATTATGTATTTATAGAGTTTTTTAATTAGGATACAGAATACGTACAACATAGTTCAAATCGTACTAAAATGTTTAGAAAAAAGTACAGTTTGCTATATGAAGGATATAGGAAGCTATATGAGTACAGTTTGCATTAACTCGAATTTTGGGTTCTTAACTTCAATAAATATATGTATATGTTTAGAAATATGTATTTGTTAGAATAAAATTTATATTTAGAATTTTAATTTAATTTAAATGTACCAATTTATCCCCTCTTTAAAGCGGCTTAAGCTATAGAAATAAAACTCAAAAATCAGTACTTAACAACGTTTTAATAATTAAGAAAAATTATAAATTTTTTTTAAGCAAATTTCAAGCGCAAGAATTGTTGACAACACTGTTGGCATAATTTTTATTATGTATAGTCTAATATAATTTACACAAAACGAATTTTATATGTTAACTTAAAAGCAAAAATAGCTCGAATTTCGAGCACAGGGCGAATAACGTTCAATTCGGCATAAGAAACCCTTTAAAAAACGAAGTTAAAAGAATTTTAAACATGTAGCTACTATGTAGGTTCTTATAACTAAGAATCTATGTACAAACTATAACATACAACTATAAAAACAAAACAAACGTAAAACTATAATTCTAGTAAAACATAACAAAATTAAATATGTAATAAAATAAACAAAAATAAAATATTTAATATTTTTCATTGTTTAACAAAAGCTGATCCACCTGTTTCACTTCAAGATCCAATGCTCCAGTGACAAGTTGGAGGGTGTGGAAAAAAAAAGAGATAAATTAGAAATTTTTAAAAATTTTAAATAAATAAAAAGATAAATTAGAGTAAAATTTCAATTTATGTCTCTTCATATAGTATTGAAAATCTTATCTACTAAAAATTTTGTTGGGAAATTAATAATTTATTACTTAAAATTTTATGAAAATAAAATGACAAGTAACCGCTCAAATTTAAATTTGAATTTTTCTTTTAAAACTTTATGGCTTTAACATTTTAACCCCTTTGAAACTAGAAACCGCAATTTAATAGGTAATTTCACAATGCAACGACAAGCCACCAAGGTTTAAAATATAAAATCCCAGTCATTGAAAATAATACTATGAAAAAATTACTTTCACCAACTTTCAGTGTTTTTTTTTTTAAATTAAAATCATATTCAAATAAAAACCCATATGTAAACGAGGAAGAGTGTAGTAGAGTAGACTGTGCCAACTCTGGGATACCCGTATGACCGTAACATATACATTATATCATCCGGTTAATTACTTTTGGCAAAATTTCAAACATACAGCTTTATTAAGTGTAGTGGAATACTCATATAAAAGAAGGAGTTGTATGGCAGCTACTCGAACACTCTGCAGTTAACCAACTAAATTTAGCTGTAATTTTGGCCATTACACTAAACTATTTTTGGCAAAATTTCAGACACCCAGCTTCATTAGGTGGAGAGTAATGCTCATATAAAATAAGAAGTTGTATGGCAGCTACACGAACCCACTGTAGGAGACCAACCAAATTTTGCAGAAACTTTGGCCATAAAACTAAACTAATTTTGACAAAATTTCAGACACGCAGCTGTAATAGGTACAGAGAAATACTCATATAAAAAAAGAAGTTGTATGGCAGCTACCCGAACCCATGGACCAAAATGGCTGGATTTAAATAGCGATGACGGCTATTACAAAAAAACGAATTTGCGAAAATTTCAAGATTCTAGCTCCTTTAGTTTTTGAGTTATCGTGCGGACGGACGGACAGACGGACGGACATACATAGCTAAATCGATTTATTTTTCGATTCTGATCCGATCCATACACTTGAGTCTATATCTACCCCCTCTCCTTCTCTGCGTCACAAACGTAACGGCAAATTTATTATACCCTTTGACTATATAGTCATACGGGTATAATAAGCATAAACATACATTTCAATACACATGATTTGATCAACACGTCTATTGATCATATTGTAAATTAAACGCCTATATAGTTTCTAGCGTTACCATATTGAAAGTCTAATGTAATTTACCCTGATTTTTCAACATATAAGGTTTTAAAAACTTACATATTAAAACTTTAAAAAATTAGTTTTTCTAAAAGTTATGTAAGTTTTAAAAATTATTTTATGAATATATAAAATATTTAAAATATAACTTTTAATATATTATAATTTAATTATAATTCATATTATATAACTTATATAAATATATAATTTAAAATATAAAATATTAATACAAAAACAAAAATTATTTGTTAAAATTGTTAAAACTACTAATCATTTATAAATTTATAAAGTATATTTTTAATTTTATTTTATGATGTAGAGCGTTTTGGTAAAATATTAATTTTATTTTTAAAAAATCGAGTACCTAACTAGTTTCCTTTTAATATAACCAAATTAGCTTAACTTAACAAATACGCGTATTTCGTTATAATTTCTGATTTCAGTGTTTGTACTCGAATGACTAATCAGTTGTACTAATCAGTTTTAAATTTCAAAAAAATTATAATTTAAATTTGTTTTTTTAAATGTTGAAGTTTTTAAAACTTAAATATGAAAGTTTTTAAAACTTAAATTAAAATATAAATAAATTTTTTAATTATGCAAATTATATGGCAATATTGTATTCATTTACATACACATCTTCATTAAAAACGAGGAAGAGTGTAGTAGAGTAGACTCTGGGATACCCATATGACCATAACATAAACATTATATCATTATTATTATAAACATTAATTACTTTTGGCAAAATTTCAAACATACCAGCTTTATTAGGTGTAGTGTAATGCTCATATAAAAGAAGGAGTTGTATGGCAGCTACTCGAACCCTCTGCAGTAGACCAACCAAATTTGGCAGTAGCTTTGGCCATTACACTAAACTATTTTTGGCAACATTTCAGACACCTAACTTTAATAGGTATAGAGTAATGCTCATATAAAATAAGAAGTTGTATGGCAGCTACTCGAACCCTTTGCAGTAGACCAACCAAATTTGGCAGTAGCTTTGGCCATTACACTAAACTATTTTTGGCAACATTTCAGACACCTAACTTTAATAGGTATAGAGTAATGCTCATATAAAATAAGAAGTTGTATGGCAGCTACTCGAACCCTTTGCAGTAGACCAACCAAATTTTGCAGTAACTTTGGCCATAAAACTAAACTACTTTTGCCAAAATTTCAGACACGTAGTTATAATAGGTACAGAGAAATACTCATATAAAAAAAAAAGTTGTATGGCAGCCACCCGAACCCATGGACCAAAATGGCTGGATTTAAATAGCGATGACGGCTATTGCAAAAAAACGAATTTGTGAAAATTTCAAGATTCTAGCTGCTTTAGTTTTTGAGTTATCGTGCGGACGGACGGACGGACGGACGGACGGACGGACGGACGGACGGACGGACAGACGGACGGACATACATAGCTAAATCGATTTTTTTTTCGATTCTGATCCGATCCATACACTTGAGTCTATATCTACCCCCCCTCCTTCTCTGCGTTACAAACGTAATGGCAAATTTATTATACCCTTTGACTATATAGTCATACGGGTATAAAAAAAAAAATTAACTCAAATATTGAACGAGGATATTAATAGTTTGATACTTGGTTAAATGGTTTGATACAGTCGGCAAATTCAAAATTCTATATTAGGTATGAGAAATTATAACTAATTAATAAGTTTTATTTGAAAAAAGTAATAAAAAATAAAAAAGACAGAGGTTATTTTTAAAATTTTTCTATATAAGCTTATATTTTGTCATTTAAGTTTAATAATCGTACTATTTTTATATTTGATACGTATTCCACATATTTTTTGATACCTAGAAAAACTATAAAGGCAAACTCTATGAATAGGGGAAGAAAGCATTAGTGAGAAAGAGATAGCATATGGGGCAATGGTTTTAAGAAAAAATTAAGAGAATTTTAATTGACATTTTTTAGCACATTTTCAAAAAATTTTGTAAAAATGTGCCTATATAGCTTCACTCTGTCCGTCCGTTAAAAACTTTTACACCGTTTGAAATAGAGTAAAGAAATTTTAACCATGGGTAGTTTTTGCAAAAAAAATAATTTCGTAGAAGAATTTTTTTCTTTAGCCCCACCTGTTACGGGGCTACAGCCCCCCAAAGTTGGAAAAAGCCCTATATTTAAATTGTTATAACAAGAGTTCTGTTAGATATATTTTCAATCTGAAAACGGCAAATGATAGGTGGTTTCATAAACTTTAAAAATTTGTACAAGGCAAATGTGTAGGGTTGCCATACGGTACTAAAATTTAACATTACGCAAAACTCAATTTTTGCAAAATTTTTGGCCACACATATCTTCTGAACGGTTCAAGTTAGGGTCTGGAAATTTTGGGAGAAGTTAGATACTCAGAAATTAGTAGGAGTCGGTAAACAAAATTTTTTTGTCAAGCCCCCTATTTAGTAGCTATAAGGGCTCGAAAATTGAAATTTTCCTATTTTTAAACACCTGTAACTTGAATACCTGTTCAAATTTTTCTTTAGTGATAGACAAAATTCAAAGCTCTATAATTATATTTCAACATATTGTGTCAAAGGTTTTTCTTAATTTTGAAGGGTGACGAAGTTACAGCCCCTGCAAATTCCAAAAAAGCCCTATATTTAAATTGATATAAAAAGTATTAGAGAGCTGCTTTTATAGGCTTTACAAAAATATGTCGCTCAAATGTATAAGGATGCCATACGGTACTAAAATTTTCCATTATATAAAACTCAATTTTTGCAAAATTTTTGGCCCCACATATCTTTAAACGGTTCCAGATGGGGTCTTGAAATTTTGGGAGAAGTTAGATCCTTAAAAATTAGTAGGAGTCGGTTAACAAAATTTTTTTGTCAGGCCCCTGTTTAGGAACTATAAGGGCCCGAAAATTGAAATTATGCTAATTTTAAGCACCTGTAACTTGAATACCTGTCCAATTTTATTTTTATTAATATACAAAATTTAAAGGTCCAACATTATATTTTAACATATGTTAAAGGTTTTGTTTAAATTTAAAAGCGGTTTCTTAAATTGAAGAAAGTGTCTCACAGTTTTACCCATTTTTGTTTAGATAGTATAATTCTAAGTATAATTCACAATTTAATTCCTAGAACCTAAAAAAATAGTGGAAGACGGGGAGGGGGGGGGGGAATTAGATGAAGTTAGATCCTTCAGAAATTTGGCAACCGTCCCCACTGAAAGGCTTTAACAACTTCAAATGCTGTTAGCAGTAAATTTTATAAGTCAGTAGTAACTATTTCCAAGTAAATATTTCCAAAGTTAAACTTTGGAAATATAAAACAAATATAAAACAAAGTATTACATACTACAATATAATTTTAAAAATGTGCTTTTTTAACCCTTGGTTTTTTTTCATCACTTGTTGTTCTACTTATCTATATATGTATAATTTTTGGCTATTAATGAAGCTGACTACGATTTCATATGATTTAAATGATGCGAAGTTTAAAAAAAAATTTAAGATTAGCAAAAAAGAACACAAAGATATTTTTTAAGTAAATGGCTTCATAAATAATTTATATGTATTCATATGATATTTATATGTGTAACATTTTGCATGCTTTGTATTTTGATATTGAGAGATATAATCATTATGAATATGATGACTATTATCTATCATGATGATCATTATATGAATATGATCATATGAAGCTTATTTTGTTTAAGTTTAATATATTCGAAAATTAAAAATTAAATAAAAGAGATAGAATTGAAAAATTAGAGCTAGAGTTTTGAAATTCACACAAAACATTTTTTGGACATTTTTGTGGTTCCCTATACTTTTTGGTTAAGACCAGACCAAGGTTTTGGGAAGCTGCCACACAACTTATTTAAACCAACATGAATTTCTTCAAAAGTAATTATACCAGGAAGATGAAAATTACACACGGTTAGTTTTATAATGAAACAAGAGCTTATATGAAGGTTTAAAATGTTACGACCCCATTTTCGGGGGGCTGCCATACAACTTCTTTGCATCAATATGAATTCCTTCAAAACTAATTGTAATATGAGGATGAAAATTGTACACGGTTAGTTATATAATGAATCGAGCACTTATATGAAGTTTCAAAATGTTACGGCCCCGTTTTCGGGCAGCTGCTATAAAAAGTTGTCAATTCGATAACTTTGAATCTAATGAAGCTACGAAGTTAAAATTAAAACTGGGCAGGTAAAGTAATAGGACAAGTTAGTTGGCAAAGTTTGACATCACTCGGACCAACTTTTAGGGTGGGCTATTTTTTTTTTTTCTTGTTTTTAAGCAAAAATTATGGTATAATGAATTAAAAATTTATTTATAATAAGCAAAAATTATGGGATAATAAGTTAAATTATTATACCCGTATGACTATATAGTCCAAGGGTATAATAAATTTGCCATTACGTTTGTGACGCAGAGAAGGAGGGGGGTAGATATAGACTCAAGTGCATGGATCGGATCAGAATCGAAAAATAAATCGATTTAGCTATGTATATCCGTCCGTCCGTCATCACGATAACTCAAAAAGTAAAGGAGCTAGGATTATAAAATTTTCACAAATTCGTTTTTATGCAAAAAACGGAATCGAGTTTTAAATTCAGCCATTTTGATCCACGGGTTCGAGTACCTGCCATACAACTTCTAATTTTATATGAGCATTACTCTATACCTATGGAAGCTGCGTGTCTGAAATTTTGCCAAAAGTAGTTTAGTATAATGGCCAAAGGTACTGCAAAATTTGGTTGGTCTACTGCAGAGGGTTCGAGTAGCTGCCATACAACTCCTTCTTTTATATGAGCTTTACACTACACCTGATGAAGCTGGGTGTCTGAAATTTTGCAAAAAATAGTTTAGTGTAATGGCCAAAGTTACTGCAAAATTTAGTTGGTCTACTGCTGGGGGTTCGAGTAGCTGCCATTCAACTCTTTCTTTTATATGAGGATTACACTACACCAAATGAAGCTGGGTGTCTGAAATTTTGCCAAAAATAGTTTAGTGTAATGGCCAAAGTTACTGCAAAATTTGGTTGGTATACTGCAAAGGGTCCGAGTAGCTGCCATACAACTCCTTCTTTTATATGAGCATTACTCTACACCTAATAAAGCTGAATGTTTGAAATTTTGCCAAAGGTAATTAACCGGATGATATAATGCATATGTTACGGTCATACGGGTATCCCAGAGTTGACACAGTCTACTCTACTACACTCTTCCTCGTTTTTTAACTATTTTGTTTTTTAAAATTTTTTTGTAATATTTATAATACCATAAGGGAAATAAATAACGGTTAGTGGATATGCACGGGTATCTAAAAGTTGACAAGGGCAACTATAATCTTCCTCCTTGCTAACTATACTAAATAATTTTTTTTTTTTTTTTAAATTATTTTAAATATTATAAAATCATATAAATTTCATTATTCATTTACTTTACAAATTTCATTCATTATAAATTTAACGTTAACCATATCTTGACTTACTCACAAATTAAAAAAAGAATTTCAAGAATAGAACCAGCATATTCCAAAAATCTTTAATCAAAACTTTTATCAATTTACTTTTATTATAAAAATAAAATTTTGCGTCTCAGAGGACTTCTCTTAGTATCCTTAAAGAACTTTCAATACTTATAAAAATGTAATTAGAACTGGCTCCTACTTTACCCCTTGTCAGACAAGAGAAAATCTCTTCCATCCCCGAAATGACTAGGCCAAATTCAAGTACTATTTTAGATGATCTAGAGGGGAGTACAAGGGAAAACTGAAGAAATAGGATAAGACAACATCAGTTTCGAATCGAAACAAATGACCAACAGACAGAGAATGACAATGGAAATCAAGATGAAGAAGAAGAAATAGAAACCAACAATAACTATAACATGGAAAAGACGGGCAGGATACCAGATGCTATAAAAGGAATGAAGAATATCTCTGGTGAACCAGGGGAGTATTATTTATGGAGAAATAGTGCCGCTGAAATTTTCATTATTTACAATCCAATTAGAAATACTCCTAAATATTATGGGATTTTATTAACTATCAGGAACAAGATAGTCGGAGAAGCCAATTAAATATTAGTGGTATGCAAGGTACCATTATGTTGGCCCAGAATTGTCGATTGTCTAAACCAACTTTATGCAAATAAAAGGGATATAAGCATTATCAAAAATAAGATTACTTCAAAAAAACAAGGGAAAGTAGTATTAAAGGATTTTATGAAGAAATTTATGAAAATTTGACCTTGGTACTTGAGAAGCTTCCCTAGATTGCATTAAAACCCGAAGCTTTGATTAATAGAACTGAACATTGTCAAGAAAAAGCTCTCAATATTTTTGTTATGGGACTAAATGGAGGCTTTGCAAAGAACATAAGTATGTAAGAACCGAAAGATCTTCCAGAAGCCCTGCATTACTAACTGAAACTACAATACATTAATAAACAACAGGATCGAACATCAGAACCACGGTAAGAAGAAATAATAACCAATTCAATAATTTTAATTGACCAAAATTTAATAGGATATCTGGACCAAATCATCCAAATAATTTTCAGGAAAACCATCAAAGCAATTAACAATTTAAACCTGCACAATATCAGTCAACTATGGACAAATATGGAAAAAGTTATAACAATAATCCAAATAATTTTCAAAATGGACGTCAAAATCACTATAACAATAACACAAATCTAATAATTTACCAAATAATCGAGGTTTCGATAATAATAACAATAATATCGGTAATAATCAGACGGGCCGCAATTATAATACTAATAATTCGGGATATTTTCAAAACAGAAGAAATAATTAATAGATACGATATCTAACAAAAATTACGTACATCCTATATTCATAGGAAATGCCATACCTAAAAATTATTTCCAAACCAATTCTATAGGTAGTGAATTGACAATAACACACCACGCAAAAGTTGATCTTTTTGAAAATAACTTACCTAAAATAAAATTCTAGTTACCCCAAAATTTAACCTCATTCAAAGGAATTATTAATAATGATACCCTTAAACAATTAAATGCTATCATAGTAATAAAAGAAGTATATTTAAAATTAAACAAGTGAAGAAAAAAACCAAGGGTTTTTAAAAGCACATTTCAAAATTATATAGGGTTTTTTACCGACTATTTTATATATAAAAAAAATGATAATATTATAATTTAGTTGTTTCATCAATTTATTAATTATGACTAATAGTGAAATCAATACATACAATATAATCCCAATGCACTCAAGAAAACCTGTTAATAAGTGCGAAATATAATGCTCGAGCTTCAATGTAAACGTAAAATTTTAGAAAAACATACACTGGTGAATAAGTTACTGTTTTATAAAAACATAAAAGATTTAATTTTGAAGACAATGGGGAAGGTTCCCAAATTTTTGTCCCCCTCCTGTCTCTACCTTTCCATTTTTTTTGGTTCTAGGAAATCAATTGTGAACTCCACCAAAATTTCGAATTTTAACTAAAATTTTATTATCGAAGCAAAAATGGTTAAATGGTTATAATGTTTCACCTTAAAATTTTGTATATTTGTAAAAAAAAATTTAAGCAAGTATTCAAGTTACAGGTGTTTAAAAATAAAAACATTTCAATTTTCGAGCCCTTAAAGCTCCTAAACAAGGGGCGAAACAAAAAAATTTTTTTAACCGACTCTTACTAGTTTCGGAAAATCTAGCTTTTTCCAAAATTTCAAAACCCTAGCTTGAACTGTTTAGAAGATATGTGTGGCCCAAAATTTTGGAAAAATTTAGTTTTGCATAATGGTTCATTTTAGTACGGATACCATACCCTAAAAATTTGTATTTTAAAAGTTTATAAAACAAGCTTTTTTGTGCCATTTTCAGATTGAAAATACAGAATTCATCTAAAACGAATTACAACAAAATCTATTCCTAGAATTAGTTCAACAAATACATATTAATAATACACAAAGAGATCGATTTACTATAGGAAAGAACTTTTTTTTTTTTCTCATTAATTTTATTTCATATAAGCAATTAATACATCTCTTAAGACTAAACAATTAAATTATTAGTATAAAATAAACTAGTATCGCCCTGTGCTCGAAATTCGAGCTATTTTTGCTTTTAAGTTAACATATAAAATTCGTTTTGTGTAAATTATATTAGACTTTACATAATAAAAATTATGCCAACAGTGTTGTCAACAATTCTTGCGCTTGAAATTAGCTTAAAAAAAATTTATAATTTTTCTTAATTATTAAAACGTTGTTAAGTACGGATTTTTGAGTTTTATTTCTATAGCTTAAGCCGCTTTAAAGAGAGGATAAATTGGTACAGTTAAATTAAATTAAAATTCTAAATACATATAAATATTATTCTAATAAATACATATTTCTAAACATATACATATATTTATTGAAGTCAAGAACCCAAAATTCGAGTTAATGCTGTCCTTCATATAGCAAACTGTACTTTTTTCTAAACATTTTAGTACGATATAAACTATATTGTACGTATTCTGTATCCTAATTAAAAAACTCTATGAATACATAATATGTACAACAAAATATAACATATCATAATTCATAAGTTTAGTAATTAGTATTATATTATATTGAAGCTGCCAGAAGTACAAATAATAGTCAAGTTGACCGAAGTCTTTTTTTAAATTTCAATCTTAAGATTTATAGCAAAAAAAAAAAGTTTTTCAATAAATCAAAGAATAAATATTTCCTACCCTTTTTTCATTTTTAAATTTAATAGCTACATAGGTAAATTTTTACTACAAATGTATGCTTATTTAAAAATCTGAAAACATGCGAAAAATGATTCTGAATTGCTTAGTTTACTTTATACCTTTTTGTCTAGTTTATTTATTTTATATTTCCTAAGTTTTTTATTGACAAAAATATATTTCTATACATGGTCGTGAGCCATAGCTCATAAGTTTCTTAAAACAAATAAATATTATTGCTTTTATTCCTTTAAGAGGAGTAAACTCTTTTCTACTCTCAACTTTTGCCAGCTACTTCAGCCCTTGTAAAAGAGTGTATGACAGACAGAGTAGATAAATAATTTCCGGCAGATGGCTTTAATTAAAATTCTCTTGAATAGGTTTTGTCAAATCATATTTTTTATTTGATAACCAATAAGCACTTACCCCCTTCCATCTTAAAAAATATTCTTTATATTTATATCAGCAATTAACCTTAATTTTTTCACTTTATTAATATTTAAATACTATTAAATATAATTAACTTCTCAAATGACAGGTGGTTTTAAAATGTCAAATATATATATGATGATAATCTGACAATTATGTGCTCCTGAAACAAAAATTAGCGTTCCATTTACAAACTACGCCTATCTATCTTCATGTACAATTTTGATATATAAAATTCGTTCGTTTTGTCAAAGTAAAACTAATAGTTTTTTTATTATAAAAAAACATTATTCTATGTTGAAAGTGTGAAATAAACTTTTCAATTATTAGAATGAAATCTAAAACATACGACGTACAATTTTTATACGGCAGTACGTCAATACGTCTGTCTACATATCCATTATCGGTAAATCGATACGCGCGTACAATATTTAATTTATCAAAAATATTTATTTGAATGTTTTAATTTAGTACCTACAAAAAATATTTTTAATTTCATATTATAGGTATTTTGAATATAATATATTTTTTAATAAAAATTATTGTAAAAAAATATTATTTTTTAAAACATAATATTAGAAATATAAGAAAAACCAATAATAATATTTTTATACATTTTGTCAATATTTGTAAATTTTAAAAGTCCGAGATACAGTACATTGCTTTACGCGTATTTTCGCTGCTCTAATGTAAATTTATGAACCTATGTTTTTCTCAATTTTTTGACAGAAATTATACGCTGCGCGCTTTTAGGTTAGGACCTAAGGAACAAATAACTTTTTTTGAGAAAGATAATTTTTTTAGTTTTGCAAACATATTGTACTGTAGGTATTTTTAGTTTATTAGAATATTTGTATGTTTTAAACTAAATTATTTAAAAAAAAATGTTATTTTAAAATATTTTATTAAATATAAGCAGCATAAGAAAAAACAATTACAATATGTATTTTTATACACGTTGTCAATTTTTAAATTATAAAATTTAAAACGTCGCGTATGCTTACATGTAAATTTGTTTACGTAACTAATTATTTCAAAATTTTTTGACAGAAACTGAATGCCGTACATGCTGATTTTGGCTAATCCATAAGAAACAAATCATTTCTCTTAAGAAATATTATTTTTTTTTTTTCAGTTTCTGCATATTTCAGAATTCGGTTTTTAATTTTACAAAAAACTTAACAAAAAGCAACCACAATTTACGATTTACAAAAAAATTTTTTTTTAGTACCTACTGTATTATAATAAATTTCAAACAAAAACAAAATACAGTACTTTTCGGTTACAACGACCATTATGGGACTGAAAATATTCGTCGTAATAAACGAATGTCGTTTTAAAAGAATGCTGTGAATTTTGAAAAATTAGTATAAGACTTGAACATTGTAGAATGTGCTGATTCTAGAATGGACACTTCGAACTCATTTGCTAACATTTTATTTGATGTGTCAGCCTAAAGCCTATGTATAGTGCTTTTTCTTCTATTGATATTTTTTTTGTATTTGTGATGCGTTATTATGATTGTTTTTATATTCAAAACTAAATAAAAAACACTTAATTAATCGCCAAGCAACATTATTAGATATAATAAGTTTAAATAAAAGAAATATCAATGTAATAAAAATCTTACATTTTTAGGTAAAATTTAATTCTTTATCAAAAAGTGTAGTTTAATATAATTAAAATTGAACCGAGTTCGTTATAAATGAAAACTACTGTATAAACCAAATGTATTGCTTTCATTTCGAACTCATTTTTTTCGTTCACTTTTTAAGATAAAGAAAAAACAAAAACAAAAAAAAAATTTTAAAAAATTTAAATCTCCTTGTTCATTGAATATTTGAACTAAACAAAAAAAAGAAAGATATACATTAGTCGGCGCATATAATATTTGATTTAGATTTAGCTGCGAGTTAAAACCGAAAATGAATTACTTTTACACAGAAAGTCGGCGCATAATATTAGAGTCATAAGCCTCAACTTTTAAAAGCGTGACCGTTAAATTCAAATTTAGGTTAAATTAAAGACGGATTTTCACCTGAAAAAACGCAATATTCTAAAAAAAAAAAATATCATTGTCCTATGAAAACAAAAAAAACCTTTATTTTGGTTTTTGTTTCATTAAAATTGGTCAAATAGTTTGCTCTAAAAAAGGATGTTTATATTTGTATGGGAAAAAATAAGCCGATTAAATTTTATGATATAGTAAAGATCATTCTGTTACTAAAAAAGTAAGTGTCGAATGATCTACATAATAGTTACTAAAATAAAATAATATGTTGGGGTAAGAAGAGATTGAAATTACTATTATATATGTATGTGATTAATAAATAAAAAAAATAAAAAAAAAATATACAATTGAGTGTTTTTACATCAAAATATTGTTGAAAATTAATTAACAAAGTATAATGCAAGAAAAAATAAGAAAAAAAGTAAGTTAATATAAAAAAAAAAAAGAAAGTAGTACAAAACGGACAAGAAGAATATGAGAACAAAATTGATTTCTATACACACACTTCTGTTTTTCTGAATTAACCGAATCAAATTGGATGAGCCAAGATTTAATTTTTGATAAGAATTGCGATAAAACTCTAATATTTCAAGTATTCTCTGTCAATCTATTAAATAATCTTGGTGCAATAATACTATAAAAATGACAAAAATGCGGGAACGAGGAATATCTACAAGATTTCTATTATTTATTCTTTAATTATAGTGAAGAGTGCCTCTAGTATCGCAGTATCCAGATCTAATGAAAAATAGTTTTGTAGAAGTACAGATTTCTTACAGAAAGAATACCAGACATAAAAAACAGATTATGAGTATGTGTATATCTATTATTTTTATATACCACTCTAATAGCGTATTTTTGTGATGTAACAAGAGGCCGAATTTTGTTATAATAAGCTCCACCCCAACACGTAATCCCATATTGAAGTTTAGAATGATAAAGAGCATAGTAAAACATCAAACAAACTTTTGTCGAACTATATAAACTAACTAGATATAATTGGCGGATAACATTGTTAAAGTATTTTTTAAGATACGAAGTGTGATCAAACCATGACATTTTGGAATCAATAATTAAACCCAAATATTTGAACGTGACCAAATTTTCTATTTTAAAACAATTTGCATTACACAATGAGATGATGCTATTCGTTGTATTCATATCCCTAGAGCCAAAATTGTTTAAACAACATGCAGAGTGGTAATTAATAGCAAGTAATTTTAAAGAAGAAGAATTGTAGATATTAAAAGTCATATATTTGGTTTTAGAGCTTATTATAAGTTTGTGTTTAGCGAACCAATTACTTAGAATATTTAAGTCATGGTTAATATTTTCGACAGTTTCATTATAATTAGAGGTGGCATAAGTAAAAGCTGTATCATTTGAAAATGCTGTGGGTTTACCCTTAAATGATTGTAAGAATAAGGAGTTTATAATTTCAGGACTGAGCCCTGCGGGACTCCACAATTTATATCACTCATACAACCAAATACATTTTTAATTTTTACCCGTTGTTTTCTACCCATAAGGAAAGAGCTAAGCCTATCAAGAACAAAACCTCTGATATCAATTACAAACAATTTATCTAATAAGATTCTATGTTCCACAAGGTCAAATGCTTTCGTGATATCAATAAATAATGCTGAGCAAGGTTTTCCTGTATTCAAAGCATCATATATCTCAGAAGAGAATTTTAGCAAAGCTCCTTCAGTAGACTTCTTCCGTAAAAACCTAAATTGACAATTATTAAAAAAATTTATATTATTTAGATAGCATAGTATTTTTTGTTTAATTGATTTTTCTAAAATTTTTGAAAATGTTGAAAGAAGGAATATAGGTCTATAATTATTCATTAAGGGGGGGGGGGGGGGGCACCTTTTTTAAATAGTGGTACAACTTTAGCAATTTTAAGGTTTTTTGGGAAAATTCCAGTAAAAATGCTTAAATTAAACAAATATACGAGAATATCTACTATATGAAATGATACAATTTTTATTATCCGACTACTTATACCATCGAATCCACTAGAATTCGAATTTTTAAGGTTTGACATAATTCTCAGTACTTCAGAGCCAGTAATAGGTTCAAAAAAGAAATATCATGATTATTTCATTTAATGTTTTGGCTATATTGACAAAGTATTCATTGAAGTAATTGGCAATTATATCATACTAGCTGATGGCCCGTCACAGAATGACGGAAGGTCAATTGAAAGAAGAATACATATACATATATTGTATATCAATACCATATTCTTAAATGAAATCGCAACCGTGACTTTTTGTTTAACGCACATTAGGCTTCGATTCTAGTAATAGATACACAAAAAAAACAAATGAATCAAATAATTTTTTATGAATATGTTACGTTTTCAAGTCCCTTCTTGTTCAAATTTTTTTTGAATTTTTTTTTTAATTTCAATTAATATTTTTTTCGGTGAAACTTCCGGAAAGGGGTTGTGAGCTATCAAGATGACGTCATCACATAACGGTACTAAATATCTCAAAGTTTCCGAATATATATACCATTAGTGGCGATGGCGCCATCTAGTGGTCGAAAAATGCATTACAAAATGTTCCTAAGATTTTGTAGCATTTTTATTAAAATGTTATATTTTTCCTGTTAGTCCATAAACTGGAACCAACATCTTACAATATTGTAGGGAATGATATTGTCTTTCATAAACATCTTGTTTCATCTGGATCGGTGCTACCATTTTTGAGATATTGCAATTTAAATTGAAAATTTAAAAAAAAAAAAAAATAAAATCCAACTTTCAAAAAAACTACTATAACTGTGAAATTTTCAAAAACACCCTGTATTATTATTATCCCATTAGAAAGGCCTCCTAAAACTCTTTCCAACGGTATATAATAAGTATGGCATATGTTGACAAATAGCCCCACCAGAGAACATAAATGCAAAAATGACGCAACAATTTTATTAAAAAATACATTTTCATACTTTATTTGTCATAAATTTATTTTGCCTTTTTGTTTTCCATTTGAAATATTTATTTTAAAATTTAAGAATGTACTTTATAGTTTGATACAATATTGAGTTGGGTTTTGTTTAGAAGATTTTTGAGGTATTTATATGTATGTAAAGTATAATTAGAAAGGACCTTAGAGTTGGTTATAAAGTCAGAATTATACGCTTTTTCCAGAATATTTATATACTAAGATTTTGAAGATTGACAGGGTTTGGAGTTGGATATAAAATTACGCTTATACTGTTCCAACAACCTGTATAACGTTTTATTTAGCCCTTTCGTTGGGCCCTTTCGTTGGTTGGGCGAACAGGTTGTTCGCATTTGAATGCGAAATAAAGCCATATCATTTTCTAAAATTTTACGAAATAAAGCCATATAGTAAAATTGATACAAATTCTAACACTAAAATGAAAAGAATGGTATATGAATTCGGATACCTAATTCATTCAAAAAATTAATAAGTTCCTAATTTTTTTTAATACACTGTAATAAAACATGTTAAATAATATTATATTTTCATTACGGGGGCTGCCGCCCCCGAACCCCCGCTAACTCAATTATTGAAGCTAGATTTTGAATCCAACACTAAAATGAAAAAAATGGTATAAGAATTCGGATACCTAATTCATTAAAAAAATTAATAAGTTTCTAATTTTTTTAATACACTGTAATAAAACATGTTAAATAATATTATATTTTCATTACGGGGGCTGCCGCCCCCGAACCCCCGCTAACTCAATTATTGAAGCTAGATTTTGAATCCAACACTAAAATGAAAAGAATGGTATAAGAATTCGGATACCTAATTCATTAAAAAAATTATTAAGTTTCTAATTTTTTTAATACACTGTAATAAAACATGTTAAATAATATTATATTTTCATTACGGGGGCTGCCGCCCCCGAACCCCCGCTAACTCAATTATTGAAGCTAGATTTTGAATCCAACACCAAAATGAAAAGAATGGTATAAGAATTCGGATACCTAATTCATTAAAAAAATTATGAAGTTTCTAATTTTTTTAATACACTGTAATAAAACATGTTAAATAATATTATATTTTCATTACGGGGGCTGCCGCCCCCGAACCCCCGCTAACTAGATTATTGAAGCTAGATTTTGAATCCAACACTAAAATGAAAAGAATGGTATAAGAATTCGGATACCTAATTCATTAAAAAAATTAATAAGTTTCTAATTTTTTTAATACACTGTAATAAAACATGTTAAATAATATTATATTTCATTAAGGGGGCTGCCGCCCCCGAACCCCCGCTAACTCAATTATTGAAACTAGATTTTGAATCCAACACTATAATGAAAAGAATGGTATGAGAATTCGGCATAGCTATTTCATACTAAAAATAATCAACCCTAATTAATAAATATAAATATTCTGGAAAAGGGGGCAATCCTGGTTTTGAATCCAACTCTAAAATCCCTCCTAATTGAGAATCCCACATATACACATATACAAATATTCTGGAAAAAGCGTAAAACCCTGCTTTTGAAACCAACTCTAAAACTCCTTCCTAACTATTTAAATAAAAAAATTTGGAAAATTAAATTGCTTCTATTTTCACAAATAAAATTACTTCTGATTTTGTAGCCTAAGGGCCTTTCTAATTATATTTTTACATACATATTTAAATAAAAAAAATTTTAAAACTTTGAGGTTGTCACCTCCAAAATCCCTCAAAACAAATTGTCAGAACCAAACTCAATATTGTATCCAAACCTAAAATGCATTCTTACATTTTTAAATTTGCCAAAAAGGCAAAATAAATTTATGACAAATAAAGTATGAAAATGTATTTTTTAATAAAATTGTTGCGTCATTTTTGCATTTATGTTCTCTGGTGGGGCTATTTGTCAACATATGCCATACTTATTATATACCGTTGGAAAGAGTTTTAAGAGACCTTTCTAATGGTAAAATAATACAGGGTGTTTTTGAAAATTTCACAGTTATAGTAGTTTTTTTGAAAGTTTGATTTTTTTTTTTTCTTTTTTTTAAATTTTCACTTTAAATTGCAATATCTCCAAAATGGTAGCACCGATCCAGATGAAACAAGATGTTTATGAAAGACAATATCATGCCCTACAATATTGTAAGATGTTGGTTCCAGTTTATGGACTAACAGGAAAAATATAACATTTTAATAAAAATGCTACAAAATCTTAGGAACATTTTGTAATGCATTTTTCGACCACTAGATGGCGCCATCGCCCCTAATGGTATATATATTCGGAAACTTTGAGATATTTAGTACCGTTATGTGATGACGTCATCTTGATAGCTCACAACCCCTTTGCGGAAGTTTTGCCTTTTTTTCTTATTTAAATGCGTACTTGCTTAAATTAAATAAATTAATAAAAGATTTTAAATTTTTTTATAGGTTTATTTTGTTTCAATAATGATCTATTTCTCCATCAATTAATGTTTTGTATACATATTTTTAAAAACTATTGCTATACATAGTTTTCACAATCATTGCTTAAATTCAAATCGAAATATTTGTTTGTTGCTAAAATTTTACAATGTATCTACCATGCTAAAATGTACCTATTTATATGAACGCAAAATTGTATTAAATGCTGATTTTTGGATTGAGTTTTGCTTTATTTACAAATTTTGAATTATAAACTTTATTTGGAATTTTTTTTAAAATACCGAATGAAGTTAAAAAATATATACTTATTTGGCTTCTATGGTGCTGACTCCTGGGTACATCGAACTCAAGTATTGTACACCTGAAGCCACTTTGTCAACCTCTACACCATTTTTTTCCATTTTTAGCTTCTTTTAAATGGAAAAATTAATTAAAAGGAATTATCAGGGAAAGATGCAGGGTTGAGAGAGAGATGAGGGAACTTTGAGGAAACTTTGAGTAACTTTGAAATACTTTGATTCTATTGCTTGGTTTATTTTCTTTTCCAAACAAGCAAGGCAACAAAGCGTACATTGGTTGTTTCAGATTTTCACTGTGAAGCATAGTCCCCTGTTTAGTAGCTATCACGTCCCCTGTTTAGTAGCTATAATGGCTCGAAAATTAAAATTTTTTCTATTTATAAACACCTGTAACTTGAATACCTGTTCAAATTTTTTTTTCTTAATATACAAAATTTGAAAGTTCAACATTATACTTTAACACATGTTAAAAGATTTTCTTAAATTGAAAAACGGTTCTTTAAATTGAAGAAAGTGTCTCTCAGTTTTAACCATTTTTGTGGGAATCACCAGTGTGGGAATATTTTGAAAAAAAGGGAAAATCAGAAGCAATTTGCAGTTCATGCAAAACTATTATACAACGCCAAGGATCTAATACAAATGGAATGGTTAACCACTTGAAATTACACAACATTTCTTTGATATTGACCAATCTGTTTCAAAAAAATTAAAAGTGGATGAAACTGGTATGCTAAAATTTGTCAGACGGGAAACACTTAATGAAATATTGGCAAAATGTGCTGCCAAAGATGCTTTTAGCATAAAAGGGATAACTTCTTCCGAAGCTATCAAAGCCCTTGGTTATAATATGCCCCAAAGTGAAGCAACACTTATCAAAAACATAATGCAGTTTTATGAAAACAAAAAATCTGAAATGAAAACTTCTTTATTGCTTCAAATCAAATCTGGGAACAGATTCAGTATAACTGTATGGAGTAACTGTATGGAACGAATGGAGTGACATCACTATGACAAGGTATATGAATGTTACGCTCCACTCGGTAGCTACAGCAGCATATGTTCTTGGTCTTGTTCCTATCATAGGGTCTTGTGATTCAGATGCCACTATTACGTTAGTAACCGAAAAGCTCAAAGAATTCGGTATTAATTTAGTTTCTGATATCGTAGCCTCTAAAAATGATGAAGCTGCGGTAATGGTCAAATATGGTAGGAATATTGAAGCAGAATGTCAGTTATGTATGAATCATGGAATTCATCTGGGTGTAATTGATGTGTTTTATAAGAAAATTAATCATGCAATATTGGATGAATGCGAAGCAAATGATAATTATGTAGATGATGAAAAAGAATATGAAGATAAAGATGATGGTGTTGATTATGATGAAGATGACCATCGATGAAACTAATAATTCTGTTGTAGATCACAATTTAAATATTGAAACCAAAAATGAATTGCTAGTGGTATCAGTACGTAAAGATATTAGAATCGTTCTTTATGAGACAAGAAAAATTATAATTTTTTTTAAAAGACCTTGGGTTAGGAACTGTATTCTGCAAAAACACATAATAGAACAAGAAGGTAAAGGATTACGGCTCCTTCTTGACTGCAAGACCCGATGGAATTCTATTATTCCTATGATTAACCGTTTCCTAAAATTGATTAATTGCATTAACAAAGCTTTAGAAGAGGTGGACAAAGAAAAGTATCCAGAAGACTACATTAAAGTCTTGAAAGACATATCTGATGTTTTACGACCAATAGAGCTGGCTGTAGTTGAGTTGAGCAAAGAAGACAGTAATTTACTGAAAGCTGAGGGAGTTTGTACATTTCTTTTAAATAAGTTACAAGAAGCAAATAATGATCTTGCCACTGAAATGATGAATGCCTTAAAAATACGAATTGATGAAAGAAGAAACAAAAAGTTTTTGCAAATCGGTTCTTATTCACAATCTAATGAACATTTTACTTATTCCTCAAAATATTTAATAAAATCATTGCCCAAAAATTTTTATGAAAGGTTATTCAATAGTGATGAAGAAAGTGAACAATAAAACTATAAAAACAAAACTTTTTTGAATATTTGTACTATTTTCTTTTTCAGTGTTTGTTACCCGGATAACCCGGGTACCCGGGTAGTGTAACTATGAACTACTCGGATACCCGGGTAATCTAAAATCCGAGAAATTTGGATTCCCTAATTACACTCTTTCCTTTCATAAGTTTTTTTTGTAGATAAAGAAGAGAACTTCACACTTACAATGCCTGTATTTATAGAAGCAGCATTAAGAGAGTTGTCAATTGATTTTGAACATAACAAAACAGTAATCAATCTCATAATAATTTACATATTAAAACTACCGTTGAGAAGAGTAAAAATTTTTTCTTTCATATTTGATTTGTTTACTTCAGCAATACCAATAATATCTATGCAATTTTCCATCTCCTTCTGTTCCATTATATTAATTTTATTCTCTAGCATATCAATTTTTTTACATAAGAGATTATTTTTATTCTCTAGTTCATCAATTCTTGAAATAGCATTAGTATTAATGTTTTGCAATTTAATAATTTCATCGTATAGCGTTTGTAGAGTTATTTCTTCAGTGTTAAGATTGTGATCTTCATTCATATTTACAGCCGAAAATAATTCGTGATTATGTATTGATATTTATAGTAGGAGATGATATTATATTGTCTGGAACAATGCTATTAGGAGTATTAACTTTGTAAACGTTTATAGGAGTATTAACTTTTGAGATAGATACTCTCTTTAAACAATTTCTGCATATGTATTGCTTTTTATTTTTTTCTAAATATTCAATCACATTTTTATCAAAATTGGCGCACTTTCCATGAATGTATTTCATAACAAACTTTCAGTTTGTTTGGAATACTTATATTAATATGAAAAATTTCTTTATAATCTCAGTTAACAACAAACTATCATGGAAAGATAAAAGGCCATTGAATATGTTTACATTAACTTTCGACAATAAAGAGAACATTGAAAAAATCTATAAAATTACTACTATACTTGGAAGTAAAGTAGAGATTGTACCAATAAAGGGAATTAAATTAATTCCTCAATGTAAGAATTGTCAAGGATTTGGACACACTCAAAGATATTGTCGTAAAGAGTCAAGATGTGTCAAATGCACCGGTAAACACTTAACGAAAGATTGCAATAAAGAGAATAAACAAACTGCTAAATGTGTCAATTGTGGTGAAGGACATCCTGCCAACTATAGAGGTTGTCTTGTTGCTAAACAACTACAAAAAATTAAAAACAAAAAAACTGGACACCCTGTTCAAAATAAAAAATCTACAAGCAGCGTAGCTGTACAAAAAGAAGATAGCAATACAAACGTAAAAATACAAAATAAACCTAGTTATTCTTCTGTTGCTGCATCAGGAGCTGAACTAGAAAATACTAGTAATGATAAACAAAATAAAAAGGATGAAAACGATATAAACAAAAATCTCAACTTCTTATTAAAGAAATAGCTAACTTATCCGAAAGAGTTAAAAAACTTGAAAGTAGAAATATAAAATCTGCTTCTAAATCTAAAAAAAATAAGTGAAATGGCTAACATATTAAAAATAATGACATGGAATGCACACGGATTACTTAAACACAAAAATGAACTGGAAGCAGTCCTTGATATAAATAATACTGACGTGTGTTTATTATCAGAAACGCATTTTACAAAGCAATCCTTTATTAAACTTAAAGGATACAAAGTTTACCACACAATACATCCAGAAAATGCAGCAAAGGGTGGAAGTGCAGTAATAGTTAAAGAAAATATCTCCCACTATGAAGAAAACAAATTCTGTTCGGAAGATATACAGGCGACGGCAGTTAGTGTTAAAACCAAAATTATAGTATCTTAGTAGCTAGCTTATATAGTCCTCCAAAACATAATATCAAGTCAGAAAGGTATGAAGAATTCTTCAATAATATTGGAAAACGATTTATCATTGGTGGTGATTTCAATGCAAAGCACACCCACTGGGGATCGAGACTTTTTACAACGAAAGGTAGAGAGTTGTTAAAAGCTGTTCAGAAATATGGATGTGAGACTATCTCAACAGGCAAACCTACGTACTGTCCTACAGATCCAAATAAAATTCCTGACTTAATTGACTTTTTTGTCATTTAAAATATATCCAGTAATTATAGCTTTGAGCTGAATTCAGATCACGTTCCGATTATATTGTTACTTAGCGAACACATTATCTCTAAACCAACTAATCCCAGCCTGGTTAATAAAAAAACTGATTGGGCATGCTTTAAAAAAACATTAGAAGACCGAATTGATTTAAATATACCACTGAGAAATGAGGAGCAACTGGACTTTGAGGTAGAAAAGCTAATCAATGATATCCAGTTATCAGCATGGAAAAGTACCCCATTAATATCAAGAAAATTAAAAGGTAATAATTATCCCAAAGAAATATTAGAGCTTGTTTCTGAAAAAAGAAAAATGAGAAAGAAATGGCAACAGACCAGAGCACCACAATATAAAACCAAATTAAATAATCTTACAGCTCAGTTGAGACATGAAATTAAACAACTAAAGAACGACACAATGAGTGAATTTCTGCAGAACCTAAATAACGATTCTAGTACTGAATACTCTCTTTGGAAAGCTACCAAGAATTTTAAAAGACCAATCACACAAACGCCTCCAATAAAAAATGTTGATGGTAGTTGGTCCAAAAATAACAGACAAACAGCATTTACTTTTGCTGATCACCTAGAAAACACTTTCCAACCTAATTCTACAGAAAACCTTGAATTACTTCAAGAGGTTTTATGGCAAGAAAACAATAATATTCCATCTGTAACATTGGCTGAAGTTAGAAATGAAATATTAACAAATATAAAACCAAAAAAAGCTCCTGGGTTCGATCTAATAACCGGTCAAATTTTGAATGAACTTCCTGAAAAAGCACTAGTCATATTAACTTACCTGATTAACGCATCGTTTCGAATGCACTATGTGCCACAGCTATGGAAAATAGCTGAAGTCATAATGATACCCAAACCTGGAAAACCGCCACATGAAGTAGCATCGTATCGACCGATTTCATTATTACCGGTAATGTCAAAATTATTCGAAAAACTTCTCCTAAAAAGGCTAAATCCAATCATTGAAGAAAAACAACTGATCCCGAATCACCAGTTCGGCTTCCGAAATCAACACACAACTATTGACCAAGTACACCCCATTGTCAATGTCATTGAAAATACTTTAGAAGAAAAGAAAGTTTGTTCTGCATTATTTTTAGATGTTACACAGGCTTTTGATAAAGTTTGGCAAGAAGGGCTTAAGCATAAGTTAAATTTATTTCTTCCGAGCCAACATGCAAAAATATTACAGTCATATTTAACAGAACGATATTTCAGAGTCAAACAGGAAGATACTTACTCTGAATTGAAGGAAATCCGGGCAGGTGTACCACAAGGTAGTGTATTGGGACCAATCCTTTACCTCCTATACACAAGTGATCTGCCGATATTTGAAGAATACATTATTGCAACATTTGCTGATGACACTGCAATATTGGCTATTGGAAATAATAGTACTGAAGCAACAACCAAACTACAGGCAGCTATCACCGAGGTGCAAAGCTGGACTGATAAATGGCGCATTAAACTGAATGAAACAAAATCTGTATATGTTGATTTTACAAATAAACGTACAATTCATAAACCAGTTTATATCAATGAAAAGATAGTTCGGTTCGAAAATACAGCTAAACATCTTGGTATGACCTTAGACGCAAAGCTGAAGTGGAAACCTCATGTGAAAAAAAGCAAGAAGAACTAAACTTAAAGTACCGAAAAATGTACTGGCTTTTAGGCCGAAATTCTACCCTGTCAACATACAACAAGCTTCTGTTGTATCAACAAGTCCTGAAACCAATATGGACGTATGGTATACAACTTTGGGGTTGTACCAGTCAAAATAACAGAACAAATACAAAGATTCCAAAATAAAGTACTTCGTAAAGTAAAATAGAAAGATTATACAAAGATTCCAAAATAAAGTACTTCGAGGCATAGTCGACGCATAATGGTATATACGGAATATCAATCTACACAAGGACTTAGAAGTAGAAATGATAGATAGCGTCATCAAAAAGTATGCACAAAGTCATAAAAAACGACTAGAACAACACATCAATGTATATTGCTTTTCAACTCCTAGATAATGATGGTATAACTAGAAGGTTAAAACGAATAAAACCGTTTGAACTTTTGTAAAAATTGATATTTCATAATTATAAACGAAAAGCAATTACCATAGGATAAATACTTTGTAAACTTTTAAACGTAGCAAATTAGTATGATAAAATTAAATAATTTATTAGTGTTAATTTACTAGATGGTTATATAATAAATACACCAATTGGTGCTTTTATTTAAAAAAAAAAAAAAAAATATATTAATATTGTTTTGTAATTTGAAAACTTAAAAAAAAAAAACGAGAAAGAGTGTAGTAGAGTAGACTGTGTCAACTCTGGGATACCCGTATGACCATAATATATACGTTATATCATCCTGTTAATAACTTTTGGCAAAATTCAAACATACGACTTTATTAGGTGTAGTCTAATGCTCATATAAAATAAAAAGTTGTATGGCAGCTGCTCGAACCCACTGCAGTAGTCCAACCAAATTTTACAAAAACTTTTACCATAAAACTAAACTACTTTTGTCAAAATTTCAGACATCCATCTTTAATAGGTACAGAGTAATACTCATATTAAACAAGTGATGATAAAAAACCAAGGGTTTTTAAAAAAGCACATTTTCAAAATCATATAGTGTTTTATACTAAGTATTTTATCGGAATATAATGTTCAAGCTTTAATATTAACGTTTAATTTAGGAAATATATACGTTGGTGACTAAGTTACTTCTTACTTATAAAAACAGTAAATTTTTTATTTTAAAGTTCTAATAGCCCTTCAATGGGGAAGGTTGCCAAATTTCTCAAGGACCTAACTTCATCTAACCCCTCCTCCCCCTCCCTCTCCATTTTTGTAGTTTCTAGGAATTAAACCAAAATGTGGAATTTTGTTTAGAATTTTATTATCTAAGCAAAAATGGGTAAAACTGAGAGACACTTTCTTCAATTTAAAGAATCGCTTTTAAATTTAAGAAAAACCTTTAACATATGTTAAAATATAATGTTGGACCTTCAAATTTTGTATATTAATAAAAAAAAAATTGGACAGGTATTCAAGTTATAGTGCGGACGGACGTATGGACAGACGGACGGACGGACGGTCATACAGAGCTAAATTGATTTATTTTTCGATTCTGATCCGATCCATACACTTGAGTCTATATCTACCCCCCTCCTTCTCTGCGTCTCAAACGTAATGGCAAATTTATTATACCCTTTGACTATATAGTCATACGGGTATAAAAAAAATTTTTAAAATCATTTTCGTTTATTGAACAAAATAGTTTACAAAATTATCAAAAACAATAAATTACAAATTTTTTAAATAATATTCATAATCATTTAATGGTAATTTTTTAATGGTAATAATCATTTAAATCATATGAAATCGTAACTCGATAAATACATAAAAAACAACAACAAAACAAAATTCATATAATTTCATGTTTTGTACAAGAAAGATGACTGCAATATTTAAAATTTTTATATGAAAATATTGGAGTTAAAAAAGTTAGTTGTTCGAGAGCTACCCGAAGTTTTGGTCCGATGTTAACCAAAAAAAGGTAAGGAAACAGTGAGTCGGTGCAACTTAGACATACCCTACACCTATTCGGTTCAAATTTAATGGGAAGTTAATAAGTCATTTTAAAACCATAAAAGATTTTATTATTTTGATCTTCAGACATGGCTAACCAAATTAACTTTATAGTACTAAAAAACATTCTCTAATTACTTTATCTATTCAAAAATATTACAAACTCTTACAAATTTATCTATTTAAAAATATTAAAAAACAAAATAACTTGAAATAAATGAAAATAAAATCAACAAAAGTTAAAAAATTTGAATTATTAAATTTTGTGATAAAAAGCTAATCAAAGCATAATATATTTAATAATTAAAATTTTTCAAATCGATCAAAAGCTCCAGAATCTGAACTAATTGTCCGAACTCGACCAGAACCCATTCGCATGGTACCTTCATCATTAGTAACCTAGAGTTTAAATTTCATCAAAATAGAGGCATTATTTTTTGAGTTATACTGCTTTTAAGATACATGTTCGTTAGCCTTTGAACTTTTAAAGGATCCAGAACCCGAATATTAATATTTTAATTAATTTCGATGATGCTTTTAAACATTGGGGGGTCTAAGAGGAGTACAGAACCACCACTCTGATTGATCCAAAATTAGGAGAACGCGCAGGAAATAGTAAAGAACAACCTTGTGCCAAATTTGAAACTTCTAAATTTGTTTAAAGTTACTATCTTTATTAATTTCGAAAATATGCTTTAAGTTCTTCGGAGCTGTATGGCTGGTCCTCAACCCACTAATCCAATTGGTTCAAAATTCAAGTACACTAAGGAAAAAGAAAGAGACACCCTGATACCAAATTTGGAGGTTCTATCTTCATTTGTTTCGAAATTATGCTCGTTTGGCCTAAATTCGATCAAAAAATTCTAAGTTCCGAACCCATTGTACATTACCCACCGTACGCAATCACCGCCGTAGTTTCATTACCAGTACCCTACAACACAAATTTTATAAAGATAGCGTCATTAGTTGTTGATTTATCGTGATTTTTTATATATGTTCGTTAGCCCTTGGACCGATTAAAAGGTCCAAAATGCGAATCCATGGGCCGATTTCGCCCATTTGCAATCCCCACCGTACTTTCAGTCCTAGTAACCTTCAGTTTAAATTTCATCAAGATAGCTCCATTATTTTTTTGAGATAACGTGCATACGGACGGACGGACGGACATGGCTATATCGACTAGGGAGGTCACGCTGATCACAAATATATATACTTTTCCATATCTAGCTCGCTTTCTTTAGGTGGTTACAAACATCATACCAAAGTTAATATACTCCTTTACCTATTCTATAAGTGTAGGGTATAAAAATAGGGAACTTAGAAATTATTAAAAAATTTCAAAACCGTAACTCCTTTAGTTTTTCATTTATCGTGCTGACACACGAACGGACAGACACACATAGCTAAATTGATTTACTTTTCGATGCTGATCCGATACGTACCCTTGACACAATATCTAGCTCATCTAAATCAAAGCGTACTTTTGGCAAAATTTTAAACATTCAGCTTAATTAGGTGTATTGTAATGCATTTATAAAAAAAGAAGTTGTATGGCAGCTACTCGAACCCTCTGCAGTAGACCAACCATATTTTGATGTAATTTTGGCCATTGCACTAAACTATTTTTAACAAAATTTCAGACACCCAGCTTCCATAGGTATAGAGTAATACTCTTCTAATATATAAAGGAGAAAATTTGTTTGTTTGTTTGTTTATCCAGGATTCACGTGAAAACCACTGGTCCGACTGTCACAAAATTTTAAAGGAATAATTCAGCTTAATTAGGTGTATTGTAATGCTTTTATAAAAGAAGAAGTTGTATGGCAGCTACTCGAACCCTCTGCAGTAAACCAACCATATTTTGATGTAATTTTGGCCATTACACTAAACTATTTTTGACAAAATTTCAGTAATGCTCTTCTAATATATAAAGGTGAAAATTTATTTGTTTGTTTGTTTGTCCAGGATTCACGTGAAAACCACTGGTCTGATTTTCACAAAATTTTAAAGGAATAATTCTGAGAGCCGGTAGGGTGACATAGGCTAGGTCAAATTTTTCTAAGTCAACAGGTTGCGGCTCCAGAGCCGTTTTAAGTTTTTCGTTTTTTGGATGTCGAATCAAAACGGTTTGACCGATTGACTTGAAATTTTGCACAAATGTTCCCCTTAGCACCTGGGATTTGTTGTATAAATTTGGTAGGAATAAATTAATCCATTTCGACCAGGCGGGCTTTTAAAAAATTTTGTGTTTCCGATTTGTGTCCAATTTTACAGGGTGGTTTCGCAGTCGAAAAGAGAGTCTGGCAAAAATGTTTGTAGAGTTCGGTTATCCCGTTTGGGCACGAGGGCGCAATGAAGCTTTTTCAATGTTTTTGATGTCGAATCTAAGCGGTTTGACCGATTGACTTGAAATTTTGCACAACTGAAAAGCACACAAAAAATGGTACTTAATCCTTTAGTTTACTTTAAACCTTTTTGTCTAGTTTATTTATTTAATTTTTCTTAAGTTTTTTACTGACAAAAATATATTTCTATGTATGGTTCGAGTCATGCCACATAAGTTTCTTAAAACAAACAAATGTTATTGCTTGCGTTACTTTATGCGGAGTAAACTATTTTCTACTTTCAACTACTGTCAGCTACACAAGCTCTTGTAAAAGAGTAGATGAGAGGAGTAGATAATTAAATAATTTGCGGCAGATGGCTTTAATTAAAATTTTTCAGAATAAATTAATTTTCACTTGAATAGGTTATGTTAAACCATATTTTTTATTTGATAACCAAAAAGCACTTACCCCTTCCGTTTTAAAAAATGTTCTTTATATTTATGCCTGCAATTAACCTTAATTTATTCACTATATTTTTCATATTTAAATATATTAAGTACTAGCTTTTCTGCGCTTCTCAATGGAGGTTTAATTGAAATTGATGTTACTGCAAAAAGTTAAAACAAAATTACAAACGGTTTACACATATAAATTTTAAAATGTATGAAAGCAATCTCTTTTAAACGATTCTTCTAGGATTATTCTAGTAATTTTTGAAACTTTCTGTAATTCAAAGCAGTGCAACCTACCTTCCAAAATTTGCGTAATTTACTTCCAAAAAAATTTTTTTCACCAATCGTAGGACCGACTGTTAACAGATTCAACTCCATTTTCAAGTTGCTTCACTTATATAAAATTTGAGATCAACCGGTTAAATAGTTTCTAATTTAGAGTTAAGTAACACAAAAATCTATTAAAAATCACTGTGCCTCATTGGGTTAACGGAACTACACTTTCTTTTTGGGCAAAGCAGTATTACGCAAAATTGGACGTCATTGGCTTCCAAATCTTTTTTTTGTCAATAGTCGGGCCGGCATGGGTTAACCAATTGCAAGTCTGTTAAAAGAGTTAATTTCATTCAAAAACGGAACACATATACAAAATTTGAAGAAAATCAGTTAAACCGTTTCTAATTTAGAGTAAAGTAACCAAAAACTTTATAACAAGCTGTTGGGCCGCAATGGGTTAATAAAACTCAACAAAATTTAGAGTTAAGTATTGAAAAAACCTATAAAAAGCTGTTGGGCCCAATGGGTTAATGCAACTCAATAAAATTTTTTTGCGGGCTTTCCTTTTAGCCAAAGCAGAATATCATAAAATCGGAGAAAATTTGGACCCAACATTTTTTTTGACCACCTGTCGGCCCGACATGGGTTAACAAATTCCAAAACTGTTATTAGATTCAACTCAATTCTCAAAGAGCATCACGTATACAAAATTTGAAGTCAATTGGTCAAATCGTTTCGAATTTATAGTAAAGTATTGAAAAAACCTATAAAAAGCTGTTGGGCCGCAATGGTTTAATGGAACTCAACAAAATTTTTTTATGGGGCTTTCTTTTTAGCCAAAGCAGAATTTCATAAAATCGGACAAAATTTTAACCCAAAATTTTTTTTGACCACCTGTCGGCCCGACATGGGTTAACAAATTCCGAAACTGTTAATAGTGTCAACTCAATTTTCAAGGAGCATCACGTATACAAAATTTGAATTCAATTCGTCAAATCGTTTCAAATTTAGAGTAAAGTATTGAAAAACTTATGAAAAGCTGTTGGGCCGCAATGGATTAATGGAACTCAACAAAATTTTTTTTGGATCTTTCTTTTAAGCCAAAGCAGAATTTCGTAAAATCGGACAAAATTTTGACCCAAAATTATTTTGGCCACTCGTCGGCACGACATGGGTTAACAAATTGCTAAACTGTTAACAGTGTCAACTTAATTCTCAAAGAGCATCACGTATACAAAATTTAAAGTCAATCGGTCAAACCGTTTTCATTTTAGAACAAAAAAGTTTAAATACTTGCACCACAGCCCCAACTTGGCGGTTCGCTAGAGCAAAATTGTTGGGCCACGATTTCTTTCCGTACCCACAAACCTCTATATACAAATTTTCATGAAAATTGGCTGGGCAGTTTAGGAGTCTATTCGCTACATACAAACAAACAAACAAACAAACAAATTGTCGCTTTTATATATATAGATAGTTAACTTCTTAAATGACAGGTACTTTTAAAATGTCAAATATATTTATGACAGTTAATCTAACAATCATGTATATACTGCTGAAACAAAAATTAGCGTTCCATTTACAAACTACTCCGATCTACTCTTCATCTACACTTTTTGATAAAAGGAACGCATTTATTATAGAAAAATTCGTTCTTCAGCCGAAGCAAAATTAAAAATAGTTTTTAGCACATTTTCAAAAAATTTTGTAAAAATGTGCCTATATAGTTTCACTCTGTCCGTCCGTCCGTCTGTCCGTCCGTCCGTCTGTCTGTCTGTCCGTATGTTTACAAAAACTTTTACATCGTTTGAAATAGAGAAAAGAAATTTTAACCGCGAGTAGGTATTACAAAAAAAATAATTTCGTAGAAGAATTTTTTTCTGTAGCCCCACCTGTTACAGAGCTGCAGACCCCCAAAGTTCACAAAAGCCCTATATTTAAATTATTTTAACAAGAGTTCTTTTAAGTGTATTTTCAATTTGAAAACGGCAAAAGATAGCTGGTTTTATAAACTTTATAAATTTTTAAAAGAAAAATATTTAGGGTTGCCATACGGTACTAAAATTTACCATTATGCAAAACACAATTTTTGCAAAATTTTTGGTCCTACATATCTTCTAAACGGGTTAAGCTACGGTCTTGAAATTTTGGGAGTAGTTAAATCCTTAGAAATAAGTAATAGTCGTTTAACAATTTTTTTTTGTCACGTCCCCTGTATTGCAGCTATAAGGGCCCGAAAATTGAAATTTTGCTATTTTTAAACACCTGTAACTTGAATACCTGTTCAAATTTTTTTTTTGTAATTTACAAAATTTAAAGCTCTTTAACTATATTTCAATATGTGTCAAAGGTTTTTCTTAGTTTTGAAGGATGACGAAGCTGCAGCCCCCGCAAATTCCAAAAAAGCCCTATATTTAATTTGGTATAATAAGAGTTCTGTTAGGTTTATTTTCAATCGAAAAACGGTAGATGAGAGCTGCTTTTATAGGCTTTACAAAAAAATGTCGCTGTAATGTATAGGGTTGCCATATGGTACTAAAATTTACCATTATGCTAAACTCAATTTTTGCAAAATTTTTGGTCCCACATACATTCTAAACGGGCTAAGTTAGGGTCTTGAAATTTATAATTATTTAATAATTATAAACGAAAAGCAATTACCATAGGATAAATACTTTGTAAACTTTTAAACGTAGCAAATTAGTATGATAAAATTAAATAATTTATTAGTGTTAATTTACTAGATGGTTATATAATAAATACACCAATTGGTGCTTTTATTTAAAAAAAAAAAAAAAAATATATTAATATTGTTTTGTAATTTGAAAACTTAAAAAAAAAAAACGAGAAAGAGTGTAGTAGAGTAGACTGTGTCAACTCTGGGATACCCGTATGACCATAATATATACGTTATATCATCCTGTTAATAACTTTTGGCAAAATTCAAACATACGACTTTATTAGGTGTAGTCTAATGCTCATATAAAATAAAAAGTTGTATGGCAGCTGCTCGAACCCACTGCAGTAGTCCAACCAAATTTTACAAAAACTTTTACCATAAAACTAAACTACTTTTGTCAAAATTTCAGACATCCATCTTTAATAGGTACAGAGTAATACTCATATTAAACAAGTGATGATAAAAAACCAAGGGTTTTTAAAAAAGCACATTTTCAAAATCATATAGTGTTTTATACTAAGTATTTTATCGGAATATAATGTTCAAGCTTTAATATTAACGTTTAATTTAGGAAATATATACGTTGGTGACTAAGTTACTTCTTACTTATAAAAACAGTAAATTTTTTATTTTAAAGTTCTAATAGCCCTTCAATGGGGAAGGTTGCCAAATTTCTCAAGGACCTAACTTCATCTAACCCCTCCTCCCCCTCCCTCTCCATTTTTGTAGTTTCTAGGAATTAAACCAAAATGTGGAATTTTGTTTAGAATTTTATTATCTAAGCAAAAATGGGTAAAACTGAGAGACACTTTCTTCAATTTAAAGAATCGCTTTTAAATTTAAGAAAAACCTTTAACATATGTTAAAATATAATGTTGGACCTTCAAATTTTGTATATTAATAAAAAAAAAATTGGACAGGTATTCAAGTTATAGTGCGGACGGACGTATGGACAGACGGACGGACGGACGGTCATACAGAGCTAAATCGATTTATTTTTCGATTCTGATCCGATCCATACACTTGAGTCTATATCTACCCCCCTCCTTCTCTGCGTCTCAAACGTAATGGCAAATTTATTATACCCTTTGACTATATAGTCATACGGGTATAAAAAAAATTTTTAAAATCATTTTCGTTTATTGAACAAAATAGTTTACAAAATTATCAAAAACAATAAATTACAAATTTTTTAAATAATATTCATAATCATTTAATGGTAATTTTTTAATGGTAATAATCATTTAAATCATATGAAATCGTAACTCGATAAATACATAAAAAACAACAACAAAACAAAATTCATATAATTTCATGTTTTGTACAAGAAAGATGACTGCAATATTTAAAATTTTTATATGAAAATATTGGAGTTAAAAAAGTTAGTTGTTCGAGAGCTACCCGAAGTTTTGGTCCGATGTTAACCAAAAAAAGGTAAGGAAACAGTGAGTCGGTGCAACTTAGACATACCCTACACCTATTCGGTTCAAATTTAATGGGAAGTTAATAAGTCATTTTAAAACCATAAAAGATTTTATTATTTTGATCTTCAGACATGGCTAACCAAATTAACTTTATAGTACTAAAAAACATTCTCTAATTACTTTATCTATTCAAAAATATTACAAACTCTTACAAATTTATCTATTTAAAAATATTAAAAAACAAAATAACTTGAAATAAATGAAAATAAAATCAACAAAAGTTAAAAAATTTGAATTATTAAATTTTGTGATAAAAAGCTAATCAAAGCATAATATATTTAATAATTAAAATTTTTCAAATCGATCAAAAGCTCCAGAATCTGAACTAATTGTCCGAACTCGACCAGAACCCATTCGCATGGTACCTTCATCATTAGTAACCTAGAGTTTAAATTTCATCAAAATAGAGGCATTATTTTTTGAGTTATACTGCTTTTAAGATACATGTTCGTTAGCCTTTGAACTTTTAAAGGATCCAGAACCCGAATATTAATATTTTAATTAATTTCGATGATGCTTTTAAACATTGGGGGGTCTAAGAGGAGTACAGAACCACCACTCTGATTGATCCAAAATTAGGAGAACGCGCAGGAAATAGTAAAGAACAACCTTGTGCCAAATTTGAAACTTCTAAATTTGTTTAAAGTTACTATCTTTATTAATTTCGAAAATATGCTTTAAGTTCTTCGGAGCTGTATGGCTGGTCCTCAACCCACTAATCCAATTGGTTCAAAATTCAAGTACACTAAGGAAAAAGAAAGAGACACCCTGATACCAAATTTGGAGGTTCTATCTTCATTGGTTTCGAAATTATGCTCGTTTGGCCTAAATTCGATCAAAAAATTCTAAGTTCCGAACCCATTGTACATTACCCACCGTACGCAATCACCGCCGTAGTTTCATTACCAGTACCCTACAACACAAATTTTATAAAGATAGCGTCATTAGTTGTTGATTTATCGTGATTTTTTATATATGTTCGTTAGCCCTTGGACCGATTAAAAGGTCCAAAATGCGAATCCATGGGCCGATTTCGCCCATTTGCAATCCCCACCGTACTTTCAGTCCTAGTAACCTTCAGTTTAAATTTCATCAAGATAGCTCCATTATTTTTTTGAGATAACGTGCATACGGACGGACGGACGGACATGGCTATATCGACTAGGGAGGTCACGCTGATCACAAATATATATACTTTTCCATATCTAGCTCGCTTTCTTTAGGTGGTTACAAACATCATACCAAAGTTAATATACTCCTTTACCTATTCTATAAGTGTAGGGTATAAAAATAGGGAACTTAGAAATTATTAAAAAATTTCAAAACCGTAACTCCTTTAGTTTTTCATTTATCGTGCTGACACACGAACGGACAGACACACATAGCTAAATTGATTTACTTTTCGATGCTGATCCGATACGTACCCTTGACACAATATCTAGCTCATCTAAATCAAAGCGTACTTTTGGCAAAATTTTAAACATTCAGCTTAATTAGGTGTATTGTAATGCATTTATAAAAAAAGAAGTTGTATGGCAGCTACTCGAACCCTCTGCAGTAGACCAACCATATTTTGATGTAATTTTGGCCATTGCACTAAACTATTTTTAACAAAATTTCAGACACCCAGCTTCCATAGGTATAGAGTAATACTCTTCTAATATATAAAGGAGAAAATTTGTTTGTTTGTTTGTTTATCCAGGATTCACGTGAAAACCACTGGTCCGACTGTCACAAAATTTTAAAGGAATAATTCAGCTTAATTAGGTGTATTGTAATGCTTTTATAAAAGAAGAAGTTGTATGGCAGCTACTCGAACCCTCTGCAGTAAACCAACCATATTTTGATGTAATTTTGGCCATTACACTAAACTATTTTTGACAAAATTTCAGTAATGCTCTTCTAATATATAAAGGTGAAAATTTATTTGTTTGTTTGTTTGTCCAGGATTCACGTGAAAACCACTGGTCTGATTTTCACAAAATTTTAAAGGAATAATTCTGAGAGCCGGTAGGGTGACATAGGCTAGGTCAAATTTTTCTAAGTCAACAGGTTGCGGCTCCAGAGCCGTTTTAAGTTTTTCGTTTTTTGGATGTCGAATCAAAACGGTTTGACCGATTGACTTGAAATTTTGCACAAATGTTCCCCTTAGCACCTGGGATTTGTTGTATAAATTTGGTAGGAATAAATTAACCCATTTCGACCAGGCGGGCTTTTAAAAAATTTTGTGTTTCCGATTTGTGTCCAATTTTACAGGGTGGTTTCGCAGTCGAAAAGAGAGTCTGGCAAAAATGTTTGTAGAGTTCGGTTATCCCGTTTGGGCACGAGGGCGCAATGAAGCTTTTTCAATGTTTTTGATGTCGAATCTAAGCGGTTTGACCGATTGACTTGAAATTTTGCACAACTGAAAAGCACACAAAAAATGGTACTTAATCCTTTAGTTTACTTTAAACCTTTTTGTCTAGTTTATTTATTTAATTTTTCTTAAGTTTTTTACTGACAAAAATATATTTCTATGTATGGTTCGAGTCATGCCACATAAGTTTCTTAAAACAAACAAATGTTATTGCTTGCGTTACTTTATGCGGAGTAAACTATTTTCTACTTTCAACTACTGTCAGCTACACAAGCTCTTGTAAAAGAGTAGATGAGAGGAGTAGATAATTAAATAATTTGCGGCAGATGGCTTTAATTAAAATTTTTCAGAATAAATTAATTTTCACTTGAATAGGTTATGTTAAACCATATTTTTTATTTGATAACCAAAAAGCACTTACCCCTTCCGTTTTAAAAAATGTTCTTTATATTTATGCCTGCAATTAACCTTAATTTATTCACTATATTTTTCATATTTAAATATATTAAGTACTAGCTTTTCTGCGCTTCTCAATGGAGGTTTAATTGAAATTGATGTTACTGCAAAAAGTTAAAACAAAATTACAAACGGTTTACACATATAAATTTTAAAATGTATGAAAGCAATCTCTTTTAAACGATTCTTCTAGGATTATTCTAGTAATTTTTGAAACTTTCTGTAATTCAAAGCAGTGCAACCTACCTTCCAAAATTTGCGTAATTTACTTCCAAAAAAATTTTTTTCACCAATCGTAGGACCGACTGTTAACAGATTCAACTCCATTTTCAAGTTGCTTCACTTATATAAAATTTGAGATCAACCGGTTAAATAGTTTCTAATTTAGAGTTAAGTAACACAAAAATCTATTAAAAATCACTGTGCCTCATTGGGTTAACGGAACTACACTTTCTTTTTGGGCAAAGCAGTATTACGCAAAATTGGACGTCATTGGCTTCCAAATCTTTTTTTTGTCAATAGTCGGGCCGGCATGGGTTAACCAATTGCAAGTCTGTTAAAAGAGTTAATTTCATTCAAAAACGGAACACATATACAAAATTTGAAGAAAATCAGTTAAACCGTTTCTAATTTAGAGTAAAGTAACCAAAAACTTTATAACAAGCTGTTGGGCCGCAATGGGTTAATGAAACTCAACAAAATTTAGAGTTAAGTATTGAAAAAACCTATAAAAAGCTGTTGGGCCCAATGGGTTAATGCAACTCAATAAAATTTTTTTGCGGGCTTTCCTTTTAGCCAAAGCAGAATATCATAAAATCGGAGAAAATTTGGACCCAACATTTTTTTTGACCACCTGTCGGCCCGACATGGGTTAACAAATTCCAAAACTGTTATTAGATTCAACTCAATTCTCAAAGAGCATCACGTATACAAAATTTGAAGTCAATTGGTCAAATCGTTTCGAATTTATAGTAAAGTATTGAAAAAACCTATAAAAAGCTGTTGGGCCGCAATGGTTTAATGGAACTCAACAAAATTTTTTTATGGGGCTTTCTTTTTAGCCAAAGCAGAATTTCATAAAATCGGACAAAATTTTAACCCAAAATTTTTTTTGACCACCTGTCGGCCCGACATGGGTTAACAAATTCCGAAACTGTTAATAGTGTCAACTCAATTTTCAAGGAGCATCACGTATACAAAATTTGAATTCAATTCGTCAAATCGTTTCAAATTTAGAGTAAAGTATTGAAAAACTTATGAAAAGCTGTTGGGCCGCAATGGATTAATGGAACTCAACAAAATTTTTTTTGGATCTTTCTTTTAAGCCAAAGCAGAATTTCGTAAAATCGGACAAAATTTGGACCCAAAATTATTTTGGCCACTCGTCGGCACGACATGGGTTAACAAATTGCAAAACTGTTAACAGTGTCAACTTAATTCTCAAAGAGCATCACGTATACAAAATTTAAAGTCAATCGGTCAAACCGTTTTCATTTTAGAACAAAAAAGTTTAAATACTTGCACCACAGCCCCAACTTGGCGGTTCGCTAGAGCAAAATTGTTGGGCCACGATTTCTTTCCGTACCCACAAACCTCTATATACAAATTTTCATGAAAATTGGCTGGGCAGTTTAGGAGTCTATTCGCTACATACAAACAAACAAACAAACAAATTGTCGCTTTTATATATATAGATAGTTAACTTCTTAAATGACAGGTACTTTTAAAATGTCAAATATATTTATGACAGTTAATCTAACAATCATGTATATACTGCTGAAACAAAAATTAGCGTTCCATTTACAAACTACTCCGATCTACTCTTCATCTACACTTTTTGATAAAAGGAACGCATTTATTATAGAAAAATTCGTTCTTCAGCCGAAGCAAAATTAAAAATAGTTTTTAGCACATTTTCAAAAAATTTTGTAAAAATGTGCCTATATAGTTTCACTCTGTCCGTCCGTCCGTCTGTCCGTCCGTCCGTCTGTCTGTCTGTCCGTATGTTTACAAAAACTTTTACATCGTTTGAAATAGAGAAAAGAAATTTTAACCGCGAGTAGGTATTACAAAAAAAATAATTTCGTAGAAGAATTTTTTTCTGTAGCCCCACCTGTTACAGAGCTGCAGACCCCCAAAGTTCACAAAAGCCCTATATTTAAATTATTTTAACAAGAGTTCTTTTAAGTGTATTTTCAATTTGAAAACGGCAAAAGATAGCTGGTTTTATAAACTTTATAAATTTTTAAAAGAAAAATATTTAGGGTTGCCATACGGTACTAAAATTTACCATTATGCAAAACACAATTTTTGCAAAATTTTTGGTCCTACATATCTTCTAAACGGGTTAAGCTACGGTCTTGAAATTTTGGGAGTAGTTAAATCCTTAGAAATAAGTAATAGTCGTTTAACAATTTTTTTTTGTCACGTCCCCTGTATTGCAGCTATAAGGGCCCGAAAATTGAAATTTTGCTATTTTTAAACACCTGTAACTTGAATACCTGTTCAAATTTTTTTTTTGTAATTTACAAAATTTAAAGCTCTTTAACTATATTTCAATATGTGTCAAAGGTTTTTCTTAGTTTTGAAGGATGACGAAGCTGCAGCCCCCGCAAATTCCAAAAAAGCCCTATATTTAATTTGGTATAATAAGAGTTCTGTTAGGTTTATTTTCAATCGAAAAACGGTAGATGAGAGCTGCTTTTATAGGCTTTACAAAAAAATGTCGCTGTAATGTATAGGGTTGCCATATGGTACTAAAATTTACCATTATGCTAAACTCAATTTTTGCAAAATTTTTGGTCCCACATACATTCTAAACGGGCTAAGTTAGGGTCTTGAAATTTTAGGAGTAGTAAGATCCTTAGAAATAAGTAGAAGTCGGTTAACAAAATTTTTTTGTCACGTCCCCTGTTTAGCAGCTATAAGGGCTCGAAAATTGAAATTTTGCTTTTTTTAAACACCTGTAACTTGAATACCTGTTAAAATTTTTTTTTGTTAATAAACAAAATTTGAAGGTCAAACATTATACTTTAACATATGTTAAAAGATTTTTTTAAATTTGAAAGCGGTTCTTTATATTGAAGAAAGTGTCTCTCAGGTTTAACCAGTTTTGCTTAAATAGTAAAATTTTGAGTAAAATTCCAAATTTTGGTACGATTTACAATTTAATTCCTTGAAACACTATATTATTTTGAAAATGTGCTTTTTTAAAAACCCTTGGTTTTTTTCATCACTTGTTTATTATAAAAAACATTATTCGATGTTTAGAATGTAAAATAAACTTTTCAATTCTTAGGGCTTAACCTAAATCAAAACATACGACGTATAATTTTATACGGCAGTATGTCAATAAGTCTATCTACGTATCCGTCAATCGATACGCGCGTATAGTATTTAATTTATCGAAAAATATTTTTTTGAATGTTTTAGTTTAGTACAAAAAAATTTTTATTTTAAATTATAGGTATTTTGCATTATTTTGATGTAAGATATTTTTTAATAAAATTTATTTTAAAAAAATATTTTATTTTTAGGTACGAATATTTCATTTATAGTTTTCGCCTTGTCAATTTTTAAATCCGAAGTACGTCAAGTATTTCGGTTGCTCAAATGTAAATTCATGTACCTAACTATTTATTTCAAAATTTTTGCTCTAAATTACACACCGTACGCATAGATTTTGGTTAGACCCGAAGTAACAAATCATTTAAATTACAAATTTTTTTTTAAGAAAGACTTTTTTTTAATTTTTTGCAAATATATTTTTTAATAATATATTTGTTCATCCCTCAAACGTAATGGCAACTGCAGAATATATTTCAAATATCGGTTTTTTTTATTTTACAAAAACATAACAAAAAGCAACAACAATAAAAGATGTTACAAACTATTTTTTTTAGCAAAACAAAAAGAAAATACAGTACTTTTCGCTTATAACTACCATGAAGGGACGGAAAATATTCGTCGTAATAAAAGAATGTCGTGAATGTTAAAAGAATGCTGTGAATTTTGAATTATTAGTATAAGACTTAAACATTGTAGAATGTGCTAATACTAAATTGACACTTGGAACTCATTTGCTAGAATTTAATTTGATGTGTCAGCCTCGAGCTCTTGTATAATGCTTTTTCTTTTAATGAAATTTGTTTTTGTATTTTTGATCTGTTGATTTTGATGATTTTTTTAATATTTAAAATGAATAAATAATACTAAATTAATCACCATTATTAGATATAATAAGTTTAAATAAAAGAAATATGAATGTAATAAACAGCTTACGTTTTTAGGTAAAATTTAGTTCTTTGGGGAAAAGTTGAACGTTTATTATAATTATAATTGATGGGTACATAGAAGCATATTTTTATATACTTATTTATTTAATTCTAACTCTAATGAGCTTATTCAGCTCGTACAGAGTGTAATTCAATATAATAATAAACTTAAAACACTATCAAATATACAAAAAAAATAAAAAAAAAATAAAAAAAACAAAAACTAAAACAATTACTATATTAAGATAACACACCAAATATACTATATATGAAAAGAGAAAACAATAAAAACCCCATTCTAAGTAATTTTAAGTAATTCAATTATAAACAACATGCAAATTGGAATTTTACACAACATAGAGACAGTAAATGATAAAAACTTTAAAACAAGAAAGTTAAAAATTTTGATATCTATAGCTTATATAGAATTAAAAAGATGTTCGCTAAGCTTGTTTTTAAATTTATTTATATCGGATATATTATTTATCTCAGAGGGCAACGCATTGTAGATTTTATAAACTTTGTTATGTATAGCATCTTGATTACTAAATCTAAATCTGGATGAAGTGATACGATTATTATCAGCATTTCTTGTTCCATTCATTGTCCAAAACTGGCTTTATGTTTGTATTTAAGTTGTTATGACGAATTAAATGCACTTGTGTAGCAAGCTTGTTATTTATCAACAAATGTATCGGCAGTATTTTACTCTTTACATGAATTGTACGTGTTACCATTCTGCGTTTATATTTAAAAATATTTTTAATTGCTGTAAAAATTTGAAGTAATTTAATATACTTGCTAAACGTATTTCTCCAAATAATTATGTCATATCTAATGGTTGAGTGAAACATACTAAAATACACTGTCCTTTTTATACTGTATGGAATGTTATTGATATATCTAAATATACCAGCAATTTTTCTCGCTTTTGAGAGTTGCTCTATAATTTGATTTTCCCAAGACAACTTCTCATCAATTATTACAATTAAGTTTCATAGTGATTATTATTAAGCTTAATCCGCAGTCTCTCATCACGTTTTCTATTGAATATCATGAACTGAGTTTTACTCGTGTTGATATGCAGTTTATGTTGGTTCATCCATTTTTTAATTTTTTCTAAGTCTTCATTTATAGTATTTTGTAACTTTTGGCATATAGATTCAGAATAAATGATTGCCAAATCATCAGCATACATATAAACTTTTCCGTTAATTTTTAAGTTTAATCGACCACTGATATATATATGGAGTACAATGTTGGTCAAAGAGAGCTTACTTGTATAACTCCAAAATCATTTTGCCTAGGACAACTTTTAAGAACACCATATTCTGCATACTGCATCCTATTGCTGAGGTAGCTTTTGAACCATTTATATTCATGACCCGTTATACCGTGCTCATAAAGTATCCGCATAAGTATACCTCTGCCAACGCTGTCAAAAGCCTTTTTAACATCGAACGAAACCATTGCGACTTTTTTATTAAACTGGAGATTAGAATGAATTTCTGTTAGCACATCCAATAGCGCTGCTTGTGTGCTGGACATTGTTTTAAAACTATATTGTTGTTTAGCAACATTTTTTGAGTCATACAGATGAGCGGTGATTTGATCATCTACCAACGTTTCAATAACTTTACTGAATACTGTAGAAAAATAAATAGGCCGGAGGTTGTTAAAATCAGCTATATCACCCTACTTCTCTGCGTTACAAACGTAATGCCAAATTTAGTACACCCTTTTGACTAATAGTCATACGGGTATAATAACTTTAAGGATACATATCTTAAAAAAATGTTAGATATGTATGTACGAGTATCAATAAAATTTTGGGAAACAAACTAATATTTTAATTTAATATAAAAAAAAATAAAACACTTTAAATTTTAAACTGAAAGATTGAGAATTCTAATTAACTGGTGTCATTTATTTAAAATTCAGAAAAAAATATCGCTGGTTTTAATTAAAGTGATTTTGTTAAAAGAAATAAGTAACTCACAAAATTTTAGACAATCTAAGTCAAATTATTAAAATTTGAAATTTTGGAACTCTTGAAAGCATGATTAAAACGGGTTATCAGTTAAAATAAAAAAAAATGTTTGTCTAAAAATTCTACACAAAATTTTTAGATTTTTAAAAATGTGCTTATTAATTGTACTCTGTTCGTTCGTCCGCATAACTTTTTTTTTCATAACGTTTTTCTGTTGCTCCATCCGTTACGGAGCTAGATCTCTCCAAAATCGGAAAAGACCTATATTTAAATTATTATAACTAGAGTTCTGTTAGGTATATTTTCACCCTGAACACGCTAAAAGATGCCATTTTATATAACCTTTATATATTTTCAAAAGGTACATGCATAGGGTTGCCATACGGTACTAAAATTTAACATCATCTAAAACTCAATTTTTGCAAAATTTTCGGCCCACATATTTTCTAAAGGGCTCAAGCTGGAGATTTGAAATTTTGAAAGAAGTTAGATCCTCAGAAATTAGTAGGAGCCAGTTAAGAATTTGTTTTTGTCACTTTTGTTAGGAGCTGTAAGGGTCCAAAAATTGAAATTTTGCTATAAATATTGCTTTTAAACACCTATAACTTTAATACCTGTCGATATTTCTTTTAATTTATATACAAAATTGAAAGTTCCAAAACGAAAGTTTCAACAAGTGTCATAGGTTTTTCTTACTTTGGCTTTGTCCGTCCGACCGTATCTCCGTATGTTTACACAAACTTTTACACCATTTGATATAAGGAGAAGAAATTTTAACTACGGGTAGGTATTGCAAAAAAAATAATTTCATAGAAGTACTTTTTTCTGTAGCTCCACTTGTAAGCTCCTCAAATTTGGGAGAAACCCTATATTTAAAACGTTATAACAAGATTTCAATGAGGTATTTTTTCAATCTGAAAACTTCGAAAGACAGATGCTTAAATAAGCTTTACAAATTTAAAAAAAAAATGGGTTGCCATACGGTACTAAAATTTACCGTTATCCAAAACTCAATTTTGGCAAAATTTTTGGCCCCACATAACTTCTGAACGGCTCAAGCTAGAAACTTGAAATTTTGGGAAATGTTAGATCCTCAGTAATTAGTAGGAGTCGTTTAAAAAAAATTTTTAGATTTGCAGGAACATTATTTCTCACTGAGTACTAAAAAATCTCCAGGGTGGAGAAACCCAGGTTAGTAGTTCTATTGTTGGAATTTATTTTCATCCAAATTTGCTAATACCTCGTTAATCTCAGGAATTGAGTAAATGTCTACTATTGTTAATTGGTTAATAAATATTGTTCTTTGGAGAAAATAAAAAGTGTAGTAGAAGAAATTATAAGAAAGCTACAATATTGATATGATAAATTTAAGAGAAACCAAATTATTTATTCACAGAATGAAAGAAGAAAGAGATGAGAAAGAAATAATTTAAAAAATAAAAACGAAAAATGTATAGGTACTTAAAAGAAATTAATATGAAAGTTTTAAAAATTATACAAAAAAAAAATGATGAATAAATCATATTGCTAAAATATAATATTAGAATTAGACAGGGAAGGATACTACAAAGCAATAGAGAGGAGTAAAATTATAATAGTTTTGGATATTTGCTGAGTTTATGATGAAACTTTTGTTAGAAGATTTTTTTTTTTTTTTTTTTTTTTATTTATTTATTTAGTATACAAATAAATAAATAAAAAAAAATTTATACAAATTTAAATTCATTTTTAAATTCATTTTTAAATTACTCCATATTATAAATTATTCAGTTACAATTCAATATTATTTAGTTTCAAATTAAAACTCAGTTACAAAATTCTTTTATAAATTTAAAATTCAACAATACATACAACGTTAATAGGTTTATACAAAAAAATATAATATAAAATTAAGCGAAATATTTCTCTAAGAGAAATTAGAAAAAAGAATATTATTAAAATATAAGATATACATTATTTATTTAAATATGATTTATTAAAAGTTTTTTAAATTCTCTGTTAGGTAGGTCATTAAACCATTTCAACACTATACACGACATTTTTTTTTACATTTTCATTTCGAAAGAAATTAAGTTTGAAGTTGAAAATATTTTTAAGATGATAATGGTGTACATCCTGGACGAGAGTTAAATTTCTAGTTAAGTAGTGCGGTAGAAGACCATTCTTCATTTTAAAGACAAAAACCAATACATTTAGTTTCATAATTTGATGTATATTGAGCCATTTTAGAGTTCTTAGCATTACATTTACTGAGCTATATCTATTTAATTTCAGAATTATCCTCATGCCCCAATTTTGTAGTTTTTGCAATCTGACCAAACAATCATTATTTGTAAAGCAAACAAGAGTATTTTTGAATATTTCACAGCCTTTTCAATATCATTGATAAAAATTAAAAATAGAAGTACTCCTAATATTTTACATTGCGATACCCCCAACGGTACTATTATGGAGGATGAAACGTGCCCATTCACCCTAGTTTTCTGCTTTCTATTATGCAGGTATGATTTAAACCATTCATATTCACTGTTACGTACACCATATTTCTCCATTTTTTTCAGTAGCAATTTCCGATCGACAGTTTCAAATGCTCTTTTTAAATCAATGAAGACAGCAATTATTACTTTTTTGTTATATATCTCAACTTTCCAATTGGCAATGATTAAGTTCAGTAAAGTTTCACAACTATGGTTTTACGAAAACCAGATTGATTTTCAGTTATTATATTATTCTCTTCAAGATATTTATTATGTTGCATATTAGATATTTTTTCAATGATTTTTGCCTCACATGTTATCATATTAATTGGGCGAAATTCGTTATATTTTTTTGAGTTTTTAATCTTTTCAATAGGGACAACCAATGTTTCTTTCCATTTATCCGGATAAATACCTGTCCCTAGAGATTCATTTATTATTTCCAGTAAATTTTCGCCTAATAGATCGTAGTTCTCCAAAATTAGTTTTGTGTTTACAAAGTTAATATCTTTTTTTTTATTCATGTTTTTAATACATAATTTAAGCGATTCAGAGACCCTTTCAAATTTAAATACACTTTGCCTGTATTCAATCATATCATTGTAATCCATATGTTTTTTTTTTTTTTTTTTCTTCCTTTACATTTATTTCAAAACACGAATAATAACTAGAGAATTACAATTACAAGTAAAAATAAAATTACAGATGCAACTATAAACTCTACAATACACGTATTTTTAATAAATGCCACTCCTGTCGGAGCATAGGGCGGAAACAAACTCCTTCCATCTATCTCGATCTTGCGCTATTCGCCTGACTTCTGCCCAACTCTGCTGCCGGGACTCTGCTAAGACCGTTCTGACCCAGGTGTTGCGTGGTCTTCCGCGTCTTCGTTTTCCCTGAGGATTCCATTGAAATGCCTGCTTGCCAATATCATCGTCCGGCTTCCGCAGGCGTGTGGCCTATCCATCGCCATTTTCTACATAGGATTTCTGTTGCTATTGGTTTGCTGGCAGTAAGTGTTAGAAGATCCTGGTTTGAAATTGTATTAGGCCAAAATATCCTGCATATTCTCCTCAGACACCTATTAACAAAAGTCTGTAGTTTTCTGGATATGTTATCTGTGACTTTCCAGGTTTCGCAAGCGTATAGTAGAACTGGTTTAACGCTCGAGTTGAAAATTTTTAGTTTGGTTTTTCTACTAATGTTTCTACAGCGCCAAACGTTACTGAGTTTATGATAAGCATGCCTGGCCTTATTTATCCGGGACGATATGTCCTCCTCCGCGCCACCGCTTTTTGTTATCATGCTTTCCAAGTAGCAAAATTCATCAACCTCGTCGATTACTATAGATTTGTTGTTAATATCAATTGTTAGTGGTGTCTGAATACTTGTTTCTAGCCGCATTAGCTTCGTTTTGCTAAAGTTTATTTTTAACCCAACATTTTTAGCATTAATAATAAGTTTTTCTAATTTTGAGCTAATAGATGGTAAACTGTGCGACATGAGGCAAATATCATCAGCGTAATCAAGTTCCCCTAGTTTTTCGAATGGGCGCCACTGTATTCCATCAGATGTTTCAGCGTCGGTTTTTCTGATTACACTGTCTAGAACTATTAGAAACAGTATGGGGGAGAGTACGCAATCTTGACGAACTCCGTTATTTATTGCAAATTCAGCGCTTGTTTTCCCTTTAAATCGTACTGTACAAGCGGTATCCCTATAAAGTTCTTTTATTAGTTCTGTTAACTTATCAGGGATTCCCAGAACTCTTAGCGCTTCCCAAATGGCATTTCTTGAAACGGTGTCGAATGCACGTTCAAAATCGACGAAGAGAAGGAACAATGGAGATTGCCATTCAGCCGACTGTTCGATGATGATTCGTAGGGTATTTATGTGATCAACACAAGATCTCTTAGGTCTGAATCCCGCTTGCTCGCGACGCAGTAAGTTGTTGACGGTTGGAGAAATACGGTCGAAAATGATGAATGCCAGTAATTTCTCGACAGAATTTAAAAGTGTAATTCCTCGCCAGTTACTGCAGTTGCTAAGGTCACCTTTTTTTGGAATTGGTACAATGATCCCTTCTTTCCAGCTTCTTGGGATTCTTCCAGTTGTCCATGTTTCCCGGATAATTGGAACCAGGGATGTGGTTAGTACCTCGGGACCGCTTTTCAACAGCTCTGCTGGTAAATTATCAGGGCCCGGAGATTTGTTGATCTTTAACTTTGCAATGGCATTTGCTATTTCCTCTCTGCTTGGTGGTGCTGTAGAGATATTACGTCTGGGATTGCGTCGTCTTGTGATTTTAACTGGCAAACTGCTTTCCCCCCTCAGTTCAGTAGAGTCTTCGAAAAATTCCTTCCAACGGTTCAGTTGTTTTTCCTCCGTTGTGAGAATATTTCCGTTGCAATCTTTAAGTGGAGGTGCTTCGACTCTTGTTCTCGAAAGTTTGTTTATAGCAGAGTAGATGCCGCGTAGGTTGTTGCGGTATGCAGCTCTTTCCGCCTCTGAGCCGATGGTATTCACAAAACGCTCCCGATCTTTTCTCGCTGAATCCATATGTGAAATTCCACTATTAATATCGACAATACTTTTAACAAAATATTGATTGAATTTTTCAGCAATTTCACCAGCATCATTTACTACCCGGTCCGCAAACATAATTTCTTTAATGTTACCTGTTTTATTGTTGTTTAAAACCATTTCCTTAATCGTTCGCCACTTACTTTTATGGTCTTTCGATGTTTCAATTTTATTATTAACATAATTATTTTTCGCCTGATCTAATTTTTCTGTAATTTTTCCACTCTGTTTCATTATTTATCCAAACAGCAATTTTATACTGATTGACTTTGCTATTTTTTTAAGAGAATTACTAAAGATACAAGCTTTTTCATTACAAGGAGGAAAGAATTTTCTAGTTAAATTGCTCCTTGATATTAAATTCCGCATGCTGGAAATATTATATTTTAGTGTTTTTAAACTTCTGGAATTTATAGTGGTTGGTTCAGTATTAATTATATCAATTACTAAGCTTTCATGATCACTGATTTTGAAATTATTATTAAACTTCACCGAAATTTCTGACAAACGGTTGGTGATCACATAGTCTATTAATGATTTGCTATTTTTGTAAATTCTCGTAGGTTGATTAATAATTTGCTTAAAACCCATATCATTAATTATTTGAGCTATTTTTGTCGACTTTATTGATTTTTCTAACCAATTAATATTAAAGTCACCCATTATTATAACTTGATTATTTAATTCATATAGCTCCTCCATTTGTTTTTCAATAGTTTCCAAAAAATCATTAATATTATAGGCACTATTCGGTGATAAAAAAACTAAATAAATTTTAACATTATTTTTGTAAACACTAACAACTCTCCACCATAAGTTTAAATTAATCGAAATTTTTTTAACAATATCAAAATTCCACGTTTCTTTGACATAAAATAAAACTGTCGTGATTCCGTGTTGTTTCTAATTATGTTATAATTTTCAATATTTATTAAATTATCATCATCATTTTCATTTAAGTGCGTTTCAGATAGACATATAAATTCAAAATTGTTTGGGTTTACAATATTTTCTAACTCATTAAAATTATAGACCGCCCCTTGTATATTCAAATATAAACCACTACATTTAGATATTATATTATCATCATCTTTTATTGATTGCTAATAAATTTTCTTTTTTTCATTTTGCATCTTTTTCTGATATACACTACAACTAATATCAAACCCATTATGATTAATATCAAGCTTGAGATTCAACTCTTTATTTACACGGATACAATTACAACATTTATTCTCTTTAGATTCACACTTATGCTCATTAAGCTCACCAGTATATGTTTCTGCACATGAAGCACATATTTTTTTATTTTTACATTTACTACTAACATGACCATATCGCAGACAATTAAAACATCTCACAACATGCGTACCATCAAATACTTTACATACATCCCATCCAATTTTAATTTTTCCTACTTTCATTATATGATCATATGATTCAAGATCTGTCTCAATTACAGCAACATATGAATTGAATTTCAATTTATTATTTTTGTAAAATGTTTTTAATACTAATCCACTATTTTTAAAAACACTATTTTGAGCTTTAATTTTATCAAATAAATCAGTTTCATTCAATTCCTCAGAAATTCCTATCACCCGCAATCTAGGTTTTCTACCACTGGCTACCTTTACATATACCCATTCAATTTCTCATTAGCAATATTTTTAATTTTATTCACTGTTACTTCGTTCTCACAAGCAACTACTATCGCACCATTCTTTGCATTTGAAACACCACTAATTGAGAGATTATTTTCAATTAAATTTATTTTTGATTTTATTTCATTTTTTGTAATTAAAGAACTCTGACTTTTGTCTTTTGTTTTTATAATTACTTTTGAACATGCTCCTGCTACTTCAGCATATGATTTATTTAAATTACATACCTTTTCTAATTTTTCCTAATGATATTATTATTCATTCTCATATTATGCATACTTTCACAAATTAACTCAATTTTTTCCTTTTGCCCTTCAATTGCACTTTTTATATCTTCAACACTCTCATCCATTGATTCTACATGCTCCTCAATTGTTTTTAATAATGTATTTTTTTCTCTGCATTCCATACACATAAATATTATATAATTATTTGATTTTATGAAATTTAAATCACATACTGCTAAGCCAACACATTTAATGTGAAATATAGCTCCACAGCCAGATGAACATATAATACTCTCATCTTTTTTTTTTGCGAGAGAACGCATCATTACACATTATTTACAATTTGTCTCCCATAAATAATTTATGATTAATTAATTATTATAAGATTAATGAGAGATTAAAATGAAAAAAAATAGAGAGTCAATAGTTCAATAATTTTTTGTACTCAGGTTTTCCTGAGTGCATTGGGATAATATTCTAAGTATTTCACTATTAGTCATATAATTAATAAATTGATGAAATAATTAATTATAATATTATCATTTATTATACCCGTGCATACATGTATAAACATCGGGTATATTAAAATTACTCCTCCGTTTGTAACGCATCGAAATATAAGAGCTAGATATAGTGTCAAGGGTACGTATCGAATCAGCATCGAAAAGTGAATCGATCTAGCTATGTGTGTCCGTCCGTCCGTCCGTCCGTCAGCACGATAACTCAAAAACTATAAGAGCTAGAGTTTTGAAACTTTCACAAAGTAATTTTTAGACAATTTGTAGGTTCCCTATTGTTTTTGGTTAAAATCGGACCAAGGCTTCGGGGAGCTGCCATACAACTTTTTTGCACCAATATGAATTTCTTCAAAACTAATTATACTACGGGGATGAAAATTACACACGGTTAGTTTTATAATGACTCCGGCACATATGAAGTTTCAAAATGTTAGGGCCCCATTTTCGGGGGCTGCCATACAACTTTTTTGCACCAATATGAATTTCTTCAAAACTAATTATACTACGACGATAAAAATTACACACGGTTATTTATATAATGAATCGAGCACTTATATGAAGTTTCAAAATGTTACGGCCCCATTTTGGGGGGCTGCCATACAAAGTTTGCGATTCAATAACTGTAAATCTAATGAAGCTACAAGATTAAAATTAAAATTGGGCGGGTAAAGTAATAGGGCAAGTTAGTTGGCAAAGTTGGACATCACTCGGACTATCGGAATTTTTGGGTGGGCCATTTTTTTTTGTTTTTTTTTTGTTTTTTTTTTTTTTTTTTTTTTTTTAAGCTAAAGTTCTGGGACAATGAATGAAAATTTAGTTTTTTTTTTTGTGATTTTTTTTTTTTTGTTAATTTTTTTTTTTTTTTTTTTTTTTTAGCTAAAATTATGGGACAATGAATGAAAATTTTGTTTTTTGTTTTGTGATTTTTTTTTTTTTTTACGTCAAAATTATGGAGTAATGAGTTAAATGTTTAAGGGAAGTAAATTACGGTTTATTTTATACACCATAGTGGGTATGCACGGGTATCTAAAAGTTGACAAGGGCAACTATAATCTTCCTCGTTTTTATATATATTTTCTATAAAAATAAATCGTAAAATACTCAGTGAGAAACCCTGAGTACGGGTTCGTACGGGTTCTTAATTCTTTAGTTTACTTTAAGTCTTTTTGTCTAGTTTATTTATTTAATTTTTCTTAAGTTTGGAATAGGTTGACAAAAATATATTTCTATGTATGGTCAGGAGTCATGCCTCATAAGTTTCTTGAAACAAACAAATGTTATTGCTTGCGTTACTTTATGCGGAGTAAACTATTTTCTACTTCCAACTACTGTCAGCTACACAAGCTCTTGTAAAAGAGTAGATGAGAGGAGTAGATAATTAAATAATTTGCGGCAGATGGCTTTAATTAAAATTTTTCAGAATAAATGGATTTTCACTTGAATAGGTTATGTTAAATCATATTTTTTATTTAATAACCAAAAAGCACTTACCCCTTCCATTTTAAAAAATGTTCTTTATATTTATACCAGCAATTAACCTTAATTTATTCACTATATTTTCCATATTTAAATATATTAAATATAGTTAACTTCTTAAATGACTGGTACTTTTAAAATGTCAAATATATTTATGACAGTTAATCTGACAATCATGTATATACTGCTGAAACAAAAATTAGCGTTCCATTTACAAACTGTTCCGATCTACTCTTCATCGACACTTTTTGATAAAAGGAAAGCATTTATTATATAAAATTCGTTCTTCAGCCGAAGCAAAATTAAAAATAGTATTTTATTATAAAAAACATTATTCGATGTTTTTTGTTTTTTTTTTTTTTTTCCGATGTTTAAAATGTTTTAAATGTATTATTCGATGTTTAAAATGTAAAATAATTTGACCAATGGCGTAGTGGTGAAGACGCCGCCTTCCATGTGGAAGGTCTCGGGTTCAAACCCCGGTCAGATCATATCCAATAAAAAAAATATCGTAAAATTGTTTACTTATATCGTAATAGTTTATATCGTAATATAAAATAAGATTTAATAAAAATATATAAATAATTCTTGTGTAAGATTATACATGGCGCACAAAATAAACATTTGTGCATTCATATTCATAACCTTATACAATAGCTACAGCCGAGTAATCAACGGCTTAGTGAATATTATGATTAAAGAAACTGAAGCCTAGTTTAAAATAAAAACTTGGTGAATGCCCTATACTCCCTATCGATTCGCGCGTATAGTATTTAATTTATCGAAAAATATTTTTTTGAATGTTTTAGTTTAGTACAAAAAAAATTTTTAATTTCATATTATAGGTATTTTGCATTATTTTGATGTAAGATATTTTTTTTTATAAAATTTATTTTACAAAAATATTTAATTTTTAGGTACAAATATTTTATTTGTAGTTTTCTCCTTGTCAATTTTCAAATCCGAAGTACGTCAAGTATTTTGGTTGCTCAAATGTAAATTCATATACCTAACTATTTATTTCAAAATTTTTGCTCGAAATTATTCACCGTATGCATTGATTTTGGTTAGACCCGAAGTAACAAATCAATTAAATTACAAATTTTTTTTTAAGTATCTATAGCTTATATAGAATTAAAAAGATGTTCGCTAAGCTTGTTTTTAAATTTATTTATATCGGATATATATTTTATCTCAGAGGGCAACGCATTGTAGATTTTATAAGCTTTGTTATGTATAGCATCTTGATTATTAAATCTAAATCTGGATGAAGTGATACGATTATTATCAGCATTTCTTGTTCCATAAAAGTGTACTTCACTGTTCAAAACTGGCTTTATGTTTGTATTTAAGTTGTTATGACGAATTAAATGCACTTGTGTAGCAAGCTTGTTATTTATCAACAAATGTATCGGCAGTATTTTACTCTTTACATGAATTGTACGTGTTACCATTCTGCGTTTATATCTAAAAATATTTTTAATTGCTTTAACAATTTGAAGTAATTTAATATACTTTCTAAACATATTTCTCCAAATAATGATGGCATATGTAATGGTTAAGTGAAACATACTAAAATACACTGTCCTTTTTATACTGTATGGAACTCTGTTATTGATATATTTAAATATACCAGCAATTTTTCTCGCTTTTGAGAGTTGCTCCATAATTTGATTTTCCCAAGACAACTTCTCATCAATTATTACACCCAAGTTTCATAGTGATTATTATTAAGCTTAATCCGTAGTCTCTCATCACGTTTTCTTTTGAATATCATGAACTGAGTTTTACTTGTGTTGATATGCAGTTTATGTTGGTTCATCCATTTTTTAATTTTTTCTAAGTCTTCATTTATAGTATTTTGTAACTTTTGGCATATAGATTCAGAATAAATGATTGCCAAATCATCAGCATACATATAAACTTTTCCGTTAATTTTTAAGTTTAATAGACCACTGTTATATATAAGTACAATGTTGGTCCAAGAGAGCTTTCTTGTATAACTTCAAAATCATTTTGCCTAGGACAACTTTTAAGAACACCATATTCTGCATACTGCTATTGATTGTCAACGCTGTCAAAAGCCCTTTTAACATCGATCGAAGCCATTGCGACTTTTTTATTAAACTAGAGATAAGATTGAATTTCTGTTAGCACATCAAATAACGCTGCTTGTGTGCTGGATATTGTTGTTTAGCAACATTTTTTGAGTCATACAGATGAGCGGTGATTTGATCATTTACCAAAGTTTCAATAACTTTACTGAATACTGTAGAAAAATAAATAGACCGGAAGTTGTTAAAATCAGCTATATCTCCATTTTTTTTTGTAGATTGATATGACTTTACTACATTTTTAACTTGACACTTTTTCTTTTTGGCTCACCTAAGTTTTTTGTACTTTTGGATATAATTATTGCTCTATTTATATTCTCAGCTTCCAATGTGATTCCAAGTTCAGCAACAATTTTTGTTTTATTACTTCAATTGCTATTGGATTATTGAGTACCTGATTTTTTAGTGTGGCAATTTCATTTCTTAGTTGTCCTTTCGAAAATTAATATATCTATTGCATCGAAAACAATTTGCTTTATTCGACATTTTGACAGTTTGACATTAATATTTATTTTACATGATCTAATAAAAACATAAGAAAATAATTGCTTAAAACTAAAACCTTCTTCTTCTTGTGTTGCATATTCTTTACAGAATGTTAGCGTCATATGATAGTTTGTGTGATTTGTTTGTATCGCTCCCTGTCCCTTGCTGATTCTACCAGTGCACCAATTTCTGATATGCCAGTCCAATTTCTAATATTTCGGAGCCAAGACAGTTGTTTTCTACCAACTCCCCTTCGCCCTTCGATCTTCCCCTGCACGATGAGCTGCAACATCTCGTATTTCGCACTCCTCATTACATGGCCAAAGTATGCTGTTTTTCGACGTTTGACAGTTGTGATTAGTTCTCTTGTCACGTTCATTCTTCTGAGAACCTCCTCGTTCGAGACACGGTCTACCCATGAAATCTTGAGCATTCTTCTGTATGTCCACATTTCGAATGCTTCAAGCTTATTCATATCTTTTACTTTTACTGTCCATGCTTCTACACCATATAATAAAACAGACCAGACATAACATTTAACGAAACGTATCCGCAGTTTCATGCTGAGGTTCCTGCTGCAAAAAAGCTCCTTATATTTAAGGAATGCCTTCCTGGCCATTTCAATTCGGCATTTTATTTCCCCATTACAACTCCAGTCTTCGTTTAGCCAGCATCCAAGGTACTTGAAAGTGGACACTTTTTCGATTTGACTGTTGTTAATTGTAATAGTCGCACCAGGATATGGTTTTCTATTTCTGCTGACTATCATAAATTTCGTTTTTTGAGTGTTGATGTTAAGCCCAAAATTGTTACTGTAGTGGTTGACTCTATCTACTATATGTTGTAAATCGATAATATTATCAGCTATTAACGTCGTATCGTCAGCATATCTTATATTATTTAAAAACGTGCCGTTAACTTTTATGCCTACTTCCACATCAGATAGTGCCTCTACGAAGATAGTTTCCGCATATAAGTTGAAGAGCATTGGTGACAAAATACAGCCCTGACGTACACCTCTTTGAATTGCAATGCTATCTGTTAAGCCATGCTGAGTTTTTACGTTAGCTGTTTGGTTCCAATAAAGATTTCTGATACAGTTTATAGTTTTTTCTTCGATATCTAATGCACTTAAGACTTCTATCAGCTTTTCATGCTGCACCCTATCGAAAGCTTTTTCGTAATCAAGGAAACAGAGAAAAACATCCTTCTGAACATCTCTGCAGTTTTGTACCAATATATTTACGCCAAAAAGAGCTTCTTTCGTGCCTGTGCCTTGTTTAAATCCGAACTGCGTTTTTCCCATATGTGCTTCGCACTTGGAATACATTCGACTTTGCAGTATTTTAAGAAAGATTTTAAGCGCATGACTCATTAAACTTATCAGACGATGATCTTTACAGCTTTTAGCATTCGCTTTTTTCGGGAGTGTAATAAATGTCGACTTTAGCCAATCTTCTGGGAAATTACCTGTGTCATATATTTCATTAAAAATTTTGACCAATATATCTAAATTATCATAATCTATTAATTTTATTATTTCTGCTGGTAAATCATCCGGGCCTGTAGTTTTATTGTTTTTTGATAACAATACTGCCTTTTTAACTTCTTCTTTTGTTATTGGGAATCCAAAAGGTAGTGTGTTAGTGTTATTGTTAGTGTTATTGTTGTTTATTGTTCTGCTTTGATCTTGAAATAACTGTTGAACATAATTTTCCCAGGTTTTTTGTTCCTCATTTACATCAGCTATAAGTTGACCTTGTTCGTTTGTTAATGCAGCGGTAAGTTTTTTACGATTTGTACCCGTGATTTCTTTATTTTTTTTGTGGACATTGAAATCATCATGTAGATGTTGCAGTTTCTCTAATTCGTCACATTCTTTCTTTAACCAGTCTTGCTTGGCACGCCTAATTTTAGCTAAACTAAAACCATTAGAATTGAATACAATACATGTTCCTATACGTAAATATGCATTTTATAAATAGACGTACTACGTACATGATATCATATTTTGTTTTTGGTCGGTATATGCGAATAATTTTAATCGTTTTCGTTTAAAACGAGGAAGATTATAGTTGCCCTTGTCAACTTTTAGATACCCGTGCATACCCACTATGGTGTATAAAATAAACCGTAATTTACTTCTCTTATACATTTAACTTATTACCCCATAATTTTGACGTAAAAAAAAAAAAAAAATTAAAAAAAAAAAAACGCAAACAAAAAAAAAAAAATTTCATTCATTGTCCCATAACTTTAGCTTAAAAAATAAAAAAAAAAAAAAAAAAAAAAAAAAACAAAAAACAAAAAAAAAAAACATTGGCCCACCCTAAAAGTCCGATGGTCCGAGTGATGTCCAACTTTGCCACGTAACTTGCCCTGTTAATTTAAATGCCCAATTTTAACCTTGTAGCTTCATTAGATTCAAAGTTATTGAATCGAAAACTTTGTATGGCAGCTAATTAGTTTTGAAGAAATTCATATTGGTGCAAAGAAGTTGTATGGCAGCCCCCCGTAAATGGGGCCCTAACATTTTGAAACTTCATATAAGTGCTCGATTTATTATATAACTAACCGTGTGTAATTTTCATGCGCGTAGTATAATTAGTTTTGAAGAAATTCATATTGGTTCAAAAAAGTTGTATGGCAGCTCCCCGAAGCCTTGGTCCGATTTTAACCAAAAACAATTGGGGACCTAGAAATTGTCTAAAAATCACTTTGTGTGAATTTCAAGACTCTAGCCCTTTTAGTTTTTGAGTTATCGTGCTGAAACACGGACGGACAGACGGACAGACACACATAGCTAGATCGACTAATTTTTCGATTCTGAGCCGATACGTACCCTTGACACTATATCTAGCTCGTCTAGATCGATGCGTTACAAACGGAGGAGCAATTTTAATATACCCGATGTTCATATATGTATGCACGGGTATAAACATGTCGGTATAACCGAATTATTGATATATCCGAAATTGTAATAAACGGAAGCACCATAATTTTGGTAAAACCGAGTTCTTTATAAATGTGAAATTAAAACAAAAACGAGGAAGATTATAGTTGCCCTTGTCAACTTTCAGATACCCGTGCATACCCACTATGGTGTATAAAATAACCGTAATTTACTTCCCTTATACATTTAACTCATTACTCCATAATTTTAACGTAAAAAAAAAAAAATAAATCACAAAACAAAAAACATAATTTTCATTCTGTGTCCCATAACTTTAGCTCAAAAAAAAAAAAAAAAAAAAAATGGACCACCCTAAAATTCCGATGGTCCGAGTGATGTCCAACTTACTAACTTGCCCTATTACTTTACCTGCCCAATTTTAATTTTAACCTTGTAGCTTTATTAGATTCACAGTTATTGAATCGAAGACTTTGTATGGCAGCCCCCCAAAATGGGGCCGTAACATTTTGAAACTTCATATAAGTGCTCGATTCATTATATAAATAACCGTGTGTAATTTTTATCGTCGTAGTATAATTAGTTTTGAAGAAATTCATATTGGTGCAAACAAGTTGTATGGCAGCCCACCGAAAATGGGGCCCTAACATTTTGAAACTTCATATAAGTGCTCGATTCATTATATAACTAACCGTGTGTAATTTTCAGCCTCGTAGTATAATTAGTTTTGAAGAAATTCATATTGGTGCAAAGAAGTTGTATGGCAGCCCCCCGAAAATGGGGCCCTAATATTTTGAAACTTCATACAAGGGCCGGAGTCATTATAAAACTAACCGTGTGTAATTTTCATATTTAGTATAATTAGTTTTGAAGAAATTCATATTGGTGCAAAAAAGTTGTATGGCAGCTCTCCGAAGCCTTGGTCCAATTTTAACCAAAAACAATATGGAACCTAGAAATTGTCTAAAAATCACTTTGTGTGAATTTCAAGACTCTAGCTCTTTTAGTTTTTGAGTTATCGTGCTGACACACGGACGGACGGACGGATGGACGGACGGACAGACACACATAGCTAGATCGACTAATTTTTTCGATTCTGAGCCGATACGTACCCTTGACACTATATCTAGCTCGTCTAGATCGATGCGTTACAAACGGAGGAGCAATTTTAATATACCCGATGTCATATGTGTATGCACGGGTATAAACACCTTTCGTTTGGTTTTTGTTTCATTAAAATTGGTCCAATAGTTTGCCCGGAAAAGGGACTTTTATATTTGTATGTGAAAAAACAAGCCGATTAAATATTATGATTTCAAACGATATATTTTCATATCTACTTAAGACGAATATAGTAACATTCCCTACACTTACACGAACGAAAAGAGACTCCCCAATGATTTTAGATTGCATTATGTGGGACGAAACAGCAATGGCTTGAGATATAGCTCTGAAAATTTGGTTTTTATTTCTTGAAAAATGATTTCCCGGTTCTAGGGGGAGATTTTTGGCAAGTTTTAAAACACTTCTGTGCATTTTCTTTACGACAAAATATGAAAGCCGCAGATGGTGAAAATTATGACAGTTGTTTTAGCAAAAAACACAGAATTCAATTTTGATACAATCAGTATATGTCATATGGTCTTATTACAGATATTTTTGGACCAAAATTTCCTTTTAATTATTTCTTTACAATATACAAAACATACAATTTTATTTTCTAGTAATTAACATGAATGGAAAATCAACGAAAATGTGTTATAAAACTGGTCTAAGGATAAATTTTGTATTATGTCTTAGAATCTGCTAAAAATTACGAATCCGAAGATGAACTTTACAAATTCACTTTTTCGTTGAATATTAAAATTCAATTAACCTTTAACTTTCCTTACATTAAAAATGGATCAATAATAATGCTAAGAAATTTTAATATTTCCAGAGCTATAATAACAACCTATATATACAACCTGTATACAATATAATAATACAGTATCATACAGAGTAAATACATTATTTGACACGGGTTTTTAAAATTAAAAGATTATAAAAATATAATTCAACTGATTCACATATTCAATAATGATATACATGGGCTAAATAAACTTAATAAGTTAATAGAGAAATACATGATGAAATTAAAAATAAAATTTAAGATAGCTGTAAAAAACTTAATTATTGAACTTACAATTCGTATATTTAAATTTCTCCTTTTTTATACGATTTATCTTGCATTGCTTCTTTGGAATTTTTTTGCCTTTTTAATATAGAACAAAGTGTGAATACCTCTAAACTATCTATAAACAAGTAAAGAAACAGTCAGTCGGTGCAGCCGACTTAGAAATACCCTACACCTATTTGGTTCAAATTTAAGGACATATCCATTAGTCATTTTAACACCATAAAAGCTGTTATTAATTTGATCGTAATACAAAGCTAACCAAATTAACTTTATAATACTAAAAACATTTTCTAATTACACTATCTATTAAAAAATATTACAAATTCTTAATAATTTATCTATTTAAAAGTATTAAAAAACTTGAAATAAATGAAAATATATTTATTCCAATTCAATTACAAAATGAAAAAATTCTAATTATTAAATTTTGTAATAAAGAGATAATCAAAGCATAATATATTTAATAATCCAAATTTTTCAAAATTGCAATTATTTTAAATGGTTAGTTTATATACCTAATAGAAAAGCTTATAAACGAAAAATATGCAATAAATGTATTTCTAAAATACAATTACAAATTTAGACCTCTTCATATAATTCATTTAAATATAAAAATAAGTTTTACATAAATGCAGCAAGTACCTTTGAACATAGCTGAACCACTACAATTAAGTCTAGATTTCGGAGACACATAGGACATAGGAAATATATTCTTTGGCTTCGAAATTAAACTCGACCACAACCAATTCCCATGGTACTTTCCTTACTAGTAACCTAGAGTTTAAATTTCATCAAAATAGCGACATTATTTTTTGAGTTATGGTGTTTTTAAGATATATGTTTGTTAGCCCTTGAACTTTTCAAGGGTTCCAGGACCCGAAACCATGGTACGATTTCGCCCATATGCAGTCCCCGTCATACTTTCAATACTAGTTAACCCTTGTACACAATTGTAACGTGTTATCTTAATTTTAAGTTACTAGTTTTATTAATTTCGATGACAAGATTTTACACATTGGGGGGTCTAAGAGAGGTACTGAACCACCACTCCAATTGATCCAAAATTAGATGGACACGCAGGAAATAGTAAAGAACAACCATGTGCCAAATTTGAAGCTTCTAAATTTGTTTCAAGTTACTATCTTTATCAATTTCGAAAATATGCTTTAAGGTCCTCGGAACTGAGTGGCTGGTCCCCACCCACGACTCCAATTGGGCTCAAATTTCAAGGAGACTAAGGGAATCGAAAGCAACACCCTGATACTAAATTTGGAGTTTCTATTTTCATTGGTTTCGGAATTATTCTAGTTTGGCCAAAATTCGATCAAAAAGTTCTAAGTTCCAAACTCATTGTCCAATCCTCACCGTACGCAATCGCCGCCGTAGTTTCATTACCAATAACCTACAGCAAAAAATTTCATGAAGATAGCGTCATTAGTTGTTGGGTTATCGTGATTTTTATATATGTTCGTTAGCCCTGAAACCGATTGAAAGGTTCAGAATCCGAACCCTTGGTCTGATTTCGCCCTTATACAGTCCGCGCTGTACTTATAGTACTACTTAACCCTTGTACACAATTTGAACGTTCTATCTTAAGTTTAAGTTACTATTTTTAGTTATTTCGATTATAAGCTTTTAAAACTTGGGAGGTCTAAGAGGGGTACTGAACCCCCACTCCTATTGATCCAAAATTAGGGGGACACGCAAGAGATAGTAAAAAACACCCTTGTGCCAAATTTGAAGCTTCTACATTTTTTTTAAATTGCTATCTTTATTAATTTTAAAGATATGCTTTAAGGTCTTCGGAAATGTGTAGCTGGCTCCCGACCCACTACTCCAATGGATCCCAAATTTCCAAGACACTTAGAAAATAGGAAGGGACACCTTGATACCAAATTTGGAAGTTCTATCTTCATTTGTTCCGGAATTATGCTCGTTTGGCCTAAATTCGATCAAAACGTTCTAGGTTCCGAACCCACGGTCCAATCCCGAACTTACACAATCCCCAAAGTAGGTTCATTACTAGTAACCTACAGCACAAATTTGATGAAGATAGCGTTATTAGTTGTTGAGTTATCGTGAGTTTTTATATATGTTCGTTAGCCCTTCGATCGATTAAAAGGTCCAGAATCCGAACCCATGGGGCGATTTCGCCCATTTGCAATCCTCGCTGTACTTTCAGTCCTAGTAACCTACAGTTTTTTTGAATTATTTATTATTATTTTTTGAATTATCGTGCATACGGACGGACGGACGAACGGACATGGCTATATCGACTCAGGAGGTCACGCTGATCACAAATATATATACATTTCCATATCTAGCTCGCTTCCTTTAGGTGGTTACAAACACCATACCAAAGTTAATATACCCCTTTACCTATTCTATAGGTGTAAAAAGAGTTAAAACTGTGATATTTCAACGAGTGCTAAGAGGAGTAAAAGTAGCCTGGACGGAAGGGTCGTCAATTAGGCGTAAGGCGCGATTTTGCATTTTGCCCAGGTAAGTTAGTGAAGTCGTATGTAGGATTTACAGATATTGGATAGATGGCTGGAAGAAAAATATGAGAGAGAAACTAAAATATTTGGTCTGCATGATTTCTCCCTAAAATCTCAGAAAAGATACTATTATATATCTTTTGTAATAGATGCGAAGATTTTGGGTCTTTGAAGTGTAGAACTCAACTCTGTTAGCTCTACCCCAATCAGATAATTTATCTAGATCATATTACTTGAGTTAGTAACCAATTTTTTCTTTAAACTGATTGCTGCAGAAGTTACTTCGATTTTTTTACAAAGTGGGTTGCCATCAAAGTAAAGTACTTTTCTTTTAAAGGTGTAATTTAAAACTTTTATTATACTAAAAAGAAAATCCGTCAAGTCCAAGTATAAAAATGAAAGGGTTTTGCATATAAGAAGCCCCAATATTGCACAAGAAATTTTTATTTTCCAATGGTTCCTATAAGAGAAAACCTCTTAAAACGAGGAACAGTGTAGAAGAGTAGACTGAGTCAACTCTGGGATACCCGTATGACCGTAACATATACGTTATATCATCCGGTTAATTATTTTTGGCAAAATTTCAAACACACAGCTTTGTTAAGTGTAGTGTAATGCTCATATAAAAGAAGGAGTTGTATAGCAGCTACTCGAACCCTCTGCAGTAGACCAACCAAATTTTGCTGTAACTTTGGCCATTACACTAAACTATTTTTGGCAAAATTTTAGACACCCAGCTTCATTAGGTGTAGTATAATGCTCATATAAAATAAGAAGTTGTATTGCAGCTACTCGAACCCACTGCAGTAGACCAATTAAATTTGGCAGAAACTTTGGCCATAAAACTAAACTACTTTTGCCAAAATTTCCGACAAGTAGCTATAATAGGTACAGAGTAATACTCATATAAAAAAATAAGTTGTATGGCAGCTACCCGAACCCATGAACCAAAATGGCTGGATTTAAATAGCGATGACGGCTATTGCAAAAAACGAATTTGCGAAAATCTCATGATCCTAGCTCCTTTAGTTTTTGAGTTATCTTGCGGACGGACGTACGGACGGACATACATAGCTAAATCGATTTATTTTTCGATTCTGATCCCATCCATACACTTGAGTCTATATCTACCACCCCTTTTTCTCTTCGTCCCAAACGTAATGGCAAATTTATTATATCTTTTGACTATATAGTCACACGGGTATAAAAACAAAGGTTCTTAAAAAATATATATCAAAACTCACAAATCATTCAAAAATATTTTAGGTATAAACTATTTTATAAAACACTAGGAAGATTATAGTTGCATCCTCATCATCTTTATATCCATCCTATCCCATAATTTTTGCTTAAAACAATATTGATCCACCCTAAAAGTTGGTCCGAGTGTTGTTCAACTTTGCCAAGTAACTTGCCCTATTACTTTCCCTGTCCAGTTTTAATTTTAACCTTGTAGCTTCATTAGATGCACAGTTATCGAACTAACAACTTTGTATGGCAGCTACCCGAAAATGGCGCCTTAACATTTTGAAACTTCATATAGGTGTTTGATTCATTATATAACTAACCGTGTGTAATTTTTATCCCCGTAGTATAATTAGTTTTGAAGAAATTCATAGTGGTGCAAAAAAGTTCTATAGCGGCCCCCTAAAATGTCGCCGTAACATTTTGAAAATTCAAATTGCTTGATTCATTATACAACTTTGTATTGCAGCTATTTTGTTTCCCGTGTGTAATTTTCATCCTCGTAATATAATTAGTTTCGATATAATTCATATAGATCTGGATAAATTAAAAAACGAAAGTACCAGAACTGCGTTAACTACAGAAATAAATGCCCAATTACGTAGCATCGAGCCAGATGATGATACACAATCCTTATGGAATCAAACAAAAATGATCTTAAACAATGTATCTAAAGAAAAATTAGGGGCCAAGAAATACATAGCAAAACAGAATCGGATGACGGAAGAGATATTGATGTTAATGGAACAAAGAAGACCACACAGAAATAAAAACTTAAGCGAATATAGAAGATTGAATATATTAATTCGTGCCAAAATCAGGCAGGCAAAGATCAGATGGCTGCAGGAAGAATGTGCAGAAATAGAAAGATTGCAACAACGAAATGATTCGTTTAACATGCACAAAAAATTGAAAAAAGTCGCAGGCGTTTACAGGAAAAAACAAATGGCTATGCTAGTAAACGATGAGGGACGGATCATGACCACGCCAGAAGAAAAGAGAAAAACTTGGGAGGAATATATTCAAGAACTATTTTCAGATGGTGGTCGAGCAGAAATCGTAGAAAGTAATTCGTCAGTTCAATCTTCAGGACCACCTATTACGAAAGATGAAATACGGAAAGCAATTGAATCATCTGAAAATAAAAAAGCTGTGGGTCCAAACGAAATACCAGCAGAGATATTAAAGCTCATTAACGACGAAAACATCAAAATACTGGAAAAAATATTTAACAGCGTATACAACACCGGAATTTTTCCAGAAGAATGACTTAAGTCCACTATTATTGCCCTACCGAAGAAAAATAATGCTCGAAAGTGTAATGAGCACAGACTTATTAGTCTTATGAGCCATACACTGAAAGTCTTTTTCAAAATTATTCATAATCGACTATACAGGAAATGCGAAGAAGCAATGGGTAGATCGCAATTCGGTTTTAAATCAACTTTAGGCGCACGTGAGGCTCTATTTGCGATCAAAGTACTGGTCCAGAATTGCAAGGATGTACAAAAAGATGTGTTTCTTGGATTTATCGATTATGACAGAGTCCAGCACAACAGCTGGACAGAGTCAACAGGATGACAGAGTCCAGCTTTCGACAGAGTCCAGCACAACAAACTAATGGAGATTCTAGAAAAGATGGGTATAGACGATAAATATATACAATGCATTAAAAATCTATATTGGAATCAAACTGCAACAGTAAAATCTGGAGACGTAGCTACAGCGGATCTTAGGATCGACAGGGGAGTTCGTTAAGGATGCATTTTGTCACCACTTCAATATCTACTCAGAAAAAATATTCCAAGAGTCAATAGCTGAAGTAAATAGAGGAATAAAAGTAAACGGAACATTTATCAATAACATCCGCTATGCTGACGACACCGCGATAATTGCAGATAGTATCGAAGACTTACAACACCTAATGGACAATGTTCACCACCACAGCAAAGAGTTTGGATTGAACATGAACACCAAAAAAACCAAATACATGATCATATCTAAAAACAAAGTGCCTCATACAAACGTCTCTATCATCATCGACAACAACCCCATAGAACGAGTGTCCAGTTTCAGATACCTCGGATCCTGGCTACACGGGAGCTGGGACTGCGATAAGGAAATCAAATGTCCTATAGAGATGGCAAGAAGTGCCCTTCTCAAATATCGAAAGATACTAACCAATCGAGATATCAACATCGAGTTAAGGATACGTTTTATGAGGTGCTATATATGGTCAGTTCTCCTGTATGGTGTTGAATCATGGACCCTAAAAGTAGCAAGCATGAACAGAATTGAAGCATTTGAAATGTGGACATACAGGCGCATGTTAAAAATACCGTGGACAGACAGAGTCACAAATTCATAAGTCCTAAATAAATTGAGAAAACAAAGAGAACTACTCTTATCAATCAAAAAACGTAAAGCTGCCTACTTTGGTCATGTTATTAGGGGCCAGAAATACGAACTTCTGCAATTGATCATACAAGGGAAAATTGAAGGTAAACGAGGTGTAGGAAGAAAACAAATGTCCTGGTTACGAAATATTAGAAATTGAACAAATATAACAACGCTAGGAAATTTAGTCCACACAGCATCGAATCGGAAAGAGTATGCCAATGTAGTTGCCACCATCCGTTAAATCATCAAAATTCGAAGGTACACGCTTACATCCAGTAGTGGGTTAGCAGTGGAAGAAGATAATTCATATTGGTGCAAAAAAGTTGTATGGCAGCTCCCCGAAGCCTTCGTCGTAATTTAACCAAAAACAATAGGGATCCTGGAAATTTTATAAAAATGAATTTGTGTGAATTTCAACTTTAGCTCTTTTAGTTTTTGCGTTATGTTGATGACACACGAACCTACGGACAGACACACAAATCTAGGTCGATTTACTTTTCGATGCTGATTCGATAGGTACGCTTAACACTATTTCTAGTTCGTCTAGATCATTGCGTTACAGCAATTTTAATATACGCAAATATAATAAAAATAATGTAAATACAAAAAAATATGTATATATATGTTTTGATTATACTTTAATTACATATACATATTCAATTCAAATTCCAAATTTAAAATTAAATAAACCATAAAATATGAAATTTACTTACAAAAAAAACTTTTTAATTAAGAAGTTCATTAGTATATGAACATCATCACATATTGAGAATCTTTACTGAAGATTTAAATAAAATTAAATAATCCTTATTTTAGGTAATATATTAATTAACGAAACAGTCAGTTGGGGCAACTGACTTAGAAATACCATACACCTATTAGGTTTAAAACTAATGAGAAATCCATAATTAATTTGAAAACCATAAAAGCTTTTATTAGTTTAATCGTAAGACCTAGCTAAGCAAATTAGCTTTATATCTATTCGAAAATATTAAAAAATCTTACTTGTATTTATTTAAAAACATTAAAAAACTAATAAAAGCTATTGTTTTTTATATTTTGTTATTTGTTTATAATTTTAAAAATATAATACATTATATGTTTTATAGTAAAATTCTTAGTTTTTTGAAAATATAAATGTGTTAAATAAGAACAGAAATAGAATAGAACCCTCGTGTATAAAATTTTCAAGAATTTCGAAGACAAACTTTTTAATTTTGGAATTTTTTAGGAGACACCTGAAGCACCATTACAATTAAGTCTAAATTTCGGGGACACAAAGGAAACGAAAACACCGTTATACCATATTTAAAGGTTATATATTTACTTCAAATATCAATCTTTCTTAATTTCGCATATATGCTTTAAGGTTTTGGGAGTAGTAGGGGTGGTACGCTATTCCAATTCATTTAAAATTTTACTTACGCAAAGCAAATAAGAAAAAACACCTGTGCCCCAAATTTTAAGGTTCTATCTTCCTTGGTTTCGAAATTATACTCATTTGGGCTCAATTCGAACAAAAGCTTCTGAAATCCGAATTCATTGCTCGATCTCGACCAGAACCAATCCCCGCGGTAAATTCATTACTAATAACCTGGAATTTAAATTTTATCAAAATAGCGTCATTAGTTTTTAAATATAATAAAAATTAAAAACTAAAAAAATTTCGTCGTTTATTAAAAACATATTATAATATGTTTTATAGTAAAACTCTTAGCCTTTTAAAAATATAAAAGTGTTAAACAAGAACGGAAATAGGAAATAGTGTATCAAATTTGATTTTTTTATCTATAATTATTTCGAATATATTATGCTTTAAGGTTTTGGGAGTAGTGGGAGTGGTACACAAACCGCTATTCCAATTCATCCAAAATTTTACGTACACAAAACAAATAAGAAGAAACACCCCAAATATAAGGTTCTATCTTCTTTGGTCGCGAAATTATACTAGTTTGACCTCAATTCCATCAAAAGCTTCTAGAATCCGACCTCGACAAGAACCAATTTCCATAGTACTTTCATTACTAGTAACCTAGAAAGTTACAAAAATAGCGGCAATATTTTTTGAGTTAACCTGCTTTTAAGATATAAGTTAACAACCGTTAACCTTTCATATATTGCGAAATTGTTTTCAAATTTTTTTCCTAAATAAATTGTTCACACGGGAACAATTTATTTTCATCAAATTTCAATTAACGTTTTTTTTTTATATAAAATTTAAATATCCAATTTCAATAATTTTAAAATAATAATTTTTTTTATAATTTCGTAACTTTCGGACATTCACACAAAAAATGTATTAAATGCTTACGATGCATTTCTTAATAAAAAATTATCCACGCGGCGTCTTTGTGCAGGCAGAATGAAAAATTTAAATACTAATTTAATTCACTTCTTAATTAGCTTTAATAAAGAAAAGTCATATTTTTGTCTGTAAAATAAATCTGTAAAATAAATAATAAAAAATCATATTTTTGTAAAATAAAAACATTTATTAAAAAAAATTTAAGAATATTTTATTTTTTTTGGCTTGCATGAGCAAGGAAATCTAACTGGCGCCCGAGCAGGGACCCGTTTAGTGTTAATTAAATAAGTGGGACTTAAAATCATAATAAAAAAATCTAACGCAAAATTACCAAAAAATTTTTTAATAATAAAATATAAAAAAAATAATAATAAAAAAAAAAAAGGCCTAAAAAAATAAATTAATAAGTACTTAAAGAATTAAAACAAAGAAATTAAAAACTCAATTAAAATAAAAAAATAAAAGTAAATAAAAAATAAAATACAATAAATATAAAAAATAAATAAAAACGAAAAACTTGGTACCAAGAAAATAAAAAAAAAAAATATAAAAGAAAATCATTTTGTTTGGGTAATTAAAATTGGATTAACTAAACTGATTTTAAAGAAAACAACACTATTTGTAATACGAGCTGAGAGGAAATCCGGCATAAAGGGGGTGGAAACGAGGCCCCTTAGTAGAAAAAATAAAGAATTTTTCAAACGGGAGTCACCATCGCGGGAAATAAATAAACCCAGAAGCGTTGCTGACAGCCGCCAACTCCGCTGGAAATAATCAAAGCGGACGGGTCACCTGATGGACTTAATAAGGTCAATAATCATGCTCATGTAAGTCAGTTAAAGTAAAAAAATAATAAAAATTAAGAGAAATTTTTTTTTCTCATATACCTAATTAGTGTACAAAATTAGTGGTTTTTTTTAACTTTAACAAATTTTAACTTTAACTTTTGAAAATATTAAATTTGAATACTTTTCCTTTGTCTAAAATAGCCATCTATTTTACAAAAAATTTTTTAATAAAATAATAAAAAAAAAAATAAATTAAAAATAAATTAACAAATAAATAAAAAAGGTATTAAAAAAAAAAATTCTTAAAAAAAATTGCAATATCGTGATCAAGCCTTCTCGTCGACACTTGAGGTGAGGCTGCCTCAAGCACGATATTGTATAAAAAAATTTTTTTTATTTCATAAGATAAAGGAAAAGATTATACGCATTTTTTTAAAAGACATTTTTTACTTTTATTTTGACAAAATTAAAATAACAAAAAAAACCACCAATTTTTTTATTCCATACAATAAAAAGAAAATTAAATTTTATTAAACTAAATTTTTTTTTAGAATATTTGAAATTGAAATAAAATTAAATTAAATATTTTTTTTAACTATAAATGAAATAAATAAAGTTAATAATTAATTAATATTGAATGTTATTAAAAAATAAAATAAAATTTAATATTTAAAATTAAAATAAAATTAAATTTAATATTTTTTCTATTATAAATAAAATAAATAGAGTTATTAACTAATATTAAGTAAAATTTTAATAAAAATAAAATTAAATCGAATATTTAAAATTAAAATTAAATTAAATTTAATACTTAAAATTAAAAAAAAATTAAATTAGATATTTTTTCTATTATAAATAAAATAAATAGAGTTATTAACTTATATTAAGTAAAACATTAATAAAAATAAAATTAAATCGAATATTTACAATTAAAATAAAATTAAATTAAATACCTTTTTGCTAAGTCATAAAATAAATATAATTAATATCATTAAGTAATATTAAAAAATAAAATTTTTAGAATATTTTGCTTAAATTTATAAATTAAAAAGAATTTTAAATTAAATTTTGAAAATTAAATGTTGTTTTAGCTGACGAAATATTTTGTAAATTTTAAAGTAAATCAATTTAACAGATAAAATTTTTAAAATAAAATCTTTTATTAATAACTCGACTACAATCAAGAATTTTTCAAAAATCAATAAATAAATTTAAAGATTATACCTATTTGATTAAAGATTAATAAATAAATAAGAAATTTTTTTGAAAAGAAATTTTTATATTTTAGCCAAATTATAAAAAAAGGGGTATAAAATAAAATATAGAAAAAATTTTTTTTAGAGAAATAGAAAGTAAGAAATAAATATTATTTTAACAAATTTTTAGCTATAATTAAAGAATTTTCTAATTTCAAAAGATAAGGTAAGATACAATAAGATACAATTGGATAGAACAAGCAAGACAAAAATAAAAAGTTTTTTGTATATAAAAATTTTTTAAGAACTTTTTCCAAACTTAAAATTAAATTTAAAAATCAAAAATAAAAGAAATTCCTCCTTCTTAAATAAATAAAAATACAAATCTATTGCCCCCACTTTTTACCCAGGAAATAAGGTCTTCGATATTATAGTTCCACTCATAAATAAATAAAAAAATAAATAATTATAGTTTCACTCATAAATAAATAAAAAATAAATAAATTTTCAAAAAAAAATGGCGAATCCAAGTAGACGAATGGCACATGGAAAATCACCACGTTTTATTTCAACTCCGGAGATACCCCAAATGGTGGAAGAAGAGGTAACTCCAATTGTAGAAGAACATCATGAAAACAGTGAAACAATAAGAGATACCATTAGGGAAATGGTGCAACATGAGACAAGAAGAGTCCACGAATGTTTTGAAGAAGAATTCAGTGAGGAAGAATACGACGAAGAGGTGAATTTTGAAGAAGATGTAAATCTAATAGGAATGGATAGAGTTCCGGACGTCGTTAAGAGTTTACAAACATTTTCAGGAGAGATGAACGAGTATGGTGCATGGAAAAAAGGAGTCGAACGGATACTAAAAGTTTATGATCATTTGAGAAGTACCCCGAAATACTTTGGAATTATTAACGCTATTAGAAACAAGATCGTAGGGGAAGCTAATACAGCCCTTTTAACATTCAACACGCCATGTAAATGGACAAGAATTGTTAAATGCCTCGATATGCATTATGCCGATGATAGAGATATAGGAACTCTGGAATATCAAATGACAACGATGAATCAAGGAAATCTGACGGTTCACGAATATTATAAAGCAATTTACCAACACTTATCCCTCATTTTGGAAAAAATTATCTCTGTGAATTTAACAGAGGATTCATTCGCAACTATGACACGACATTATAGAGAAAAAGCTTTAGATGCATTCATAAATGGTCTTGATCAACGCCTATCCGATTTGCTGATTATGAGAGAACCCAAAGATCTGCCACAGGCGCTCCGTTTCTGTCTCAAGCTTGACAATGCCAACAAAAGATCAACCAACGTACAAAGAAACAAATCAGTAGCAGTAACTCAAAGAATTCAACCAACAATACCAGCAATAGTAAATCAAGGTCCCATAAGAAATCCATCTCGACCCCAGGGAGTTTATAATACACCCAACAGATATTTTAGACACAACGGATTCAATAAATCATATTATAGAAATAATCAGAACCCCAATTATCAAGGACAACAAATGTTATATCCAAATAAACCAAAATCCGAAACCAGAAGCTTAATAAAGCAATTTCCAACATCTCATAATAATATTCAAAACTATAGACAAAACAATTATGGACAATCTTCAAGATTCCCAACATTTAATAATAATTTTCAAAACTATGGACAAAACAATTATGGAAAATTTTCAGCCGCTAATAATAACCAAACATTCAGGCAAAATGGTCAAGGGTATAATAAAAACATTCATGGATACTATCAAAATAGGCATGGCTTCCAACAGCAGAATTATGGAAATAATCAGTCATCCAAGCAGAATAATTTTCAAAAGATAAATCATACAACAACAGCGACATCTGATGGTCAAAATAAAAGAAGTTGCAATTGCGCAGTTGCTAAAGAAATCCAACAATCAGACACTAACAATTTTTTAGATTAAATGGCTCTTCACTCCCTTACTTAGAAATCAAAAAGGAGAATGGAGAGCAATACAAATTTTTAATTGATACAGGATCCAATAAAAATTACGTCCAACAGAAATACATACAAAATCCCATACCTAACGAAAAACCATTTTATATTAACTCAATAGGAAACAATATTAAAATTACACATCATGCTGAAATTAAATTAAAATCAAATTTACCTAAATTAAAATTTTACATTTTACCCGATTTGCTTTCCTTCGACGGGATAATAGGCAACGATTCGTTGAGGGAATTGAAAGCAATAATAAACACAGAAGGAAGTTATATGACAGTATATCCGAATGACAAAATAATGTTAAAACAACTATTAGCAGAAAGCATTAACAACTTAAACGTACGAATGGACCATTTGGAGCTTTCACTGAAATTAAAATTGGAAAAATTATTTAAAAAATATAGCAACCTCTTTGTCGATCCTGATCAAAAGTTAACTTTTACAACAAGAATAAGGGGAGAAATTCGCACCAATACGGACGAACCAGTGTATTGCAGAGCATATCAGAAGAATTATTACGAGATGGAATTATAAGACCTTCAAAATCCCCGTATAATTCGCCAGTATGGATCGTCCCCAAAAAAGAAGACGCTTCAGGGAAGAAAAAATATCGTATGGTCATTGATTATCGCAAATTGAATGCTATAACAATACCTGACAAATACCCTATCCCCGAAATAAATGAAGTTCTTTCAAATTTAGGGGAGAGTAAATGTTTTTCAGTAATTGATCTGAAAAGCGGATTTCACCAAATTGCACTTAAGGAATCAGACATAGAAAAAACATCGTTCTCCATAAATAATGGCAAGTTTGAATTCCTGCGTCTACCTTTTGGCCTAAAGAATGCACCGTCTATTTTTCAAAGGGCCTTAGATGACATTCTAAGACCACATATTGGAAAAAGGTGCTATGTCTACATCGACGATATAATAATTTTTGGAAAAAACGAAGCAGAACACCTACAAAACTTAGAAATTATTTTTGAAACTTTACAGGATGCCAACATGAAAGTTCAACTAGATAAATGTGAATTCTTCCACAACGAAGTAGAATTTTTAGGATTTGTCGTAAGTTCAAAAGGCATTAAAACCAACCCAAAGAAGGTCAAAGCCATTCAGGATGTACCACCACCTAAGACACTAAAGGAACTGAGATCCTTTCTTGGAATGTCAGGCTACTACAGAAGGTTTATTTGTAATTACGCAATGATCGCGAAACCCCTGACATCCCTTTTAAGGGGGGAAGGAGGACGAGTGTCCAAAACGCAGTCGAAAAACACACCTATTTCTATGAACGAAGAGGCTATTAAAGCATTCAAGCAACTGAAAGACGCTTTAATTTCAGAAGAAGTTTTACTAATCCATCCAGATTTCAACAAAGAATTCGAACTCACAACAGATGCATCGAATTACGCGATAGGAGGAGTATTGTCCCAGGACAGAAAACCAATCACTTTTCTCTCTAGATCTCTTAATAAAACAGAAGAAGCGTACGCTACGAACGAGAAAGAGATGCTGGCAATCATCTGGGCTCTGACAGCACTTAGGAATTATTTATATGGATCCAGGAAAGTCATTATTTACACCGATCACCAACCATTGACGTACGCGTTAAGTAATAAAAATGCAAACAGTAAATTAAAAAGATGGAAAGCTATTTTGGAAGAGTTTAACTACGAATTAAGGTACAAACCAGGACAGACAAACGTCGTAGCCGATGCATTATCCAGATTAGTCCCTACATCATCAGTTAATAGTTTATCCATAACTAGTAATAAAAGTTCCTACAGATTCATTCAAACGGTTGAAGCACCCGTAAATGTTTTTAGAAATCAAATAATAATAGAAATAAGTGACGAAAGTTCTTATGAAGTACTTAATCCTTTCAAAAGTCATATGAGGCACATAATAAAACAAAAAAATTTTCAAGACAACAATTTAATAAAACTCCTAAAAGAATATCTAAATAGAAATGTAGTAAATGTCATAAAAGCAGAAAAATTTATCAGAGACCAAATCCAAATATTATACGAGAATCATTTTGGAAAATACAAGATCAGATTCGCTCATGCCACGGTTAGGGATATTGAAGATGAAATCGAACAAAAAGAGATTATCAGTTCAACACACCGACGTGCACACCGGAATGCATCCGAAAACAAGAAGCAGATAATTCAAAATTACTACTTCCCACAAATGAGTAAAAAAATTAATGATTTAGTGAAAATTTGTTCAATTTGTAAAGAAAGCAAATATGATAGAAAACCTAACAGACCAGAAATTCAACCCACTCCCATACCGACTTTCGCGGGACACACTATTCACCTAGACATCTTCTCTACCGAATCCAAATTGGCTATTACTGCAATAAACAAATTAACGAAATTTGCACAAGCAAGAGCTATTAAAAGTAGATCGATGGATGACATCAGGCTAGCTTTGAGAGATTTACTGTTTTATTATGGAATCCCAGAATATGTAGTAATTGATAATGAGAGGTCTTTGAACGCCGCATCTATAAAAAATATGATGGAACAAGAACTAAAGATTAAGGTACACACAGTACCACCTTACAAGAGTGAATCAAACGGACAAGTGGAGAGACTCCATTCTACTCTGTCCGAAATAATGCGATGTCTAAAATGCGAAGGAGAAGATCGAAGTTATGAAGATTTATTGCAAAGGGCAATAAACGAATACAACTATACCATCCATTCTGTCACAAAAAGAAAACCGATCGAACTCTTTCTCGGACGTGTACCAAATTTAACACCAGAAGAATTCAAAAAAACTCGCATCAAAAATATAGAAGTTCTAAAGCAGAAACAAGAAAATGATCTCAAATTTCACAACAAAAAAAGGAAACCAATTATACAATATGTAAAAGGGGAAACAATCTATGTAAAACACAATAAAAGGCTCGGTACAAAATTAACATGTCGCTATAAAAAGGAAATAGTTAAACAAAATCGAAATTCAACTGTTTTAACAGAGTCGGGGAGAATCGTACACAAATCAAATATAAAATCATAGTTTATATGTCAATCCTTGCAAACTACATTATTCTAAACAAAAAAAGAAAAAATAATAATAATAACAAAAATCCACTTCTCTTTTCTATTTTCTCAAATTTTCAAGTCCTTATATTTATTGTAGGTTTTTACTGGGCAAAAGTTTAGCTGAAGTACAAATATTGGATTACTCAAGATCATACCTCATCAACATCGAACTGGGAGAAGCAAAAATCCAACAAGGAAATTACAGACTCATACACATAACCGATCTCGGTGTAATTCAAAATTCTTTAAATTATTTGAAGTCAGTGATGGCAGATGAGAATGTTAAAGTTCATCCATTACATCAATATCTCCAGTACGAGGCACTACAAATCCAACAATATCTGGATGAATTCAAACTTCGGAGAGTAAAAAAATCACTCAACTTTCTAGGAAGCGCATGGAAATGGATTGCAGGAACACCGGACCATGATGACTTTATTATGATTAAAAAGAACATGAATAATTTACTAGAAAACAATAATAAGCAGACAATAATCAATAAAATCCATAATGACAGAATTAATAATATTACCCGTATTGCAAATCAAATTTTAGATAATATCCAAACAGAAAGAAAATTAAGTAATCAAAACGCCATTATAATACAAAGTAAATTAAAAATAATTAAAGAAGAAATAATAAATATAAAGTATGCCATACATTGGGCAAAAACCGGTACTATAAATCCCATATTATTGTCTAAATCCGAAATAGAAACATTAACTAAAGTTCTAGATAATGAAAACTTTCCTTACAGTAGTTCGGAAGAAGCATTAGATCTTGCCAATATTAAAATTATAAAAAATGAAACTTGCTTATTCTATCTTGTAGAGATACCCCTAACAGATAAAAATATTTATAAAAACCTTTTGCTAAAACCTGTAAAAAAAAATAATAAAATGTTAAAATTAGATTTTGAAAATGTATTAATAAATAAAAAAGAAATGTATGGAATAAAAGGAAATTGTAAAAAAATAAATAAAATATTTATATGTAAAAAACAAAATGTTGAAATTGTAAATTCTACTTGCACAAAGAAACTCATAGAAGGAAAAAATTCGAAATGCAATTTAATAAACAGTCATCATATCCCGTACATAGATGAAATAGCCAGTGACATGCTCCTACTAAACGACTTCAACGGAATAATTCGATTCAACCAAGAAAATAGAACACTCAACGGAACTTATGTAATAAGGTTCCATAATGCAACAATAGTGATAAATAATCAAACATTTTCATCAATAGAGACTTCAACAACTAAGATCTTACCACCAATTCTGCAACCGAAATTTATGGAAGGAGAGTTACATAAACATTTATCATTGGAATTTTTAAACGAAATACACATCAACAATACAAGGGAAATTGAATTAATGAAGGACGAAAGGATAATAGAGCGCACCATTAGTATTGGGTTACCATTAGTACCATTAGTATCATACTTGTTATACTAACAATCAGAATAATTATCACTCAAAAGAAAGGGGTTAAATTTATAATCAACAGCAACAACGAGGAGCATGACAATAAGGAAACAACTACAAATTTAGAAGAAGAAAAAATCAGTGACATCAAACCAATTAAAATAACAGAAGAAAATACAAAACCAACCATAGTAAAGAGATGTTCTATTATCGAAAGCCAAATAGGGACATTTGGTCTTAAGAGGGGAAGAGTTAACAACCGTTAACCTTTCATATATTGCGAAATTGTTTTCAAATTTTTTTCCTAAATAAATTGTTCACACGGGAACAATTTATTTTCATCAAATTTCAATTAACGTTTTTTTTTTATATAAAATTTAAATATCCAATTTCAATAATTTTTTTTATAATTTCGTAACTTTCGGACATTCACACAAAAAATGTATTAAATGCTTACGATGCATTTCTTAATAAAAAATTATCCACGCGGCGTCTTTGTGCAGGCAGAATGAAAAATTTAAATACTAATTTAATTCACTTCTTAATTAGCTTTAATAAAGAAAAGTCATATTTTTGTCTGTAAAATAAATCTGTAAAATAAATAATAAAAAATCATATTTTTGTAAAATAAAAACATTTATTAAAAAAAATTTAAGAATATTTTATTTTTTTTGGCTTGCATGAGCAAGGAAATCTAACATTCATTAGACCTTGAACTTTTCAAAGGTTCCAGAACCCGAAACCATGGTACGATTTCGCCCATATGCAGTCCCCGTCATACTTTCAATACTAGTTAACCCTTGTACATAAGTGGAACATTCTATATTAATCTTAAGTTACTATTCTAATTAATTTCGGTGATAAGCTTTTAAACCTTGGGAGGTCTAAGAGAGTTACGTTACTAACTTTATTATTTTAGAAAACATGCTTTAATGTCTTCGAAACTATGTGAATGGTCCCGAACCGCTATTCCAATTGGTTCCAATTTTCGAGGATACTAAGGGAATAGGAAAGGACACTCTGATACCAAATTTGGAAGTTCTAACTTCTTTGGATTCGGAATCATGTTCGTTTGGCCTAAATTCGATGAAAAAGTTCTAGAATCCCAAACCTATGTTCAGATTTGCCTATTTGCAGTCCGCGCCGTTCTTTCAATACTAGTGAACTCTTGTACACAATTGTTCCATCTTAATTTTAAGCTACTTTTTTTATTATATTCAATGATATGCTTTAAGGTCTTCAGAACTGTATGTATGGTCCCCGACCCACTACTCCATTTGGTTCTAAATTTCAAGAACTCTAAGGACATAGGAAGAGGCTCTCTGATACAAAATCTGAATGTTTTATTTTCATTTGTTTCGGAAGTTTGCTTGTTTGGCCTTAATTCGATCAAAAACTTTCTAGGATCCAAACCCATGGTCCGATCTTGACCGTACGCAATCCTCGCCATGATTGCAGCACCATTAGTTGTAGAGTTATCCTTATTTTTTTTATATGTTCGTTGGTCCTAAGAACAAGTAAAAGGTCCAGAATCCGAACCCATGGGCCGATTACGCCCATATGTAATCCCCGGCGTACTTTAAGTTTTAGTAACCTACAGTTAAAATTTCATCAAGATAGCTCCATTAGTTTTTGAGGACGGACAGATGGACGGACATGGCTATGTCGACTCAAGAGGTCACGCTGATCCCAAATATATATACTTTTCCATATCTAGCTCGCTTCCTTTAAATGGTAACCCCATACCAAAGTTAATATACTCTTTTCCTATTTCGTAGGTTTAGGGTATAATAATGTATAAGGTTTACATTTCACAAAATTTGAAGCTTGAAGAAAATTTGTTTTACTTTACCTTTTTTTGTAAAATTAGGAGATGTGATTTAAGGTATTTAGGGGTTTATTCAAGATATTCGGAAAATCACTTAAATTGATCCCAAATTCCAGAGTTACAAAGAAAATTGAAAGAAATAGCCTTGTATAAAATTTGATGGTTCTATCTCCAATGGTTTCGGAATTACACTCGTTTGGCCTTTCTTCGATCAAAATTTTGCACAATCCGTTTGCATTTCGTAGAAGAAGTTTTTTCTGTAGCCCTACCCGTTATGAAGCTACAGCCCCTTAAAGTTGGAAAAAGCCCTATTTTTAAATTGTTATAACAAGAGTTCTGTTAGGTGTATTTTCAATATGAAAACGGTAAAAAAGAACTGGTTTTATAAATTTTGTATATTTTTAAAAGGAAAATGTTTAGGGTTACCATACGGTACTAAAATTTACCATTATACAAAACTCAATTTTATGGAAAAATTTTAGCCACACATATCTTTAAACTGTTCAAGCTAGGGTCTTGAAATTTTGGGGAATGTTAGATCCTCAGAATTAGTAGTAGTCGGTTAACAACATTTTTTTGTCAAGCTCCTTGTTTAGGAGCTATAAGGGCTCGAAAATTTAAATTTTGCTATTTTTAAACACATGTAACTTGAATACCTGTTGAAATTTTTATACCCGTGCATACATATATGACATCGAGTATATTAAAATTGCTCCTCCGTTTGTAACTCACCGATCTAGACGAGCTAGGTATAGTGTCAAGGATACGTATCGTATCAGCATTGAAAAGTAAATCGATCTAGTTATGTGTGTCTGTCCGTCCGTGTGTCAGCACGATAACTCAAAAAGTGAAATGGCTAGAAATTGAAATTCACACAAAGTCATTTTTAGACAATTTCTATGTTCCTTATTTTTTTTGGTTAAAATCGGACCAAGGCTTCGGGGAGCTGTCATACAACTTTTTTGCACCAATGTGAATTTCTTCAAAACTAATTATGCTACGAGGATGAAAATTACACACGATTAGTTATATAATGAATCGAGCACTTATATGAAGTTTCAAATGTTGCGGCCCTATTTTCGGCGGGCTGCCATAAAACTTCTTTGCTCCAATATAAATTTCTTCAAAATTACCTATACTAGGAGAATGAAAATTACACACGGTTGGTTATATAATGAATCGAGCACTTATATGAAGTTTCAAAATGTTACGGCCCCATTTTTGGGTAGCTGCCATACAAAGTTTTCAATTCAATAACTGTGAATCTAATGAAGCTACGAGGAAGTTTTATTTCGATAAAAATGGAACCAAATAAGATAGGAAAAAATCAGATATGCCATTTAAAGCTTATTTAAGTAGAATTCTAAATTATTATCAAACATTACTCTTTACAAAATTTAACAAAATCTTTAACAAAATATCAATTAAACCCTTTTGTCAAGAAAATGATAGGATTAACATAATATTTTTTTATTTTAAAATATTACCCTTATCTTTCCCTATATTTTGACTATATTACCTTTTTACCTCAAAAACTTTGCAAGTTATAAGGTAAAACCTTTTGTATGATTATGCAAAAGTATAAAAATAAATGATAAAATACTTAGTAAACAACCTTATATAATTTTGAAAATGTGCTTTTTAAAAACTCTTGGTTAAGTTCAACTTGTTAAAGTTCTAAAATGTTTTTTATTAATTAATAATTTCCAATATACTCTTTCATACAAAACTTATTATTGATCAATATTTAATTTTGAAATTGTATTTTTTTGAGAACCCTTTCTTTTCATTTCTTGTTTTCAATTTTTTTATATCGGTTTGAAATATGAAAAAATTTGTTTCCAGAATTTAAATAAAATAAATAACAATAAAAACTCCTAAAAAAAAACAAAATTAAAAAAAACATATAATGTTTCTTACTAGTAATTAATTATCATATAAATTAAGTATTGTTTTATTCTTCAAGGAATTATTCAGGATATCCTAAAATACAAAGCAATATCCAAATTAAAGATACAGTACCTACTGTTTTTTTTCACGTTCAAAATTTCAATTTATACCAAAACCTCCCATTAAAAAAGCTAAAAAATAAAAAAAATAAAATAAAAACCCAAATTAATATTATAAATGTATATATTTTTCTTACATAATATGAATATATATATACATTTACTTATTTTTTTTTTTATTTTTAAACCTATGTATAAAATATGTTTTCCTCTAAGGTGGGTTTTATTTACAACTGGAAATTTTCCAAATAAATAAGAACTAAAAAATTTTGCTTATGCACACAACTTTAAATTTATTCTTATCAAACATGTTTTAGACAATACATATTTATAAAATTTTTAAAGGGTTTTAAGTTTTAATGAGTTAATAATGAACACAGGGTAGGGTATGATTTAATTTTCTTTAATAAAGCCTAATTATTTGTATTTCTGCTAATTTTGGAAATCATAATTTTTAATTAGTAGCAGAGTAACAAGAAATAATTAATATGCTTAAATTTAAAAGAATACCTATTAATTTTTCTTAAAATAAAAATATCATTAAAAAAATTAATGAATGGTTCTAATTGTTCTAATAATTTCAATACTTTGAAAAATAGGGTATTTTTATTATATACATATATAACAAAATTTCTCCAATTTGAATGGAATAAGTTTTATTCCTGTAAATTTTATTCCAGCATTGATTGGAAACTGAAAATTACTTCCCAAAGAAGAATGTATTTTTTTAATACATAATGTATAATTCTGAATATAAATAAAGAACTAAGCTACTATTAATGTGTTGTGTATTACTAAAAAGTAATAATTTTATATATTTAACCTACTTGGTATTTAGGTAAATATTTATATTAAGTATGTACATATGTATATTACATTTATATATCTATAGTAGTTTGAAAAATTCTAATTCTTAGATAGTCTTGATGAATGTTTAATGTTTATTACATTTTATTTTAACTTATTAATTTATTCTTGGTTAAATATGATCATAATTATGCAGTTACTTATAAATGGATACGATTTTTAATTATTCTTATTTTGAACAGCTTTGTTTATGATTTCAATTAAAAATTGTTTTCATAAAGGATGTTCTTTAACATATTTTTTAAAATATATCCTTTGTTAATAATAAAATGAGTACATAGAATACCTTTTGAATACCTGCAAACTTAAAACTGCACAAATCTTTAAATAAATTTATTAAAGATAACAATATCAATATGAATCAAATTATATAATTTTAAATTGTGAATGTTGATATAAATAAAAAGCATTAAGCAGAATTCACATTATAAACAAAAACAAAAAGGCGGAAAGGTAAAACAAAACAAAAAAACAAAAATCTGTAATTTTGACATTTATGAAAAGATTTTTATCTCATTCCATCTTTTGTCTATTGTTTACTCTTTCTAGCTTAGTTCTCAAAATGTTGATGTCCTTTTTTCACTACTTTAATCTTAAACTTTTTCAGGGCAGGTGGAATTACACCCTTGAGAATCATCATAAGTTTGCTTAGTAAAAATTTCAGAAAATATTCAAGGGCTATTAGAACTGAAAAATAAATCAGTAACTTAGTCGGGAGTGTATTAATTTTCAAAATTCAACGTTGTCATTAAAGCTCTAACATTATATATCGACACTTGTTAACAGATTTTCTTGACTGCATGTCCGTCCGTTCGTTCGTCCGTAGGCACGATAACTCAAAAACTAAAGGGGCTATCTTGATGAAATATTAACTGTAGGTTACTAGGACATAAGGGACGGCGAGGATTGCATATGGGCGAAATCGGCTCATGGGTTCGGATTCTGGACCTTTTAATTGTTCTAAGGGCCAACTAACATATAAAAAAAATAAGGATAACTCAACAACTAATGGGGCTACAATCATGAATTTTGTTGTGTAGGTTACTAGTAATGAGACTATGACGAGGACTGCATACGGTCGAGATCGGATCATGGGTTCGGATCGTCGAAGTTTTTGATCGAATTTAGGCCAAACAAGCATAATTCCGAAACCAATGTAGATAAAACCCTCAAATTTGGTATCAGTTTGCCTCTTCCTATGTCCTTAGAGTTCTTGAAATTTAGGACCAATTGGAGTAGTGGGTCGAGGACCATCCACACAGTTCTGAAGACCTTAAAGCATAGCATTGAAATTAATAAAAAAAAGTAGCTTAAAATTAAGATAGAACATTTCAATTGTGTACAAGGGTTCACTAGTATTGAAAAAACGGTGCTGATTGCATATAGGCGAAATCATGGGTTCGGATCCTGGAACTTTTCCATCGAATTTTGGCCAAACGAGCATGACTTCAAATCCAAAGAAGTTAGGAACGGGGACCATTCACATAGTTTGGAAAACCTTAAAGCATGTTTCCGAAAAAAATAAAGATAGTAATTTCAAACAAATGAAGAAGCTTCAAATTTGGGGCAAGAATGCTCTTTACTATTTCTTACGTGTTCTCCTAATTTATAATAAATTGAAGAGGTGGTTCATATAACTCTCTTAGACCTTCCAAGATTTAAAAGCTTATCACCGAAATTAATTAATATAGTAATATAAGATTAATATAGAATGTTCCAATTGTGTTCAAGGGTTAACTAGTATTGAAAGTATGACGAGGACTGCATATGGACGAAATCGTACCATGTTTTAGGGTTGTGGAACCTTTGAAAAGTTCAAGTGCTAACAAACATATTACTTAAAACACCCTAACTCAGAAACTAATTATGCTATTTCGATGAAATTTGTATTCTAGGTTACTAGTAATTGGTTCTGGTAGAGTTTGGGTTCTAGATGCTTTTGATCGCATTGAGGAAAAACTAGTAAATTTCGAAAAGAAGATAGAACCTTATATTTGGGTTATTTCTTTTCATTTGTTTTGTGTACGTAAAATTTTGCATGAGTTGGAATAGGGATTTGCGTACCACTCCCACTACTCCCAAGACCTTAAAGCATAATATATTCGAAATAATTAAAGAAAAAAAATCAAATTTGACACAATTTGCAGATGTTGTGTTTTAAAAATATATTTCAGTGTAAAATTGCAGTTTTCTTCAAATAAAATCTAAAAATCAAAAAATTCAATTTCGACATAACGGAAAAATCTGTAAAAAGCTGCTGTGCCGCAATGGGTGAACGGAACTCAACAAACCTGTTCTTGAGACTTTGACCAAGCAATATTTCGCAAAATTTGACGTAATATACTTCCACAAGTTTTTTTTGAAAAATTATCGTGCGGCCAAAATTCCAAATCTGTTAGTAGAGTGAACACCATTCTCAAAGAGAAGCACATATACAAAATTTGAAGTCCATCGGTTAAACCATTTCCAATTTAAAGCTAAGTATCAAACCTATAAAAAGCTGTTGGATCACAATGGGTTAACGGAACTCCACAAATATTTTTTTTAGGCTTTCTTTTTAACCCAAGTAGTACTTCAAAAAAGTGGCTGAAACTTGCTTTTTTACAATTGGTACGCTCCCGGGCAACGCCGGGTAAATCTGCTAGTATTTTATAAATTAAAAACAAAATATTTTTTTAATAAACGACGAAATTTTTTTTTTGTTTTTAATTTTTATTATATAATATCTATATTTTATTGAATTATTACCAGAGGTACGATACATAAGTTGTAAATTTTTTTTTATATTTAAATTAATTATATGAAAATTCTAAATTTGTTATTGTATTTTAGAAATATACAAGCAGATTAACCCGGCGTTGCCCGAGAGTGTGCAAATTGTAAAAAAGCTAGTTTCGGTCAATTTTTCGAAGTACTTTTGATTAAAAAGTAAACCTCAAAAAAATATTTGTGGAGTTCCGTTAACCCATTGCGGCCCAACAGCTTTTTAATGGTTTTTTCGTTTCTTTGCTACAAATTAGAAATAGTTTAACCGATTGACTTCAAATTTTGTATATGTGTTCCTCTTTCAGAATGGCGTTCACTCTTTTAACCGACTTGGAATTTGTTAACCCTTGCCACACGAGAAAATTCCAAAAAAAAAATTTTGGAAGGATATTACGTCCAATTTTGCGAAATATCACTTGGTCAAATTCTCAAAAACAGGTTTTTTTGAGTTCCGTTAGCCCATTGCGGCACAGCAGATTTTTACATATTTTTTCGTTACTTTACTCTTGAGCAGAAACTGTTTGACAAATTGACTTTAAATTTTGTATACGTACTTTTATATACTTGTCATTCCTACTATTGGTGAAAAAAAAAATTTTGTAAGTAAATTACGTCCACTTTTTGAAAGTAGGTAGGACTTCTTTGAATTAGGGGAATGTTTAAAAAAAAATTTTGTCGTGTTCTTTTGTCCGATTGCGAAACAGAAACTTTAAAAAACAGTTTGCAAAACAGTTTGAATGATTATCTTTAATTTTTCTATTCGTGGTGCTTCTTGACAAATTGGTGTTCCTTGACGATATAGTCGAAGATGGTGGAAATTAACTGAATTAAAATTTTTATATTTATTATTATTTAAGAATTATGAAAAATTTTAAGTGAAATTTGATATATTTGTTAAAAACTTCCAAGAATAATTCTAAAAAAAGGCTTTTAGAAAAATCTCTTTATTAGATTTTAAAATTAACATGTACACCATCTGTAATTTTGTGTTAACTTTTTTCAATAACATCAACTTAAATTAAAGCTAGATTGATTAGCGAGTGGAGTTAGTTAACATATAAGTATTATTATGCCCGTTTTACTATAGGTCGAAAGGGTATACTAAATCTGCCATTATGTCATTATACTATGTCAACAGTAGTTTTCTTGAACTGCTAACGTTTAAATAAAATATAGTCGATGGTTTGATCTCGATGGAAAAATCTGCTTTTAAACTTATTATGTGTTTTGTACTTACTTGAAAGTTCTACTACGCTCTACCTAGTTTTTTTATGATTTTATAAGAAAAATATAGGCTTCTTTTTTGGAAAAACTATTTTAAAATATTATGTATTTAAGCATAATATATACGAAATTGAATTTTTTGATTTTTAGATTTTATTTGAAGAACTGCAATTTTACACTGAAATCTATTTTTAAAAAACAACAACTACAAAAAACAAGACTTACGAAAACATGTAGAGAAGGAAAATGTTATGTTATTTAAATTTAAAAATATTTATATTCGAATAATATTATCTCATTTAGCTTTTGCACTATGTGAGACCATTTAAGGAGAGCAAAAAAAATTAGTCTTATTAAATAAGTGAGCTTTTGAAATAAAAGTTAACTTGCGCAAATACCAAAATTTTGAAAATTTCATTGAATCTTTGTTCAAAATGCGTAAGCAGGTCAAAACCAAATTAACCCTATGGGTTTTTATAATTAAAATTCTGGTACAAAATTTTCAATCAAATTCTTTTAATCGTTAAGGAAATAAAATTTATAGAAAACTTCATGCGGTCGTCTTGGAAAACGGGTTAATCGAACTTAAATAAAACTTTTTGCAGCCGCAAGTTTAGACTGAAAAATCAACCTGTAAAATTGGACACAAATCGGAATCACAAAATTTTTGGAAGACGCCAGGCCGAAATGGGTTTATTTATTCAATACAAATTTATACATTTAATTCCGGTTGCTAAGAGGAACATTTGTTCAAAATTTCAAGTCAATCGGTCAAACCGTTTTGACTCGACATCAAACACATTGAAAAAGCTTCATTGCGCCCTCGTGCCCAAACGGGTTAAGCGAAGTCACAAAAATTTGTGTCAGCCTCTTTTTTCGACTGCAAAATCACCCTGTAAAATTGGACACAAATCGGAAACACAAAATTTTTTGGAAGCTTGCCAAGCCGAAATGTATTTAATTTATTCCAACCAAATTTATAGAACTAATTCCGGTGCTAAGAGGAACACTCGTACAAAATTTCAAGTCAACCGGCCAAACCGTTTTGACTCGACATCAAAAAAACGAAAAAGCTTAAAACGGCTCGGGAGTCGCATTCTATTGACTTTTAAAAATGTGACATAAACTATGTCACCCCCTGGGTTCTCAGAATTATTCCTTTAAAATTTTGTAACAATCGGACCAGTGGTTTTCACGTGAATCCTGGACAAACAAACAAACAAATAAACAAACAAACAAAAAAACAAACAGCAGACAAATTTTCTTCTTTATATATTAGATTTACTGCATATTTTGATTATTAAAAGCTAATGAAAGCATTAGTGGTTTTAACTGACATTAAAAGCCATGAAAATATATGAACTTTTACATTTATATTATTGCAAATTAATATTTATTTTGAATAACTTTGAGTTTAATTATATTAAACATAATATAAGTAAATTAAGAGAATAAATTTAAAAATTATTTAAAATTGAAATAATTAATCAAGGGTACTATATCATTCAACAGTAAAAGCGCTACAGCTAAAAATCCTGAAGAGAAGTAATTGCTGCATGTCTGTAAAATTTTATTGAATTTGATAAAAAGTTTTAAATATCTAATTTTGTAATTGCATTTTACGAATCCATTTATCTCAAGTTTATTTGTTGTATAATATATTTAAATAGGTAAATTAGTAAGAATTGTTAATATTTTTGAATTGATAAAATAATTAGAAAATGTTTTTAGTATTATAAAGTAAATTTGGTTAGCCATGTCTTACGATCAAACTAATAAAAGTTTTATGGTTTTAAAAGTACTTATGGACATCCCATTAAATTTGAACAGGGAAGAGGTGTAGGGTATTTCTAAGTCTTAGTAAAATGCTTGAAGTGATCTAGCTATGTTTTTCTGTAAAGTAATAGTTCCGTCCCTTTGTTCGTATGTCAGCACGATAACTCAAAAACTATTACTCTGTAAAGTAATAGTTCCCTATTGGTTTGTGTTAAAATCGGACCAAGGCTTCGAGGAGCTGCCATACGAATTGCACGCATTTCTTCAAAACTAATTATAATAGGAGCACCAAAATTACACACGCTTAGTTATATATTAGCATAAGCACCTTTATGAAGTTACAAGATATTACGGCCTCATTTTCATCTTCATTTTTGTATGGCAGCGACAAAGTGGTCAATTCGACTATTTATCTAACGAAGCTATAAGATTAAAATTACAACTAAACAACTCTTATGGTTTTTTTAAGCAAAAATTATGGGATAGAATGAGTTTAATTTTTTTTAATTTTTTCGCTTATTTTTTTTTTTAATATAAATACATAAGGAAATTAATTAATGGTTTTTCTTATTCTATACATCATAGCGGGTATGCACAGGTATTTAAAAGTTAACAAGGGCAACTATAATCTTCCTCGTTTAGGATGAAATAAATAAATAATATCAAATTATTTTTAGTTATATTTCTTATTCAAAAGTAGTTTGGAACATTGTTTAGTTTCCGCAAGGTGCCTTTTTAAAACTCTTTGTTTTTTTTTAATCACGTATTATTTTTTAAGTAGATATAATGTATTCAGAAAATTGGAGGTTTATTCTATTTTAAGCATAATAGTGGTTCGTAAGGGCAACCATAATTTTCCGAGTTTTCATATATAACATTATATATTTTTCAATAACTTAAAATTGAGTGGTGTCCTTAAAATTGAGTTATAACCAGTTTTGCTTAGATAATTAAATTTTAAGAAACATTCCAAACTAAGGAGAAAATCATAATTTAATTTCTAAACCTCAAAAGTTTGGGGTTTAAGCATAATGCGTTTTTTTAGTAACAATTTCAAAACCTTCCCCTTTGAATGGCTATCACTTCGAAATTTCTCATTTTTATAGAAGGGTGACTAAGTTACCAGTGTATAACACTATATAATTTTAAAAATGTGATTTTTTGAAAACTCTTGGTTTTTTCATCACTTGTTTTATTTACATATTTATATCATATTCATAGTAAAGAATTGCGATTTATAAAATGTTTATTTTTGTTTTTTTTAGAAAGACGAAGAAGAAATAAAACAAGTGATGAAAAAAAACCAAGGGTTTTTAAAAAAGCACATTTTCAAAATTATATTGTGTTAAAAACTCAGTTTAATTTTGGAAATATAAACTATGGGGGAATAAGTCACTGCTTACTTGTAAAAATAGTAAATTTTTAATTTTTAAGTCCTAATAGCTCTTCAATGGGGAATTAAACCAAAATTTGGAATTTTACTTAGAATTTTACTATCTAAGCAAAAATGTATAAAACTGAGAGACACTTTCTTCAATTTAAAGAACCGCTTTTGAATTTAAGAAAAACACTTAACATATGTTAAAATATAATGTTGGACCTTTAAATTTTGTATATTAATAGAAAAAAATTTGGACAGGTATTCAAGTTACAGGTGCTTAAAAAAAGCCAAATTTCAATTTTTGACCCCTTACAGCTCTTAAAGGGGGGGCGCAACAAAAAAATTTTCTTAACCGACTCCTCCTAATTTCTGAGGATCTACCATCTCCCAAAATTTCAAGTTTCTAGCTTGAGCCGTTCAGAAGTTATGTGGGGCCAAAAATTTTGCAAAAATTGAGTTTTGTATAACGTTAAATTTTAGTACCGATGGCAACCCAATGAATAAGTTTTTTAACAGTTTGTAAATCTTATAAAAGCAGCTATCTTTCGACGTTTTCAGATTGAAAAAATACCTCATAGAACTTTTGTTATAACGTTTAAAAAAAAGGGTTTCTTCCAAATTTGAGAGGCTGTAGCTTCGTAACGGGTGGGGCTACAGAAAAAAGTTGTTCCATGAAATTATTTTTTTTGCAATACCTACTCGTAGTAAAAATTTCTTCTCTCTATTTCAAACGGTGTAAAACTTTGTGTAAACATACGGACAGACGGACAGACGGACAGACAAAGTTAAAATTAAGAAAAACCTTTGACACTGGTTGAAACTTCCGTTTTGGAGCTTTCAATTTTGTATATAAATAAAAAAAAATATTGGCAGGTGTTCAAGCTATAGGTGTTTAAAAGCTAAATTTATAGCAAAATTTAAGGTTTTGGACCCTTTACAGCTCCTAAACAGGAAGCGTAACAAAAAAAAATTCTTAACTGACTCCTACTTATTTCTAAGGATCTAGCTTCTCCTAAAATTTCAAGTTTCTAGATTGAGCCGTTCAGAAGTTATGAAGAGCCAAAAATTTTGCAAAACTTAGTATTAGATAACGGTAAATTTTAAAACCGAATGGTAACCCTATACATTTGGCTTTTAAAAGTACGTAAAGCTTATGAAAGCAGCTGTCTTTTACCGTTTTCAGATTGAAAATATACCTTATAGAACTCTTGTTATAACTATTTAAATATAGGGCTTTTTCCGACTTTGTGGGGCTGTAGCTCCGTAACGGGAGGGGTAATAGAAAAAAGTTTTAACATTAAATTATTTTTATTGCAATACCTACCCATTGCTGATATTTTTTTGTCAATCGTACGTAAAAAGGGACAGACGGACAGACGGACAGACGGACTGACAGAGTGAAACTATATAGGTACATTTTTACAAAATTTTTTGAAAATGTACTAAAAATATAAGAAACAAGTGATGAAATAAACCAAGGGTTTTTAAGAAGCATATTTTCTAAATTATGTAGGGTTTCTTGCTGAGTAGTATATATAATATTATAATTTAGTTATTTCATCAATTTATTATTTATGACTAATAGTGAAATCAATACTTAGAATATAATCCCAATGCACTCAAAAAAACAAGTGCGAAATATAATGTTCGACCTTCAATGTTAATGTTTAATTTTGGAAAAACAGACCCTGCTGAATAAGTTACTGTTTCATAAAAACATAACAGTTTTAATTTTGAAGACCTAGTAGCCCTTCAATGGGGAAAGCTCAAATTTTTGTTTAGCAAACTTATGATGGATCCACCTTTCCCACCATCCTCGTGTCCCCACCTTTCCATTTTTTTAGGTTCTAGGAAATCAACTGTGAACTCCACCAAAATTTGGAGTCATAAATAGAATTTTATTATCTAAGCAAAAAATGTTAAAACTAAGAGATAATTTCTTTAATTTAAAGAAACCCTTTTAAATTTAAGAAAAACTTTTAACATATGTTGAGATATAATGCTGAAGCTTCAAATTTTGTATGTTTGTAAAAACAAATTTTAACAGGTATTCAAGTTACAGGTATTTAAAAATAACAAAATTCAATTTTCGAGCCCTTACAGCTTCTAAAACAGGACGTGATAAAAAAATTTTGATAACTGACTTCTAATAATTTTCTACTAATTTTTGAAACCCTAGCTTGAACCTTTTAGAAGATATGTGGGGCCAAAAATTTTGCAAAAATGAATTTTGCATAATGGTAAATTTTAGTACCGTATGGCAACCCTATAACCTTTAGGCTTGTATTTTTGTAAAATCTATAATAGCCGTTTTTAGATTGAAAATATATTTAACAGAACTTTTGTTATACTAATTAACAATTATAATGGATATAATTTTTCGCACTTAATGTAGTGTTAAAAAAGTTAATTTAATTTAAAATTAAAATAGCAATATTCAAAAAAAAATAAAAAATAAAAAATAAAAATTCTAAGCATTTCGTTCTATTTAAAAAAAAAAAAACAAAAAAAAAGTTAAATAATTTCAAAAATTTTTTAAAAATAAAAATTTCAAAAACATTAAAAACGAGGAAGAGTGTAGTAGAGTAGACTGTGTCAACTCTGGAATACCCGTATGACCGTAACATATACATTATATCATCGGGTTAATTACTTTTGGTAAAATTTCAAACATTCTGCTTTATTAGGTGTAGAGTAATGCTCATATAAAAGAAGGAGTTGTATGGCAGCTACTAGAACCCTTCGCAGTAGATCAACCAAATTTTCCAGTACCCTTGGCCATTACACTAAACTATTTTTGGCAAAATTTCAGACACCCAGCTTTATTTGGTGTAGTGTAATCCTCATATAAAAGAAGGAGTTGTATGACAGCTACTTGAACCCTCAGCGGTAGACCAACTAAATTTTGCAGTAACTTTGGCCATTACACTAAACTATTTTTTGCAAAATTTCAGACACCCAGCTTCATCAAAAGAAGGAGTTGTATGGCAGCTACTCGAACCCTCTGCAGTAGACCAACCAAATTTTGCAGTAACTTTGGCCATTATACTAAACTACTTTTGGAAAAATTTCAGACACGCAGCTTTTATAGGTATAGAGTAATGCTCATATAAAATTAGAAGTTGTATGGCAGGTACTCGAACCCGTGGACCAAAATGGCTGCATTTAAATAGCGATTCCGTTTTTTGCATAAAAACGAATTTGTGAAAATTTCATAATCCTAGCTCCTTTACTTTTTGACTTATCGTGATGACGGACGGACGGACGGACGAACGGGCATACATAGCTAAATCGATTTATTTTTCGATTCTGATCCGATCCATACACTTGAGTCTATATCTACCCCCTCCATCTCTGCGTCACAAACGTAATGGCAAATTTATTATACCCTTGGACTATATAGTCATACGGGTATAAAAAACAGACCTTAAAAAAAAATTATTATTAAAAACAGTATAAAAAAAAAGGTTTGCCAATGTGTCTCTTACAAAAAAAATTAAGTTTCATGCTAGATGTGCTAAGCTTTCAGATGATACCTTTGAGCTTCTTAAAAGTGGTAATGTAAATTGGCAGTGCTCTCAACGTCCTAGGCAATTAAACGAACCATTTGTAAAGATGCCTGAAAATAATGATTCGAATTTAAAGATGGTGATTCTGAAGATAATGACTCGTTATTCTCACAAAAGACTCAACAAAAACTGGATGATTTGTCTTCATTTGACTCAACAAATTGTACCCTAGACAAAATGGCCCGGATTTTAAAAGCAACATTCACAATTCACAGGTATTCCTAGCTGAGAAGCTTGATAAAGCACAGCAAGAAAAAATGATTATCAAAAAAGAAAATGAAGCTTTAAAAAAAAGAATCGAATGTATAGAAAATTATACAAAGGCCATGGAAGCTAAATTAAATAAAATCGAGGAAATTGTGGATAAATCAGAGCAACTGGAAAGAAGAAATAATATAGTGGTAGCTGGATTACCGATAGGAGTGCAAAATAATCAACTTCATGAAATATTCACCAAATTTAATATTGATAAGCCTAGTGATATCATTAAAAATATAACACCGATAATTAAGAGAGCTGATGGTAAGCCGGATGAATGCTTATATATAGTAAAACTTAATTCTGAGCAAATAAAAAAAGACATACTGGCAAAGAAAAAACTTTTGGACCCTTATGTTCTGCTGAATTCAATTTGGACTCGGGCAATTAAAACAAAAAAAAATTTTGAATTCTTATGGGTCAAAAATAATGCAATCTATTTGCGGGAAAGCGTTACAAGTAAAACTTTTAAAATTTCTAATTTTAATGATATTAAAAAAATTACGCAAATTTTTAAAATTTAAACTATTTAATTTTATTATCCACAAAATCTTCTTTTTTTTATTAAAATATAACACATTTATTTTTACGTTCATATACCTAACCTATAAATTAATATTGGAACTAAAAGTCTTTTCATTATTTTTTTTCGTCATAGTATTTGATTTTTTCGTCATAACATTTCTTCATAATTATTTTAAACAATTTAACATAATTTTTTATTATTTATTTTTTTGTATGTACAACTGCAAGATGATATTGTTAATTTTTTATGTAAATTCCACTTAATTATTTACATTATTAGAAACTTATCATATGATGATAAACAAATTATGGCAATTAAACTTTTATTTATTATATATTATTATATTATAAGTATTAAGAATATCAGAGCTACATTAATTTCTTATTTTCTATTTTTTTTTTTCTCATCTTTTGTTTTAACAATTTAACACAATATTTACAATAGCTATTACTTATATATGCATGCAAATATGCATGTCGATATTAATTAATTTCTACATACTATTATCAACCAAATATATTAAGCTTGGAATAACTTTAATTATTTACAACATTATTTTATATCACCAATATACTAAGCTATTGTATATACAATGGAGGAATGAAAGCATGCCGAAAGAATGAGAAGTTGGTACCATATTCCCTATTCACAAAAAAGGAGATAAACTCAATTGCAGTAACTACAGGGGTATTATGTTACAAAATGTTGCATATAGGATTATTAGCAAAATTTTATACGAAAGACTAAACGAGAAAGCAGAAACCATCTTAGCTGAGTATCAATGCGGCTTTAGACCAAACAGATCAACAACAGACCAAGCTTTTCTTATAAAGCAAAACATGGAAAAATGCTACGAATACAATCTTCTTGCATATACTATTTGTTGATTTCAAACAAGCTTTCGACAGCATTAAAAGAGAGGAAATACCGAAAATATTGCACAATTTGGGATACCCAGAAAAACTAATTCGACTTACAATGATGACCTTAAATAACACCAGAAGCAGCGTCATAGTACAAAATCAAATTTCAGAAGTTTTTAGAATAAAAACAGGTGTAAAACAAGGCGACACATTATCGACAGTGATTTTCAACCTTATGCTGGATTACGTAACGAAAGATCTAGATAGAGATGGAAATATATTCAACAAATCATCACAAATTAACGCTTTTGCTAACGATATTGCTATAATAGCCAAAAACAAAGGTGCTATGGTTGAGCAGTTCGTGAAACTCGAAGTAGAAGCTAGCAAAATTGGCTTAAGAATAAACGAAAATAAAACAAAATATATGACATTATCAAACGCTAGGCGCAGCCCGCAAAACATAACAATCGGAGAATACAACTTCGAAGGCGTAGATAATTTTACGTTATTGGGAGTATTGTTCAACAACGACAACAGCATGCACTGTTCAATACATAATAGAATACAAGCGGCCAACAAATGCTACTATGCACATCAAAAACTATTTAAATCGAAGCTTTTATCTGGATATTCAAAACTGTGTATGTATAAAACCCTAGTTAGACCAGTATTGACCTATGGTGCGGAAAATTGGACATTATCAATATCAGACGAAAATAGTCTAAAAATTTTTGAACGCAAAATTTTAAGGAAAATATTTGGACCGAAACAAAATCTACACGGTGAATATATGCACAGAAACAATCAAGAACTACAACTACTAATAAATAATGAAGACGTGGTCCGCTTTATTAAAGCACAAAGAATTAGATGGGCTAGACACGTTGCTAGAATGGCAAATAATAGGTCACAAAGACTTATATTAGATGTTACTTCACCTGTAAATAGATACAGAGGAAGACCAAGGCTAAGATGGACAGATGGCTTAGAAAATGACTTAAGAAAACTTAATATCAGAAACTGGAAAGTTGCAGCACAAAATCGACAAGTATGGAGTGCAGCAGTAAATCAGGCTAAAACTCACCCCGAGTTGTGACGCCATTTGATGATGATGATGATTGCATATATATACAGTTGCAATTTAATTCTATATTAAACAATTATTCTACTTTAAAGAAAAAAAAAAATTTAATAATACTAATAATAATAAAAAAACTACATATTTGAATATTATATATCTATACCGAGCACGAAATTTAAATAATAAACCCACATTACTTCTAAACACCTCGATTCAATCTATTAGTTTTATTTAATAAACTAGTTTTATTTTTTTATCTTCTCACATGGTACATATGCTTTTTTGTTTTTTATTTTTCTCTCTTAAATTTTATATATGATGTCTGATAATGGAATAAACATTTATGATTGTTTAAATGTGAAATATATGTCAGGGGCATGCAACCTAAAATCTTTTGCATATGATAGATCAAATTTAAATGTTATGTATCTTAATGTACAAAGTCTTCGTAATAAACTTAATGATATAGAATCCTTATAATACTCTTCCCATTACAATATTCATATATTATTTTAACAGAGATATGGATATTTTTAACATACCTGGATATGATTCTTAATTTGCTAATAGATTAGCACCATATGATGGGGTTGCAGTATATATAAATAGATTCTAGTTTTGTTGTAGAAGAGGAATTGAATAAAACGAATATTTTATCAGTTTAATTAAATAGCCTAAATATTAATATTATTGGAATTTATAGATCACACGAGACAGAGGTGTTTGAGTTTATTGATAATAGAATTATTGGAATTTATAGATCACACGAGACAGAGCTGTTTGAGTTTATTGATAAACTTGATGAAATTAATCAACCTATAAAAATTCTATAATTTTAGGTGATATTAACCTCAATCTACTAGATGTCAATAAGAACCAGGTGACAACATATAACAACACTTTGTTAAGTAATGGGTTCTTTATTTATAATAATATTACGCCTGATTATGCTACGAGAGTTAGAAAAACAAATAGAACAATTATTGATCAGTGATTTACTCAAATATACATTTTACCTTGCGATCACTAATACCCCTCTCTCTGATCATGAAATGTTACTCGTTAGTCTAAATCTTAAACCAAAAATAGAAGAAAATATTAAAAATATGACTGTTCTAGACTATGACAAAATTAATTTAGATAATTTTTGGCTTGGTCTTGATTCATACACTGATTTGAATCTTTTAGTTGATGATCTACAAAAACTTATAATTAAGAACACCAAAAATATTGCTAAGAAAAAGGGAAAAAACAAAAAAACTTGGATCACGACCAAAATATTACACAAAATGAAAATCAGGGACTCTTACTATAAAATTTCTCGTAAATACAAAACTTGTACAAGGATTTTTGAACTCTATAAGAAAACTAGATCAGAGGTTAAATATTTGATTACACAAGCTAAAAAAACTCTTAAAAAGAAAAAGTTTATTGAATTTTTATAATAAAATAATGTATAACACAGATACTTGTGTTGACCATCAAATACTTTTTTTAAACTAGCTAATTTTGAATTTTCCTCTAAAGATTTAGAATTTTGTAAATCATATCTAACTGAAAGGCTACAAAAAGTTAAAGTAGGAAATTATGGTAGTGATTATTTAAAAATTAAAAGGAGTCTCACAGGGATCCATTTAGGGACCAGATCTGTTCAAGCTCTATATCGATGATATTACTTAACTAGCTCTCAAATGTTCCATCCAGCTATATGCTGACGATGCTGTGATAAAATACTCTTCTGTAACCGAAATGAATTAAGGAGTGATATTGAATATGATCTCAAAATGATATGGCTCACACAACATAGGCTAAGTTTAAATATTAAAAAAACTAAGGCAATAAATTATACAGCTCTGAAAATGTTTACTACAATTCTGAAGTTATCTATACTGTAGACACTTTTAACTATTTAGGCCTAACTATTGATAGAGAGCTGAAATGGGGAGATCATATCCAGCATATAATCACTTTACTGATTCACCATACACATTTATTTTATACAGGCTACGAAAGTTTTAATCGACCAATGCTCTATATCAAATATACTCGTCATTCATTTTGTCACACATAATTTATCTCAATCCTATATGGAGTGGTGCTAATCAGCAATTATTACATCAAGTTGATGTCATACATAAACAAGTGATGAAAAAAAGCCAAGGGTTTTTAAAAAAGCACATTTTGAAAATTATATTGTATTACATATTGAGTTTTACTTTGGAAATATTTACTTGGAAATAGTTACTGCTTAATTATAAAATTTACTGCTAACAGTAAAGTTTTTATTTTAAATTTGTTATAGCCCTTCAATGGGGAAGGTTTCCAAGTTTCTCAAGGATCTAACTTCATCTAACTCCCGCCCCCCCCTCCGTCTCCCACCATTTTTTTAGGTTCTAGGAATTAAATTGTGAATTCCACAAACATTTGGAATTTTACTTAGAATTATACAATCTAAGCAAAAATAGGTAAAACTGAGAGACACTTTCTTCAATTTACGGAATCGCGTTTAAATTTAAGAAAAACCTTTAACATATGTTAAAATATAATGTTGGGGCTTTAAATTTTGTATATTAATAAAAAAAAAATTGGACAGGTATTCAAGTTACAGGTGCTTAAAAATAGCAAAAATTAAATTTTCGAGCTCTTATAACTCCTAAACAGGGGGCTTGACAATAAAATTTTGTAAACTGACTCTTACTATTTTTTTAGGATCTAACTTCTCCCAAAATTTCAAGACCCTAGCTTGAACCGTTCAAAAGATATGTCTGGCCAAAAATTTGCAAAAATTGAGTTTTGCGTAATGTTAAATTTTAGTACCGTATGGCAACCTTAAACATTTGCCTTGTAAAAATTTATAAAGCTTATGAAAGCAGCTATCGTTTGCCTTTTTCAAATTGAAAATACACCTAATAGAACTTTTGTTATAACAATTTGAATATAAGGCTTTTTCCAAATTTGTGAGGCTGCAGCTCCGTAGCGGGTGGGGCTACAGAAAAAAATTCTTCTACGAAATTATTTTTTTTGTAATACCTACTCGTGGTTAAAACTTCTTTTCTCTATTTCAAATGATGTAAAAGTTTTTGTAAACATACGGACAGACGGACAGACGGACAGACGGACGGACAGAGTGAAGCTATATAGGCACATTTTTACAAAATTCTTTGAAAATGTGCTAAAAAGCAATAAAAATTTTTCATTTTTATTCTCCTAGGCACCCAACAAATTTGCTATTCGGATAGATATATAAGTTTCAATAATATATGTAAAAGAGAACTATATATAACAGCATTTAAAATAATAAATAATAAAATCAAGCATAATTTAATTCTGAATAGAATGATAAATATCCATACGCATAACACACGCAATAAATCAAACTTCTATCTTACACTGTTTAAAACTAATCAACAAAATAATAATTGCCTTTATAAATGCTTAAAACTATTTTATGAATTACCCAACGAGCTAAAACAAATTGATTCCCTAATAATCTTTAAGAAGCAATTAAAAAAAAAAATAATTTTTAATAATAGCATATAAATAAACCATTCAAAAGGGAAGAATAGTTCAATAATGAAAAGAAAATTTTTGTTTTTATTTTCAAAATTTATTATACATTAAGATTAAATAATAAATTTAAATTTAAATAAATAGCTTACGAATATTGTTTACATATTGAAAAATTATGTCTTCACTAATCAAAAATCAATTACGAGATCAGAAAGCTTGTGCTACGATCTCTATAAATACCAATTTTCTTATATTTAGTTTTAAGGAAATTAAAACAATAATTTTAATATATACCTATGTACCACTTTTTAGAAAAAAAAAGAAAAAAAAAAAAAAAAATTTAAATATAGGGCTTTTTTGGAATTTTGGGGGGGCTGTTGCTGCTTCACCTTTCTAAATTAGGGAAAACCTTTGACACAAAGATATAAACTTTAAATTTGATAAACGAGTCATCTGTTTTTTTAAAACGGTTTGAACGGTTATCTTTAATTTTCCTAAATGTGGTGCTTGACGATTAAGGTGATGATGGTAAAAATTAATTGTGAATTAATATTTTTGCTCATTTTTAATAGTTATGAAAAGTTTAATGGGAAATTAGATAACTTTGCTCCAGAATTGCTAGAATAATCCTAGCAAAATCGTTTGGGAAAATAGCTTTAATACATTTACACCATGTGTAATTTTTGTGTTAACTTTTCTCAATAACATCAACTTAAATTTTACCTCCATCGAGCGACGCAGTAACACGAGTTATATTATATGCATTAGCAATTAATCTTGATTAATTTAAAATTGAGTAAAACTCATTCACTTTTTGATAAATAAATTAATTGAAAACAGGAAATGCAATTTGGCATTTTCTTACTTTCTTTTAATAAATAAATTTGTAAAAACAACAAATCCATTAGCATTTCGCAAATTTGTATTAAGTAATATTATTTTTTTATGTTAAGAAATGCTTATCTTGACAATAAATGTAATTTGTAAATTTTTATTGAAAAATAAAATATATAAAATAAAGCAGTCCTAAGACCGCAACATAAGAATAAAGTTGTTATATTTAAATGTTAACAATTTTAAGGTTCCGCAGAATAATAAAAACATAACTGGCGCATTAATAACATAAATCGAATTTTGAACTTTTAAAAAAGTTTAATAATTGAAAAGTTTCTAAATAATCCCGCCATCCAAATAACCAACCGCCGTCCACCCTACATCGTTATTTTTAATAATATTAAAATAGTCTCTACTTACTTACTTACTTGTTAGGCACTACAAACCATGATTCTGGACCTGATCGGTTGATATTCGCCCGACGGGACCAAGCCAATGAAGGTGTCTGATTTTGACTTTCGTGGCTTCATCATCGTCATTATACAGTTCGTAATTATGTCTTCTTCGCCAGACGGCGTCATCGTTTACTGGACCATATATTCTACGTAGAATTTTTCCTTCGAAAATACCTAGGACTAGCCCACTTGCTTTTGGCAGTGTCCACGATTCTGAAACCTACAGCTTCTGGTCGACAAACATCTGGTCGGTGGTAGATTTACCAGGTCGGAAGCCGCACTGATAGTTACCTATCACAGCGTCGCAATGGGGCTTCAGTCTTGCACACAGTATGTTGGAAAATATTTTATAGGCGATATTTAACAACGAGAATCCTCTGTAATTTTCACATAGTGAAGCATCTCCATTTTTGAAAATTGGACAAATAACACTCACACTCCACTCAATAAGCATACTTTCTTCGAGCTAGATTCTTTTAATCACTTGGTGCATGCACTCTACCAATTTTCCACCTCCAGCTTTAAATAACGCCGGTGGCAAGCCATCAAAGCCGGCAGCTTTGTTATTTTTTAGTCTCTTGATGGCTAACTCGACTTCAGCTAAATTGGGTGGATCTGGGTCGGTTTCGTTGGTTGGAGTATTGAAGGGCCTATTCTCAATTGCACAGTCGCCACTAGTTAGCAATTTTTCAAAATGATGTTTCCATGCTCTAAAGTGAACTAAGTGACATTTTAATTTGGTAAAACTTAAAAATAATAAACTTTTAAATAAAAATAGTTAATAAATCAATTAAATTAAAAAAAAAAAAAAAAGAAGAGCAAATCTAATTTAATATCTACAATTTATTTAAGTCAAACTAAAATAATTCACATCAAACAAAATACTCACACTGAAATTTTGTGTAAAATAAATGAAATAATTTTTAAGTTTAATCAAATAAATTCAACCAAGCTCTAAAACAAAAATTCGAAAAATTAACAGAAATACTAATAATATTGTAAAACAGAAGCTTCAAAAAAACAGTTCAAATATGTCTTCAATCGATGAATTAAGAAATAAAATTGATGAACTCTCCAGAGTTGTAATTCAATAGGAAGGATGAATAAACCTACAACAACAACAAATATTCTAGTGATAGAAATTTATAATAAGTAAGCTAAGCTAAACCTTCTAGCTAGATGATGTAAGAACAAAAGATATTAAACATAGAAAAATTATTAATAATAATTATAGCAATAATAAAACTTTTCACAAACCAACTCAGAAAAATGCACAATCTATTTGCAACTAGTAATTATAATAAAAACAAGTAAAGAAACAGTCAGTCGGTGCAACCGACTTAGAAATAACCTACACCTATTTGCTACAATGGGAAGTTCATAATTAATTTTAAAATCATAAAAGCTTGTATTAGTTTGATCGTAAGACATAGCTAACCAAATTAACTTTATAATACTAAAAACATTTTATAATTTTTTTATCAATTAAAAAATATGAAAAATTCTTACTAATATATCTAATTAAAAATATTAAACAACAAATAAGCTTGAAATAAATGGATTCGTAAAGTGCAATTACAAAATAACATATTTAAAACTTTTTATCCAATTCAATAAAATTTTACACACATGCAGCAATTACTTCTTTTCAGGATTTTTACCTATAGTGCATTTACTGTTGAGTGATTTAGTACTCGTGATTAATTATTTGAATTTTAAAAAATTTTTAAATCTATACTCTTAATTTACTTCTTTTTTAGTGTTTTATATAATTAAACTCAAAGGTATTCGAAAGAAATATTAATTTGGAATAATATAAATATAAAAATTTTAAAAGGCTAAGAATTTTACTATAAAACGTATTATGTATTATATTTTATAAATTAAAAACAAAATATTTTTTTAATAAACGACGAAATTTTTTTTTTTTTTTTTAATTTTTATTGTATCATATCCATATTTTATTGAATTATTACCCTAGGTAGTGTACGAGTATAATTAAGAAATTGTGTAAGATACTTAAGTTGCGTTCAAAGGTGCTTTGCTGCATGTACGTAAAATTAATTTCTATATTTAAATTAATGAATTATATGACATGCTCGTTTAATAGAAATACATTTGTATTTCTTTTTCTATATTTTGCATTTATAAGCTTTTCTAATAAGTACATACTCGTATACTAGGAAATTAATTTAATTTAAATTTTGAAAAATTTTAATTATTAAATTTTGTTTTAAAAACTAATCAAAGCATTAATGGTTTCAATAACATTAAAAACCATCAAATTATATAACCTTTTATATATAAATTCTCACAAATTAATATTTCTTACGAATAACTTTGTGTAAAATGAAAATTAGGGACACATATAACAGCAGCATTATGATTGTAATACTTAGGGTGCGTTTATGTTGGAGCTGCGATAAGTGATACGAGCGTCGATGAGAGCCTTGATAAGAGCTTAGAAAAAGTTATGCTCTTATGCAGTGTTTATATTGGAGCTTCGATAAAAGCCAAGCAAAATAAAAACACAATATTATCTATGGTTGTCTTAGATTTATCTGGTATTATTTAAAAAAAAAAAAAGAAAAAGAAAATTAAATTAAAAAACTTAAGAATTAAATATAATAATAAAGCATAATTTTAATTATTTTTTATTTGAAAGTGAAAGTAATAATAAAATAATGTTAAATTGAAAAAAAATTAAATTTTATGTTTTTAAAAGTCATTTTATAATTATCTAATTTATAAAGGAGAAAATTCGTTTGTTTGTTTGTTCAGGATTCACGTAAAAACCACTGGTCCGATTGTCACAAAATTTTAAAGGAATAATTCTGGGAACCTGGGGTGACATAGACTATGTCACATTTTTATAAGTCAACAGGTTGAGGCTCAAGAGCCGTTTTAAGCTTTTTCAATGTTTTTTGATGTCGAGCCAAAACTGTTTGACCGATTGACTTAAAATTTTGCACAAATGTTCCTCTTAGCAACCGGAATTAGTTGTATAAATTTGGTTGAAATGAATTAACCCATTTCGGCTTGGCGGGCTTCCAAAAAATTTTGTGTTTCCGGTTTGAATCCAATTTTACAGGTTTGATCTACTTTTCCGTTTTGTTTTTAGCACATTTTCAAAAAATTTTGTAAAAATGTGCCTATATAGCTTCACTCTGTCCGTCCGTCCCTTTTTACCTACGGCTGACTAAAAAATATCAGAAATGGGTAGGTATTGCAATAAAAATAATTTAATGTTAAAACTTTTTTTTGTAGCTCCCCCCCGTTACGGAGCTACAGCCCCACAAAGTCGAAAGAAGCCCCATATTTAAACAGTTATAATTAGAGTTCTATAAGGTATATTTCCAACATGAAAACGGTAACAGACAGGTGTTTTTATAAGCTTTACAAATTTTTAAAAACCAATTGTATAGGGTTACCATACGGTACTAAAATTTACCGTTATTCAAAATTAAGTTTTACAAAATTTTTTTTCCCTCATAACTTCGGAACGGTTAAATCTAGAAACTTCAAATTTTGGGAGAAGTTAGATCCTTAGAAATAAGTAAGAGTCAGTTAACAAAATTTTTTTGTCACGCCCCCTTTTTAGGAGCTGTAAGGGGTCGAAAATTGAAATTTTGCTAAAAATTTAGCTTTAAAACACCTATAACTTGAATACCTGCCAAAATTTTTTTTTATTTGTATACAAAATTGAAAGCTACAAAACGAAAGTTTCATTAAGTGGCAAAGATTTTGCTTAATTTTGACTTTGTCCGTCCGTCCGTCCGTCCGTCCGTATGTTTACAAAAACTTTTACACCGTTTGAAATAGATTAAAGAAATTTTAACCACGGATAGATATTACAACAAAAATAATTTCGTAGAAGAATTTTTTTCTGTAGCCCCACCCGTTACGGAGCTACAGCCCCCCAAAATTGGAAAAAGCTCTATTTTTAAATTGTTATAACAAGAGTTTTGTTAAGTGTATTTGCAATCTGAATAAGATAATAAGATAGATAGCTGGTTTTATAGGCTTCACAAAAATATAAAGTTAAAATGTATAGGGTTACCATACGGTACAAAAATTTACTATTAAGCTAAACTCAACTTTTGCAAAATTTTTGGCCCCATATATCTTCTAAACGGTTCACCCAAGGGTATTGAAATTTTGGGAAAAGTTAAATACTCCGAATTTAGTAGGAGTCGGTTAACAAAATTTTTTTGTCACGCCCCCTGTTTAGGAGCTATAAGGGTTCGAAAATTGAAATTTTGCTATTTTTAAATACCTGTAACTTGAATACCTGTTCAAATTTTTTTTTACAAATATGCAAAATTTATAGCTGCAGCATTATATTTCAACATACGTTAAAGGGTTTTCTTAAATTTGAAAGGGTTTCTTTAAATTGAAGAAATTGTCTCTTAGTTTTAACCATTTTTGCTTAGATAATAAAATTATAGGTAAACTTCTAAATTTTGTTGGAGTTCAAAATTGATTTCCTAGAACCGGAAAAAAATGGAAGGGTGAAGACAGGAGGGAGGTGAGCAGATCCATCATAAGTTTGCTAAGCAAAAATTTGGGAACCTTCCACATTGAAGGGCTACTAAGTTTTCGAAATTAAAACTTTTATGTTCTTATAAATTAAGTTCTTATAAAAACATTTTAGCTCCAACATTATATTTTGCACTTATTAACAATATACTTATTCTAAGTATTTCACTATTAGTCATATAATTAATTATTAATGAAATAACAAAATTATAATATTATCATAATATATATTTTTATAAAAATAAATGGTAAAATACTCAGTAAGAAACCGTATATAATTTTGAAAATGTGGTTTTTAAAAACCCTTGGTTTTTTTCTCTCACTTGTTTAAAAATAGATTTCAGTGTAAAATTGTAGTTTTCTTCAAATCTAATATATAAAAGAGAAAATTAGTTTGTTTGTTTGTTTGTTTAGTTCTATTAACCCGTTTTCCACGACGATGCCATGAATTTTTCTAAATATTTTATTTGCTTTAACGATTTAATTGATTAATTTAATGATTTAATTGCTTTTTAAATAATTTAATTGAAAATTTTGTACCAGCATTTTAATTATAAAAACCCACAGGGTTAATTTGGCTTTGACCTGTTTACGCGTTTTGCACAAGGATTCAACGAAATTTTAAAATTTTTGGTATTAACGCAAGTTAACCTTTATTCCAAAAGCTTACTTAATTAATAAGCCTAATTTTTTTTTTTCTCTTTAAATAGTTTCAAATAGAGCAAAAGGTAAAAAAGATAATATTAATAATAATAAAAATTAAGCTTATCCGAATCTTTATTCCTAAGAATCCGAATAATAATATGTATCTTTAAATTTAAATAACGTCCTTCTCTACATTTTTTCGTAATTCTTTGTTTTTATGTACTTTGCAGTTGTTGTTTTTTAAAAATAATGCTTAAAAACATAGTAATTAAAAACAGTTTTTTCAAAAAGGAAACTACATTTCTCTCATAATATCATAAAAAAACGAGGACGAGCGTAGTAGAACTTTCAGGTAAGTACAAAACAAAATATAAGTTGAAAAGCAGATTTTAAACGTTTTAGAAACCATCGACTATTTTTTATTCAAACGTTGGCAATTCAAGAACACTACTATTGACATAGTACAATGACACAATGGCAAATTTAGTATACCCTTTTGACCTATATTCAAACGGGTATAATAATACTTATATGTAAACTACCTTTTACCCGGCGCACCGGGGAAACGCCACTTAATGGAGTTTTAATTTAAGTTGATGCTATTGAAAAAAATTAAAACAAAAATTACACATGGTGTACATGTTAATTTGAAAATGTAATAAAGAAATTTTGTTAGAACGCTTTTTATAGAATTATTCTTGCAATCTTTTAACAAATTTATCAAATTTCACTTGAAACTTTTCACAATTATTAAATAATAATAAAAAAAAAATTTAATTTAGTTAACATTATTCGCTGGAAACCCACATCTTCAACTCTATCGTCAAGGAGCACCAAATTGTCAAGAAGCATCACCTACAGAAAAATTAGAGATAATCATTCAAACTGTTTTGCAAAATTTTTGTTTCGCAATCGATTAAAAAAACTCGAATCGACTAGAAAATTTTTTTTAAACATTCCCCTAATTCAAAGAAGTTTTACCGTTTCAAGAAGTACTGAAACAACCGAAAGAGGAACACATATACAAAATTTGAAGTTAATCGGTTAAATCATTTCTAATTTATTGCAAAGTAACGAAAAAAACCTATAAAAACTGTTGGGCTACAATGGGTTAACGGAACTCCACAAATATTTTTTTGAGGCTTTCTTTTTAGTCAAAGTAGTACTTCAAAATATTGGTTTAAACTTGCCTTTTTACAATTGGAACGTTGCCGGGCAACGCCGGGTAAATCTGCTAGTCTAATATATAAAGGAGAAAATTTGTTTGTTTGTTTGTTTGTTTGTCCAGGATTCACGTGAAAACCACTGGTCCGATTGTCACAAAATTTTAAAGGAATAATTCTGAGAGCCCGGGGAGTGACATAGGCTATGTCACATTTTTATAAGTCAACAGGTTGCGGCTCCAGAGCCGTTTTAAGTGTTTTTGTTTTTTGGATGTCGAGTCAAAAAATTTTGTGTTTCCGATTTTACAGGGTGGTTTCGCAGTCGAAAAGAGAGTCTGGCACAAATTTTTGTTGATTTCGGTTAACCCGTTTGGGAACGGGGCGCAAAGAAGCTTTTTCAATGTTTTTGATGTGGAGTCAAAACGGTTTGACCAATTGACTTGAAATTTTGCACAAATGTTCCTCTTAGCAACCGGAATTAGTTGTATAAATTTGGTTCGAATAATTTAGCCTATTTCGGCCTGGAGAGCTTCCAAAAAATTTTGTGTTTCCGGTTTGTATCCAATTTTAAAGGGTGATTTTGCAGTCTAAAAGAGAGGATGCAAAAAGCTTTAGTTAAGTTCGATTAACCCGTTTTCCACGACGACGCCATGAAGTTTTGTATAAATTTTAATTGCTTAAACGATTAAAAGAATTTTATTGAAAATTTTGTACCAGCATTTTAATTAAAACCCACAGGGTTAATTTGGTTTTGACCAGTTTGCGCGTTTTGAACAAAGATTCAATGAAATTTTCAAATTTTTGGTATTAGCGCAAGTTAACCTTTATTCCAAAAGCTCACTTAATTAATAATACTAATTTTTTTTCTTAAATAGTCTCAAATAGTAAAAGTTAAATGAGATAATATTAATAATAATAAAAATATAGCTAATAAAGAAGCCGAATAAAAATATATTTAAAATTAAATAACATAACATTTTCCTTTTCTAAATTTTTTTGTAAGTCTTTGTTTTTTATCTACTTTGGAGTTGTGAAATTGCAGTTTTCTTCAAATGAAATCTAAAAATCAAAAAATTCAATGTCGTATATATAATGCTTAAATACATAGTATTTAAAAACATTTTTTCCAAAAAAGAAGCCTACATTTCTCTCATAAAATCATAAAAAAACGAGGAAGAGCGTAGTACAACTTTAAGGTAAATACTAAACAAAATATAAGTTGAAAATCAGATTTTTAAACCTTTTCTAAACCATCGACTATATTTTATTCAAACGTTGGCATTTCAAGAAAACTTCTATTGACATAGTATAATGACATTCCGCTAATTCAAAGAAGTTGTACCTACTTTAAAAAATTGGACGAAATTTACTTACAAATTTTTTTTTGAACAATCGTCGGGTCGGCAGGGATTAATAATTTTCAAGTCTGTTAGTAAAGTGAACTTCATTTTCAAAGAGGAACATATATACAAAATTTGAAGTTAATCGGTTAAATCATTTCTAATATATAGCAAAGCAACGAAAAAACCTATAAAAAGCTGTCGGGCTACAATGGGTTAACGGAACTCCACAAATATTTTTTTGTGGCTTTATTTATAAGCAAAATAGTATTTCAAAAAATTGGCTGAAACTAGCTTTTTTATAATTTGCAACGCCGGGTAAATCTGCTAGCGTATTATAAATTAGAAAGATTTTGACCGATTGACTTCAAATTTACTTTACTTGAAGTTCATTGACAATGAACATCACTCTATTAAAGAACTTGGTATTTGTAAACACATATCGCTCTTATTTAAAAATATATCTTTTATATAATTAAATAAGAATATCTTCACAAGAATGTGATTTATTTTTAATAAATTCTTATTTGCGTAATTGAGAAGGAGTAGTAATAGAAATGCTTATTACTATTTTTTTTTTATTAATTATAAAACTTTTTTTAATTAACTGACTTAATCAAATTATAGTTAATATAACATTTTTAAACAGTTATGCTATACACAGGTGATATATTCTACAATGTTCAAGTCTTATACTAATTTTTCAAAATTCACAGCATTCTTTTAAAACGACACTCGTTTTTTACGACGAATATTTTAAGTCTCTTCATAGTCGTAAATCAAATTATTTTGTTACTTCGTATATTTTTGTTGCTTTTTGTTAAGTTTTTTATAATAATAAAATAACCGACTTTTAAAATATATTCTGTATTTGCCATTACGTTTGCGAGATGTATAACAAATTTTGTTATAAAATATGTTTGCAAAAAATTAAGAACGAAAAATCTTTCTTGGCAAAGCATATAAAAATGTTATTGTTTTTTCTTATATTGTTTTTCTTATATTTTTATTGTTCTAAAAACAAAATATTTTAAAATAATATTGTTTTTAAAAATACCTATATTTTTTTTAAAAATACATTACATATATTCAAATTAATTGAAAAACCTTAATGTTTGCAGAAACAAAAAGAAAATAACATACATTCAAAATAATTGAAAATATGTACCTATATTATATTCGCAAAAAAAAACTAAAAAATAATCTTCAACTTAAATAAAAGTGTTCGGCGTATAATTTAAAAAATTTACAATAAATAGGTACATGAATTTACATGGAGCAACCAAAATACGCGTAACGCGATGTACTGTAACTCGGATTCCCAAAATTTACAAATTGACAAAATGTAAATAAAAATATTGTTTTTGGTTATTCTTATATTTCAAAGATAATGTATGTGATAAAGACTGTGTATGTGTGATATATGTTTTCTAAATTTTTTTTTTATATTTCAATTTGAAAGTAAATATTTTCAAATTTATTCCTTTTCCCTCCTTTTCCGCTCGCAAGTTGTAGTCAATGAACTCAAATTTTTTATTACAATTTAGTAATATAAGAGGCTTAGCATGCAATTTTCATTCAGTTGAAGCCCATCTTAACTCAGAAAGACCAGCTATACTTGCCTTAAGCGAAACACAAGTTGTAGGTGACGATACTAATTATAATATCAACGGCTATACACTTGTTCCGCTTTTTATTCCTCATCGAGGAGTCGCTTTATATATACGCTCTAATGTAGCTTTCAACACCCTTCATGATCTTAAGAGCTCCAACCCGATTTTTCATTATCTCTGGGTTAAACTCCGTGTTGATAATGCTACAATATTTTTCTGTTTTTTATACAGATCTCCCCAAGCCAGTGAGCTGGAAACTGCTGGGGCCATTGAAGAATTATCCGACACTATCAATAAAATTCTGGAAAAGAATCCCGAATGTGAGATAGCTGTCGCGGGTGATTTCAATGTCCACAACAAAAACTGGCTCCATTTTTCAAGTCACAATAGCCCGGAAGGTAAACAGGTTGAACTATTTTCAAACTTATTCCAACTTTCACAACTTGTAAAGAGCCCAACTCGAATTCCGGACCGAGACAATCAAAACGCACATCTTTTGGACTTGTTCCTGACTTCAAGCCCAGAAAAATACAACATTTCTGTTAGCTCACCAATTGGAGGCTCCGACCATTGTCTTGTTAAATCCAGCTTTTCAATGGATTCATCGGCCAACCGAAACCCTATTCCTAAGAGGCTAGTCTGGCACTATAACCGGGCCGACTGGGTAGGTCTGAATAGTTTTTTGGGAGATTTCGATTGGTCAATGTGTTTCCGTCATACAAACGTTGACTTTGCTGCTGATGCCATTAGTAAAACAATTATGCTAGGTATGAAACTTTTCATTCCTAGCTCTTATAAATCGGTAAAAACCAACTCCAAATCTTGGTTTAATGACATCTGCTGGAAAGCAATTCAATCCAAAGAAGAGCAGTTCAAAATGTTCAAGCAGAATGCGTCTGAGTCTTCATTTGCGAGCTATAAAGTCGCCAGGAACAATTGCAAAAGAATTATCAATCAGCAAAAGTTTCTTTACAACCAAAGATTAAAACGTAAAATAATTAATCTACCTCACTGCAATCGTTCTTTTTGGACCTTTGCAAAGAGTGTAAAGAATAACTTTTGCGAATCTTCCTTTCCGCCGCTGATTGATAACAATAATTCTATCATATCAGATTCAGTTGCTAAAGCCAATTTGTTTGCAAAATCTTTTGCAGCAAATTCTACGCTCCCTCCTACAGTACAAACTCCACCAGTACTACCCTCTGTTGATCCTACTAAGGTTAAAATTTTTCAAAGGGTGTACTTTAGAACACGTACTATAGTGAAAGTGCTCGAAAATCTGAATGTTAGAAAGTCCACTGGTCCCGATGGAATTCCTGCGATGGTTCTTAAACATATTGCCTCTCCCATTTCGAAACCTCTGCGCAATCTTTTTTCATTATCATTTTCGACTGGTAGATATCCCAGTCAATGGAAAATTGCTCATGTTTCTCCTATCCCCAAAAAAGGTGACAAAAGCGACCCCTCCAATTACCGGCCAATAGCCATTATTTCGGTCATTTCCAAAGTTATGGAAATTCTCGTCAACAAACGGTTGATGAGATATCTTGACTGCAGAGGTATTTTGCATGATAGGCAATATGGCTTTAGAAGCCAAAGATCAACAGGTGATCTTTTAACATACCTCAGCGAAAAGCTCAACACCAGTATTCACTGTTCCGGTGAATCTGAGGTTGTTGCTCTTGATATCTCAAAAGCCTTTGATCGAGTATGGCATTCTGCTCTTTTGAACAAATGCCGAGCTATTGGTCTTGGTAACCCTTTCTGCAATTGGATTGAGAATTTTCTTTCGAATCGTCGTATTCGTGTCCTTGTCGACAGTTTTATGTCTGACACCTTTGAAATTAACCCTGGCGTTCCACAAGGCTACGCCTTATCACCAACTCTTTTTTTGATTTTTATCAACGACTTACTCTCCTTTACCCTCAATCCAATCCATAGCTTCGCCGACGACAGCACTCTAGTGGCGTCCTACGATTTCCTTAAAAAATCTAACGTCACACCTACCGCAATCAGCTCGAAAAGAAATATCATGGTTAGTTTACTTAACCATGACTTAGCTAAGATAGCTGATTGGGGTAAAAGTAATAGAGTTGAGTTTAATACCTCAAAAACTCAAAGCTGTCTGATTTCCTGCAAAAGAAATCAGTTCAACCCAATTCTGCGATTCCAAGGAGAAAATATTGAACGATCAGAAAATCTAAGCATTTTAGGGTTGCAGCTAAATCAAAAAATGCTGTGGAATGAGCATATTTTTGATATATCTAAGAATGCTGCCAAGTGCTTGGGTTTTCTGTCTCGTTGCAAAACATATTTCTCTCCTAAGGATCTGTCCAATATCTATAAACCCTATATTCGACCTAAAATGGAGTATAACTCTCACATTTGGGCTGGCGCATCCCAAACTTCCTTGAGTTACCTCGACAAAATCCAAAATCGCGCCTTACGCCTTATAGGCGACCCTGTCGAGCAAGTAACACTTACTCCACTTAACTCTCGTCGAAATATTGGAGCGATTTCTCTGTTTTATAGATATCTTGTAGGTAATGACACTTGCTCTATTGAACTAAAATCAATTATGCCTCCCATTAAGCAATTCCAACGTAACACCAGAGGAGCAGTAAGTGCTCATTTCTACACTGTGGAAATCCCAACATGGTTCAAAACTGGTTATGGAAACTCATTTGTTGTGAGGACTGCTAAGATGTGGAACATGCTTCCATCTAATGTGTTCCCCTCTGTTAATAACGTTCCATACTACAACTTGCAAAAATTCAAAACGAATCTTTTTAGATTCATTTCCAACCTACCACCTAATTCCCCTTTAATATCCTATTTTCCTCCCCTTTCAAACTAAACCTACATATATGTATACAGGAATCCGTTCCTAGCGTTTAGTTAGCGTGTAAAAAAAAAAAAAAAAAAAAAAAAATGTTTTAAAAAATACTTTATATTGAAAAAAATTCAAAATATACCTATTATATGAAATTATAATATATAATATATTTAATAATTAAAATTTTTCAAAATTGCAATTATTTTAAATTGATAGTTTATGTACCTATTAGAAAAGCTTATAAACGCAAAATATGCAATAAATGTATTTCTAAAATACAATTACAAATTTATACCTTTTCATATAATTCACTTAAATATAACAATAAATTTTACATAAATGCAGCAAGTACCTTTGCATATAGCTTAAGTATTGTAAACGATGTCTTAATTATATATCACCTATGGTTTTTAATTTATAAACTATTATACTAAATATGTTTTCTGGTAAAATTCTTAGCCTTTTAAAAATATAAAAGTGTTAAATAAAAACGGAAATAGGAAAGAACCTTCGTGTATCAAATTTAAAGTTTCTACTTCATGAATTTCGAAGATAAACTTTTAATTTTGGCATTTCTTATGAGGCACCTGAACCACCACTACAATTAAGTATAATTTTCGGAGACACATAGGAAATAGGAATTATATCCTTTGGCTTTGTAATTATACTCGTTTGGCCTCATATCAATCAAGCTTCTAGACTCCGAACTCATTATCCCAACTCGACCAGAACCAATTGCCATGGTACTTTCATTACTAGTAACCTAGAGTTTAAATTTCATCAAAATAGCTGTATTATTTTTTGACTTATACTGGTTTTAATATATATGTTCTTTAGCCCTTGAATTTTTCAAAAGTTCCAGAACCCGAAACCATGGTACGATTTTGCCCATATGCAGTCCCCGTCATACTTTCAATACTAGTTAACTCTTGTACACAATTGGAACTTTCTATCTTACTTCTAAGTTACTATTTTCATTAATTGCGATGATAAGCTTTTAAACCTTGGGGGGTCTAAGAGGTGTACTAAACCACCACTCTGATTGATCCACAATTAGGGGAACCGCACAGGAAATAGTAAAGAGCACACATGTGCAAAATTTGAAACTTCTAAATTTGTTTGAAGTTACTATCTTTATTAATTTCGAAAATATGCTTTAAGGTCTTTGGAACTGTGTGGCTGGTCCTCAACCCACTACTCCAATTTGTCCCTAATTTTAAGAACACTTAGGAAATAGAAAGAGGCACCCTGATACCAAATTTGGAGGTTCAATCTTCATTAGTTTTAGAATTATGCTTGTTTGGCCTAAATTCGATCAAATAGTTCTAAGTTTCGAACCAATTGTCCATTCCCCTCCGTACAAAATCACCGCCGTAGTTTCATTACCAGTATCCTACAACATAAATTTTATAAAGATAGCGTCATTAGTTGTTGAGTTATCGTGATTTATTATATATGTTCGTTAGCCCTTAGAAAGGATTAAAAGGTCCAGAATCCGAACCTTTGGGCCGATTTCGTCCATATGCAGTCCGCGCTGTACTTTAAATACTAGTTAACCCTTGTACACAAGTGGAACGTTCTATATTAATTTTAATTTACTATTTTTAGTAATTTCGATTATAAGCTTTTAAACCTTCGGAGGTTTAAGAGGGTTACTGAACCACCACTCCAATAGATCCCAAATTAGGGGGACACACAAGAAATAGTAAAGAACAACCTTGTGCCAAATTTGAAGCTTTTACATAATTTAATATGAATAAAATATAATTTTAAAGATATGCTTAAAGGTCTTCAGAAAGGTGTGGCTGGTCCCCGACCCACTACTCCAATGCAGCCCAAATTAGAAGGACACTAAGGAAATAGCAAGGGACACCCTGATACCAAATTTGGAGGGTTTATCTTCATTGGTTTCAGAATTATGCCAGTTTGGCCTAAATTCAATCAAAAAGTTCTAGGTTGCGAACCCATGGTCCAATCTCGATCGTACGCAATCCCCGCCTTAGTCTCATTACTAGTAACCTACAGCACAAATTTGATGAAGATAGCGTTATTAGTTGTTGAGTTATCATGATTTTTTATATATGTTCGTTAGCCCTTGGACCGATTAAAAGGTCCAGAATCCGAAATCATGGGCCTATTTCACCCATTGGTAATCCCCGCCGTACGTTTAGTCCTAGTAACCTACAGTTCAAATTTTATCAAGATAGCTCCATTATTTTTTTCGTGCCTACGGACGGACGGACGGACATGGCTATATCGATTTTGGTGGTCACGCTGATCACAAATATAAGTAATTTTGCATATCTAGCTCGCTTCCTTTAGGTGGTTACAAACACCCTACCAAAGTTAATATACCCCTTTACCTATTCTATGGTGTAGGGTATAAAAATAATGTATATTAAAATAATTGATAACTAGTATCGCCTCGTGCTCGAAATTCAAGCTTTTTGTGCTTTTAAATTTACATAAAAAATCCGTTTTGTGTAATTTATATTAGACTAATATTACACGAAACCTATTTGTTTTCCTATACATAATAAAATTTATGGTAACAATGTTATCAACAATTCTTGCATTTGAAATTTGCTTAAAAAAAAATTTATAATTTTTTCAATTATAAAAATGTTTTTAAGTATTTTTGAATTTTATTCCTGTAGCTGAACGTGCTATAAAGAGAGTATAATTTTGTACAGTTATTACACAAAAAAAGCGATTAACATTCTAAATATAAATAGTGTTCTGATATATAATCATAAAGTAACTATATACATAGAGTATTCACGTAGAAAAAGACAAGTTAGACAAGTTTTTTATTTCGTAAAAGTAATAAAAGTAACTATATACATAGAGTATTAACGTAGAAAAAAAAAGTTAGACAAGTTTTTTATTTCGTAAAATCAACTTTATCGTATTTTAGTTTATTTTTATATTTTTATATTTGCCAAATCTTTCAAATCGTTAGAAAATAATTCGATAAATTGTCTTCTAATATACCTATGTATTTTAAATTTTCGTTAGTTTAAAATAGGTATGTAAAAATTTTTTTAAGATTTTTAACAACTAAAAAAATATAATAAAAAATTTTTGTTTCTTATTAAAAATTTGTTTTATTATTTTATTATTTAATTAAGAATTCTAAAAGGGAAAAAGCCGGGTAAAATATATTAAGGAAAAGTATATAAATAAGCTTTCAAAATTCATATTCCATTCAGCAAAGGAAATCCTATGAGTATGTAAATACACATTTTTAAATATACATATGTATATAATGTATTTTGCGATATCTTTTGTTCTGCCGGAACCATAATCAGAAAAACCACTAATTTCATCCAGTGCACTATTATAGTATAACTTTCTAATGGCTATTTCATCGAATACCAATACAGCCAACCTTTCAATTAAATCTTTTTTTGAGAATATAATGCCTAACTCATTTATATTTTTGCGTTAAGACATATATTTAAATGTTTGATGGGGATCCAACTATTAAGGGAACTAAAAGAGGGCAAATTAAGCTTTACTTCATTTCTCAAAAATTTTATAACCCTTTTGGTGAATTAATTTCATTTAGCACCAGTAGTTAACCTGGCACTCTGTCATGGGAATTCTGAGCCAGAAAGAGATAGCAATAGTTTGGCGTATTGACCTACATTTTGATTAATTACCCCGGAAGTAGGTCAAGTTATGTTAAAAGTAGGTGATCTTGACGTCGGCGGTGCCGGTAATTAGGTCAGACAGGTTTAGAAGTAAGTTAAACAACTCTTGTTGTTTATATTGTAATAGGGAATCATGTAAAAGTAGTAAGTAAAAATATTTCAATACAATGTGCGTATGCAAATTAGCATGCAAAGAGAATATAAAGTCAAAAGAAAAGAAAAAAAAATTTTAAGTCACAATCACAAATAGCAAGTTCATTAAAATGTAAAACATGTTGTCTGTCCAACATGTATATATATTATATGTATGTAATAAGTAGAAGAAAAAAGTCATTGTTTTCTGTAAGGAATGAAAAAAAAAAAAAAAAATCAAAACTATGGTTAATTGCTTTTGGTACCTATTCATAATCAACAAATAAAATAAAAATTTGTTTAGATTATTTGTACATCTCTTATGTAAGATTTTGCAGGTGCATTGCATCTTTAATATGAAAAGTATAAACCTGAAATCAAAGAAGTGCTTTTAAATTAAAAAGAAACAGAAGATATAAGTTAATAAAATGTATCTTTCATATCTATTTTATGTTGTTTCACCTGTAGATTGTAACTTTAAAGAAAAATTTATTTATTTTTCCTGGGTATCTGAAACTTAAAAATAAAAACAGTATTGTTTTGTTTTATCAATTTTTATTTAATTTTTAACTAGAATTAAAAATTTTATTTATTTACTTTTTCCGTTTACTGATTATCAGCAAGCGGAAAAGTTAAATTTGAATCTTCGAGGAGTAAATCCCCCTTTTCATTTTTATATAAATAAATTATGGAGGTATTAATACCCTCCTCTAATTCTTTATTACAAATTTCCTCATATTTACGAGGAATAAAAATGATAAAATTTTGAGTTTCGAAAACCCATTTTTCACCGTATCTTGTATTTATTTGTTTTAATTTTTTTAATATATATAGTCTATTTGGTTCCATTCCTTCAATTTTTAAAAAGGTTTTTTTATAGCATGTATTTGTTTCAGCCTTTTCATTAAAGGCCAATAAAAAATTTCGTTTACTTGGCTGTTGTTGTTGTTGTTGTTGATGCTGTTTTGGATGTTGCTGTTGTTGTAGTAGTAGTAGTTGATGTTGTTGTTGTTGTTGCTGTTGCTGTTGGAGACGTTGCCGTTGTTGATCTTGTTGCTCATCTTGGGTTTCTTCAACTTCGCTATTTTTCGTCTTTCTCCTTTTAGCGGGGAGACGGACAGATGCAGCGACATCATCGCTGTTGCTCATATATAGGTTTAGGAATTCCTGAGCCATGTTGTATGATTAAAATTTTTAATTTAAGTGTAACTGTTGTACAAAATTTCAATATATTTATACTAATTTACAGCGTACAGAAGAATAGAAGTTAAGAAACAGGATTTCACGTTTTTACTACTATAATTTATTGAAATGACATAGACAATCAAACGCAGTATTGCAAAATACTAATTTAAATTCCTGTCATAATTCCTGTCATAGACTATAATTTTTTATTATGCTCAATTTAAAATTTAATTTTACTTAGAGGAAATATATAATTGACTAAAGTGCATTGCGATTACATTGTTGTAGAATTTTTTTATTTCTTTCGATTAATTCTCTATTTCTATTTTAAGAATAACGTGAGTCGTGACATACTTTGTTGAAATATCTTTTGCATACAGCTATGCTTTTACAAATTTTTATCATTAATTTAAGACAAGATTATAGAAATAAAAAGGAAATAATAATTGATTAAATTCTGATTACATTGTTGTAGAGTATTTTCCGATTAATTTTTTATTTTAAGTGAAAGTTTATATAAAGAAAATTATTATTTTAATGTAACAGTGTCTGATTCATTTTAAAGCAGAAACAATGTCTAAAAAAGTTATTCTACGAAAATTTTTGAACTCATCAGAAAATGTAACGCACTATAGAATTGAAAGCGACCGTGCAGAAATCGTTAAGAGATTTAACTTACGTGGACGTAAAATTAAATTTACTATAAGACCGGTACCAGATAATGTTGAACCCACCAGCTGGATCAAAGATGCAGTATATCACATTATAAAACATATAACTAGTGATATAAATTCTACAGACAAAATAGGATTAACTTTCTGCGGAGAAAGTTTTGAGGAACGTGGCCCTGCATTCATAAATTTCAAAACAGCCAGTGAACTAAAATTTCTGGATGTTTGGGATATTATATCTAAAGTATTTCAAAGCAATTCCGAAGGTAAATTATAAACATGTTTTTCCTTTTTTATTATTATTAATAATATTTTCATTTTCCATTTATAGGATTAAGTACAGATACCTTCTGCATTATAGCTACACAGGTTAAATTACCAGCTGGATTAGGTAGATCCACATCGAAATATATAAACTATACTGATGAATGCCTACGAAAATCATCAATCATCCGCATAAAAAATAAAGACAACCTATGTCTTCCGCGAGCACTAGTTGTTGCTATAGCTAGAGTTGAAAACTTTGCCGAATATAGAAAAATATTAAATGATACGGAAAAGCTTCAAACTTTAACGGCATTATACTTAGTAAATAATTCTGGAGTTTCAATTCCATCTGAAGGTTGTGGAATACGAGAGTTGCAGCAATTTCAAAGTTTTTTAAATAAACATAAAATTGTTGTGTACAAATATGGAGAAGCAAGGAGAAGAGAAGTAATTTTTAAAGGAAATAATGACGGGAAAAGCATCAACTTACTTTATCACGATCATCATTACAATGTTATTACTTCTCTTACAGCTTTCTTTTGTTGTAGCTATTATTGTGAAGATTGTCATATTCCGTATTATGTCAAAAATGAACATAGATGTTCAAAGAACTGTCCTTGCTGCCAAAAAACACCTCAGTGCCCTAAAAATATAAAAAATATTTTATGCAAAGAATGCAATCGCACATTTCGAGGTCAAACCTGTTTAGACAATCACAAGGCGTCAACATCAACAAAATTAAGTATGTGTGAGGAAATACAAAAATGCAAAAGCTGTTTCAAAGTTCATAAATCAAAAAGAAGTCATAAATGTGGGGAATTTTATTGTAGCATTTGTAACGAACATGTCATGCAAGATCATCAATGCTTTATTCAAAAAGTCAAAAACCTTTCAGAAAATTATAAAAAGGATTTTATTTACATATTTTATGATTTAGAAACTAGACAAGAGGATAATACATTGTCAAAAACAAAACAACATACCCCTAATTTATGTATTTTACAACAAAGATGTGATAATTGTATAGATGAAGTAACATTATATTATTGTAGAAAATGTGGATTAAGAGAAAGATGCTTTGAAAAAGAAAATATAATATCAAAATTCATGGATCATATAATAAAATTAAGAACACAATATAAAAAGGTTATTGTGATTGCTCATAATGGACAAGCGTTTGATCATCAGTTTGTTTTAAATTATATTCTTACTAAAACTGTTCTTCAACCAAAATTAATTATGAGAGGAACAAAAATTATTCTTATGTTACTGGATAATATAAAATTCATAGACTCGCTTAATTATTTTCCAATGGCACTTAGTAAGTTACCGAAAGCTTTTAATTTACCCACCAAATTAAAAAAAGGATACTTTCCTCATCTATTTAATAAAGTGGAAAATCAAAACTATATTGGAACTTTACCTTCAATGAAATATTATGCACCGGACACAAAAAAGGAGGATGAAAGGAGTGAATTTTTACAGTGGTATGAAAAAAACAAAAACTCTAATTTCAACATGCAGAAAGAATTGATAGAATATTGCATTAACGATGTAAACATTTTGACAGAAGCCTGTCTGACTTTTAGAAAAATGTTCTTACAAGAGTGCAATGTTGAACCATTTTTAGAAGCTACAACAATAGCTTCAGCATGTAACTTAGCATATAGAAGAAATTTTCTTATTCCAAACACAATAGGCATCATTCCGAAAAAAGGTTATAGATTAATTGATAATCAATCAAAAATTGCTATGCAATGGCTTATTTGGGAAGAAGATTCTCGTAAAATTAAATTACAATGTGGAATTAACGGAAGAGAAAAAATAATTGCTGGTGTTAAAGTTGACGGGTATTGCGAGGATACTAAAGAGGTATATGAATTTTATGGGTGCTATTACCACGGACATCCTAAATGTCTGACTACTAAAAGGGATACACCTTTGCATAAAGATTCTAGTGACACATTAAATCGGAGGTATGAAAAAACACTATCAAAATCTGAACACTTAAAATTTCTTGGATACAATGTTGTTGAGATGTGGGAATGTGAATTCCGCGAGGAACTAAACAAAAACATAAACATGAAATACTTGAAAAATCATCAACTATTGAACACAGCTCCATTAAATCCTAGAGATGCATTTTACGGAGGTAGGACTGGAAATGTTTACACATACTACAAATGTAAACCAGGAGAAAAAATTAAATATATAGATATATGCTCTCTATATCCATATGTCTGCAAACGAGGAAAATTTCCTATTAAGCATCCAACAGTTTACATAGGAGAAAATACTTCTAAATTAAATATATCAACCATTGATGGAATAATTAAGTGTAAAATGTTACCCCCACCACTTACCCTGTTCTTCCACTAAAGCAAAATAATAAATTAATGTTTTCACTTTGTAGAAGTTGTAGTGAAGAAAAATACCAAGGAGAATATTGTTATCATACTGACACAGAAAGATCATTAATAGGAACTTGGGTCATTGATGAAGTCGTAAAAGCTATTGAAAAGGGTTACGAACTTATAAACACTTACGAAGTTTGGGAATACAAAACAGTAAAATATGATAAAATTAATTCAATTGACGGTCTATTTACATCAATGATGAATAAATTTATAAAAATTAAACAAGAAGCTTCTGGTTGGCCTAATATCTGCCAAACTGAAAAAGAAAAAGAAAATTATATAGAAAACTTTTTAAACCTAGAGGAAATTAAGTTAGATTATGAAAAAATTCTTAATAACCCTGGATTAAGATCATTTGCTAAATTAATTTTGAACTCATTTTGGGGTAAACTTGGGCAGCGAGAAAACCAACAACAAACAATGATTGTAAATCAACCTTTCCAATTGTATGAGCTGTTAACAAATCCTTCTGTAGAAGTGTGTTCAATATTACCAATAAACGAAGAAAACATAATAGTTAGCTGGCAATATAAAGATGAAGCAGCAAATTCTTTACCTACCATAAATGTGTGCATAGCAGCATACACGACAACACAAGCACGACTTAAGCTATATAGTTATTTAGAAGAGCTTAATGATAGAGTATTGTATTATGACACGGATTCTGTCATTTACATAAGCAAAGCAGGAGAAAAAGATCCAGCATTAGGAGAATACATTGGTGATATGACTGATGAATTAGAATGTTATGGCGTTGGTAGTTATATTACAGAATTTGTTAGTGGTGGACCGAAAAATTATGCATATAAAGTATATTGTACAAAAGATAATACTGAAAAAGTAGTATGTAAAGTTAAAGGTATTTCACTAAACTATAATACTGCAAAACAAGTAAATTTTGAGAGTATTAAAGATGCTGTGTTAAATTTTCAAGACACAACAGATATATTCGTAATTTCCGATAATATTAAAAGGACCCAAAATCATGAGGTGTTTACAACAACTGAAACTAAGCGATATCAACCAAGATCAGAAAAGCGCCGAATATTAGAAGATCACAGTTCTGTACCATATGGGTATAAGAGACAAAAGTTACAATAAAATATGAGTTTGTATTTGTTTGAACATATATATTCAAGTTACTATTTTGTAATAATACACTATTTATTTTATTTCTAAATTTTATTACGTTTAACTTTACAAGATCAGAACTGAAGTGACCTTTTTTATTTTTAGCTTTCTTTCAAAACAAATTTTAAAATATTTACTGTTACAATTACATTTTTTTGATTGGTTAATTTTATGGTGTGATTTTATACAAAAACAATAATAATCTCATTATAATTAATTACAAACAAAATAGTACCATTTTTAGTTTTAGCATATTAACAAATATAATAAGAAATATAAAGTGCACCGAGTGTCTCGGTTGGCGATGAATATAAGTGACAATGGTGTTGATGTGTTAACTCCTCCCGCTTTAAATGTCTGCGTCCCTGTAGACTATGAGCACCTATTCCTTGTGTTACCGACAAAGTGATTGTTGGAAAGATGGTTAGATTCTTTACTGTTGTTCTGTAAGGAAACCTAAAAAGATTGAATGGGATGTTTATTAGTTGATGTTTTTAATTTGCGACTTATGTATTCGTCTTCCGCTTTCCGTTGTTATGGTTACCCTATGGTCTTTGGCGACTATCTCTTTTTTGTATATCGGTTTGTGTTTACTTTGAATTTGCTTTACGCCGACATAAATAGTTTGTCCGGGATTGTACGTTTGCGGTTTCTGTCTTTTCTGGTTTTCTCTTTTTTGTTTTATTTTTTGGTTTTTCTTTATTTGTTCGGCTAGGTTTTCGTTAACTTTCGCCCGAATGTCAATTAGGTTCTGGTAGTTCAATTTCTGCGTTCTACCGAAAAATATGTTCGAGGGTTTCATTTTTGTGACGGAGTGAATAGAGTTATTATATCTGTCGACCGAAATATTCATAATTTCTTTTAGATTAAGATCTGGGTATTCTTTCTGTAGGCATCTGGCTAGTTCAATGATAGTGGAGTGAACACGTTCGATTGTTCCATTAACCTCGCTTTTTTGGCACGGTGTTTTGTAAAGTTGAATTCCAAGCTCTTTTATATATTGTGAAATTATAGGGCTCAAGAAACTCGTTTCATTATCAGTCACTAATATCTCCGGTACTGTAAAATAGTGCAGTATTTTGGTGATTTTTTCTCTTAAATGAAGAACCGACTTGTCGCGTATTCGGAAGAGTTTTGTGAATTTTGAAAATTTGTCAATACATGAAATAAACTTTTCCCCTTGAAATTCAATCAGGTCCATATGTAGAATTTGTGCTGGGTATTTAGGAATTGGTGTTCCTTGCAGTTCTGGTTTTTTTGGATGGCGATCATATTTACTTGTATTACATATGTCGCATTTTTTTATGTATTTTTTTATTTCTTTGGCCATTTGTGGGAAGTAGTATTTCTCCATAATTTGGCTTTTATTCTCGATTATATTTCTGTGGGCTCGTCTGTGTTCTCGTTCTACGATTTCAAATTTGTGATCCTCGTTTTTTACATCCTCCACCAGTTTCTGGGTTATTCGAATTTTAAACTTAGAAAAGCTCTGTCTATATGTGTCTTGAAGCACTTGAATATACTTCTCGGGTATTTTAATGCCATTCACTATGTTTGGGTTCAATTTTTCCATCAAGATGTTTGTTAAACTATCCCGTGATATATTCGCTAGGCCCACAGTGTGACGATTATAACCGGGGTGCGGTTCTTCGTGCGCATTTATAACTCCGCCTTCCCGTATTATTAGCTGATTGCGAAAGACATTCAATGGTGCCTCACAATGGGCTATTAAATTTGAACTGTCCTCGTCCGCGCTATGAATTGTTTCAGTTCCAGATGAAGTTAGCATATTTGCTTCACTTTGAAGTCTGGAAAGTGCATCCGCAACATGATTTGTTCTTCCTGGCTTATACAAAAGTTCGTAGTTGTACTCCTCGAGTCTCGATTTCCATCTTTTCAACTTTGTGTTCGTATTTCTTGAGCTTAACGCGAATGTAAGCGGTTGATGGTCCGTAACGATTTTAATATTTTTCGCGCCGTACAGATAGTTTCGAAGGTTTTCAAGCGCCCATATTATCGCGAGCATCTCTTTTTCGTTTACCGCGTAATTTTCTTCGGTTTTATTTAACGATCGCGAGATATAGGTTATCGGATTATCTTTCCCGATTTCGCCCTGTGAAAGTACAGCACCGAGAGCTGAATCGGAGGCATCGGTTGTTAAAATAAACGGCTTCGAAAAATCAGGAAATATTAGCACTTCAGAAGATATGAGCATTTCTTTTATATGATTGAAAGCTTGTAATTCTTTTTCACCAAGTTTGATTTTAATTTTTTTCGATTGGGTTGCCTTAATGTGTCCATTTTCGCCCCTTGTCAAGTTTGTTAAAGGTTTTGCCAGTTTAGCAAAATCCCTTATAAATCGGCGATAGTACGATGCCAAACCAAGAAAACTTTTTAGATCTTTTAGGTTTTCCGGCGGTTTAATATTTTTGATTGCCGCTACTTTTTTTGGATCGGGTTTAATTCCTGTGGAACTTATTAAATATCCCAAAAATTCTGTGTCTGGTTCCAAAAATTGTGTTTTACTAATATTTACTCTCAAATTGGCTTCTTCTAATGCTGAGAAAATTGTCTCCACATTTCTCAGATGTTCTTCTGGTGTATTACCAAAAACGATTACATCGTCGATATAGACATAGCAGATTTTTCCGATGTATGGTCTTAGGACATCGTCGATCATCCTTTGAAATATTGAGGGGGCATTTTTCAGCCCGAATGGCATTCTTGTAAACTCATACTTTCCATTCATGGTGGAAAATGCCGTTTTTGCAACATCGATTTCTTTCATTTTGATCTGGTGGAATCCGGATGTTAGATCTAAGGTCGTAAAGTACTTTGCTTTGCCTAGATTAGCGATTGTTGCCGAAATGTCCGGGATGGGGTATGCATCTGATATTGTTACGTTGTTTAACCTCCTAAAGTCAATTACAAGTCTATATTTTTTGACACCGGAAGAGTCAGGTTTTTTCGCTACCACCCATAATGGCGAATTGTATGGGCTTTTAGAGTGGCGTATGATTCCATCTTCTAACATCTGTTTTATTTGCTTTTCGACTTCTTCTCTTATGTTTGCTGGGTAAGGATATGATTTTGTATATATCGGTTCCTCGGTATTGGTGTTTATTTCTGCTTCGACGGTTGTATGAATTAGTTCTCTGTCGTTTATTGGTCCAAATAATTTTTTATGTTTCGTAATAATTTTTATCAATTCTTGTTTTATATGTGGCTCTAAATGCTCGTTGCGGATTTCCAGATTGTTGATCTGCGTTGAAAATTTTTCTTTGAGAGGGATAGGTATACCGGGTTTGATTGTCAAGGTATTGTGTTTTCTATCAATTATAGCCTCAAGTTCCTTCAGGCTATCGTCTCCAATTATCCCGTCGAAACTTTCTAACCCCGGAAGAATGAAAAAGTGGAAAACTGTGTCGTTTCCGACAGCTTTGAAAAATCTTCCGCTAGTCTTTTCCGTTATGTGTATATTTCCGGCTGCTGATTTTATTTTGAAAGATGCTTCTGCTGGCTGTGGTGTTTTTGCCAAGCCTGGGCGTATAAAATTTTTATTGGACCCTGTGTCTATCAGAAACTTAAGGATTAGTCCTTCCTTTGTTTTATATTCTAGGTAGGGTATACTGGAGAGGCACCCTCCATAAAATTTAGTTCATGAACTTCGTCGAATAATTCGACATTTGGTTCGTAAATGTTTTCATAGGCTTCGTCACTGATCTCCAAATCTTGGTAAAATTGATCGGATGTTTCCAAATAAAACAATTTCGGTTGCTTTTGCATTTGATGGTTCCTTGTGCTTGTCTGTGCTTCCCGTTGTGGCTCCTGGGCTGGCCTGTTCATATAATTAACTTGACGTGTCTGAGTTGAAAGACCAATTTCCATCCGCTCGTCTGGTTTAGGTTGTATTGGTCTAGGTGGTGGGTAGTTGATTCTCTCGTGCTCAATATTATATGCCGCATTTCTTTGTTGGTCAGAAAGAACCACTTTTTGATGGTTAGGCCGTATTGCATTTGGTCTTGTAGTAAATATCTCGTTGATTGGTGTTGCAATTTTGTTAGCTGGATTCCCGGTACGAATTGTTAAGCTTCTATAAGTAAAGTTCTGTAGCTCCAGACAGGTTGCGTATGCTTCTGGGAGCGTTGTAGGCCGTTGTATTAGCAAAAATTTCGAAATTTCTCCCTTTAAGCCTCGTATGAAAACGTCAAGGGCCCGATTTCTGTAGGAATCTACGAGCACTTTCACCGTTTCGCCCGAGTAAGTTTCCGTCTTTATTTTATTAATTATTAATGAAAACTGGTGATTGATTTTTGCATAATATTTGTCTACGCTGTCTCGCCCTTGCTCGAGAATACTGAGTTGGTGTTCTAGTGTGCGCAAGTCACGCTTATCCGCATAGTGTAGTGACAAGCATTCCTTAATTTCTTTCCAATTTTCATCGAAAATGTTGTAGGATATAAGAGCGGCGTCGGCGTTACCCCGAATTTTTCCTCTAATTGATTGTAGAACTGTTCTGTACAACGGTTTTTCTCGCACGAGCTCGTAATCTTTTAAGATAGTCTCCACTCTATGCACCCACGAGACGTATTGTACAGGATCACCTTCGAATGCTGGCAATTCCTTCACACAATCAGGTAATTTACTTATCTCTTTTAGTTCCTGTTCGTTTCTCGGTGATACCAGTGAATTATTGCCACTTGGTTGTGATTGAATGCGATCCCTGGCTTCCATTTGTGTCAACCTTTCATCAAGATTCCTCGTAAGATCGATTTGTGAGGTTATTGCACCTGCTAAACTTGCAATTTGTGCCGAAATTCGTTCAATACTTGCGGTAAGTTGATCCATTTTTTAAGTTAAATTATATTATTCAAAAAAGGTTTTTTAATTATAAATTAATTACAAATTTGAATCAAAAATTTCTACTAGTTGTTGTTTTTATTTTTTATTAATTTTATTATAATTTTGATTTATTTATTTTATGTTGCAGTTTATTCAAAAAAGGTTTTTAAATTATAGATTAATTACAATTTTGAATTAAAAATTTCTATTAGTTGTTGTTTTTATTTTTTATTAATTTTATTATAATTTTGATTTATAAATTTTATGTTGCAGTTTTAAAATTATAAATTAATTACAAATTTGAATCAAAAATTTCTATTAGTTGTTGTTTTTATTTTTTATCAATTTTATTATAATTTTGATTTATAAATTTTATGTTAGAGTTTTTAAATTATAAATTAATTACAATTTTGAATTAAAAATTTCTATTAGTGGTTGTTTTTATTTTTTATTAATTTTATTATAATTTTGATTTATAAATTTTATGTTGCAGTTTTTAAATTATAGATTAATTACAATTTTGAATCAAAAATTTCTATTAGTTGTTGTTTTTATTTTTTATTAATTTTATTATAATTTTGATTTATTTATTTTATGTTGCAGTTTATTCAAAAAGGTTTTTAAATTATAGATTAATTACAATTTTGAATTAAAAATTTCTACTAGTTGTTGTTTTTATTTTTTATTAATTTTATTATAATTTTGATTTATTTATTTTATGTTGCAGTTTATTCAAAAAAGGTTTTTAAATTATAGATTAATTACAATTTTGAATTAAAAATTTCTATTAGTTGTTGTTTTTATTTTTTATTAATTTTATTATAATTTTGATTTATAAATTTTATGTTGCAGTTTTAAAATTATAAATTAATTACAAATTTGAATCAAAAATTTCTATTAGTTGTTGTTTTTATTTTTTATCAATTTTATTATAATTTTGATTTATAAATTTTATGTTAGAGTTTTTAAATTATAAATTTAATTACAATTTTGAATTAAAAATTTCTATTAGTGGTTGTTTTTATTTTTTATTAATTTTATTATAATTTTGATTTATAAATTTTATGTTGCAGTTTTTAAATTATAGATTAATTACAATTTTGAATTAAAAATTTCAATTTGTTGTTGTTTTTATTTTTTATTAATTTTATTATAATTTTGATTTATAAATTTTATGTTGCAGTTTTAAAATTATAAATTAATTACAAATTTGAATCAAAAATTTCTATTAGTTGTTGTTTTTATTTTTTATTAATTTTATTATAATTTTGATTTATTTATTTTATAGAACAAATTTTTATTTAACAATTATTAAAAATTTATTAATGACTCACAGTTTTAATGACCGCAGGCTCCTTTTTGGGTCCAACTTTGATTGGTCGTTGGCTCCTACTCTGGTGCGATCACCTGATCTTGATTCTTGGAGAATTGTATATTAAAGGTTTCTTTTTTTTGTGTTCTTTTTTTTCCTTAGTTAAAATTTATATCACAAAATTTTAACAAGAATTCATTCAGAACTTCAAATACTCCAAAACTTATATTTTTTTGAGTTTTTAAATCGAAATAATTTTTATTTAATTATTATATTATAATTTAAATTTTTTCTTTTAAACAAAAAAAAAATGTTTTTATCACTATATAGTCACTTTTATAGTTCCTTTGAATACTCCAAAACTTAGATTTTTTGGTTATATTTTTTTTAATAGAAATGAATTTTAATTTTTTAACACAATTTAATTTTTTTCTTTTAAACAAATAAAAAAAATTTTATTTAATTGTTATATTATAATTTTAATTCTTTCTTTTAAACGAAAAGAAATGTTTTTATCACTATATAGTCACTTTTATAGTACCTTTAAATACTCCAAAACTTAGATTTTTTGGTTATATTTTTTTTAATAGAAATGAATTTTAATTTTTTAACACAATTTAATTTTTTTCTTTTAAACAAATAAAAAAATATTTTATTTAATTGTTATATTATAATTTTAATTCTTTCTTTTAAACAAAAAAAAATGTTTTTGTCACTATATAGTCACTTTTATAGTACCTTTAAATACTCCAAAACTTATATTTTTTGGTTATATTTTTTTCTTTTTTAATAGAAACAAATTTTATTTAATTATTAATTCACAATTTAATTTTTTTCTTTTAAACAAATAAAAAAATTTTATTTAATTATTAGATTATGATTTTTTGCTCGGGCGCCAGTTACTATTTTGTAATAATACACTATTTATTTTATTTCTAAATTTTATTACGTTTAACTTTACAAGATCAGAACTGAAGTGACCTTTTTTATTTTTAGCTTTCTTTCAAAACAAATTTTAAAATATTTACTGTTACAATTACATTTTTTTGATTGGTTAATTTTATGGTGTGATTTTATACAAAAACAATAATAATCTCATTATAATTAATTACAAACAAAATAGTACCATTTTTAGTTTTAGCATATTAACAAATATAATAAGAAATATAAAGTGCACCGAGTGTCTCGGTTGGCGATGAATATAAGTGACAATGGTGTTGATGTGTTAACTTTCATTTAAAACAAAAATAATAAAATATTCAATAGTTAAACAATATCTTTTTTATTTATCCATGTATTATGATTGTTATCAAATCCAAGCCATTTTACGTATACTTTATTTCCTTGTTTTTTAATAATCTTCTCAACAAGATAAGTATCTGGGTATTTTACAGGTGTAAGCTCAGCTTGATAAAAGCCTCCAGAAATTGGTGTGTCAGTGTAGTCTGATAACTGATATGTAACAGGGTAAGTATTATTGATCTTTGCAATTTTGAATATTTCAGATGACCAATTTGGCTGATAACCTTTTTCGAAATGACCTTTATATTTACTTATTCTTACAAAATTTCCAACCTTATATTTATTTTTCTGGATAATTTTAGGTTCAGTATACACATTTTTAAGTATATTTTTTTCGTTTTTCTTTGTGATTTTTTCAGGAGGAAGTTTTGTTGTACTATGTTTTGTAGAATTATATTCTTTTATTATTGTTTGCATAATAGGTAACCAATTATAATTCCCGTTTAAACTAAATTTTTTCCACATCGAATTTTTTAATGTGCGGTTGAATCGTTCAACAATTGATGCTTTTAATTCACTAAATGTATGATAATGATTGATTGATTTTTCTTTCATATAATTTTGAAATTGTGAATTAAAAAATTCCTTACCCTGATCAGAGTGAATGTTTTTTGGTATAACTTTAGCTCTACTAATAATCGATTTTAAGGCATTTAAAACATTTTCAGCATTTTTTGTTTTCACAGGTTCAGCATAGGCATATTTGGAAAAAGTGTCAATGACTGTCAACATATATTTATAACCTTCATTAAACTTTGCATATGGTAACATTTCTACTAAATCAATTTGCCATGTGTCATTTAAACCCTTTTGTTTGAATTTTCTTCTAAGAAATTTACGTCTTGCCTGTCTATGAATTTCAGCCACTATTTGAGCTCTTGACATTTTGTTATAAAAATGTTAAAGGTAATGATATAATAATTATTATACATAAAATGATAGACCAAAGCATGGTTTAAACTAATCATCTGATTGAGTTTAATTTGCTTTTATACTTTTCTACATGAGTATATAACTGGGCTTTTATTTTCAATTTTGTTTCATTTCCATTTTGAATATTAGTAGCAACTCAATAAAATGCAGCCTGATTCTACAACATATCCGTTTCATGAAACGGACTATGTAAATACAGAAAGCCAAATACAAGAGAATGAAATTACGTCCACCATAGACGATGAAGAATTTCATGAAACGGACTATGTAAATACAGAAAGCCAAATACAAGAGAATGAAATTACGTCCACCATAGACGATGAAGAATTAACAGAAACGGAGGAATTTATACCTCCCTTTCACATAGTTGAATCGGAAAATGAGGAAGAAGAAGTGGAAGAAGAAATTGCTGAAGATGAGGAAGGACTTCCATTTAACGAAATCTGGGGAATAAATAATCAGCAGGGAGATCCTGACTACTTTGCAGATATTTTTAGAAATAATTTTTAGTCTATTTAAATAACTATATAAATAAAAATAAAAAATTGTTATATTATTCATTGTGATTTATTTTATTTATTTAAGGAGATTGTTACAAATTTTTTGTTTTAACATTACAGGGATTTCAAAAAATAATCTTGAATAATTACATTGTACATTAAAACGCTGCATTGGTATATAAATTTCTTTCTGTAACCTTAATACTTTTTGTTCATCACATAATTTCAGATATTCTGCAACATATTCTTTTACATTTAACTCAGCAGATTTATACTGTGTCATCACTGCTTGAATAAAATCGGTTAAATTGTAAAACAGTTCTGCTTCTTCTCTGTTAATACTTATGCTTTGCTCATTCACAGATCTTAACCCATGATGTAAGCTCTCTTTTATGTCTTTTATCATCTGCATATCGAGTTTTGCGTTAAATTGATAATAAAATTTAATCCATTCGTGATATTTTAAGACAATCTCCCTTTTACCAATACGATGAAATATGCATGAAGCTTCAAACGTCTTACAGTCAAATCCAACAGAAATTTTTAATGTGTGACTTTTATTGAGGAAATATGTATAACTTAGCAATAAATTATAACTCTGACCTAATGCCTCCATTTCTTTAATTTTACTAACATTTATTTATAGTGTTTTAATACTTATACGTTTTAGGAACACAAACTTGTAACGACTTGTATTTTCCAAAAAGCTTTTGAAAGGTATTTATAATTAATTTGTCGTTTTCTACATGATTACCTTTATTAAATTTTTTTAAAAAGGTATTCATACTATAACCGCAACATCTATACCATGAATAAATACAACAATACTGTCCACAGACATCTGAATAATTGCTTTGTAATTGTTTTTCATTAAAAACTACACATTGATTTTTTAAGTAACTTAAAATTTCTAATTTATCAGGTTTTCTGCCAAAAGAATCAAAATATTCGATACAACCACGTTCAGGAATATAAATAACCAACCAATGTGTTCCTGGATCTTTTGCTTTATCTATGTTTACAATTAAAAAAGTTTGTTTTTTAATTGTTTTGGGGAGTTGATCTAAAGCAAAAACTCCTTTAAAAATTTTACTCGTTTGTTTGTTACATCTCAACACGTTATTTATCTCCAGTGTGTTCATTAATCAAATTGACTCAAGTCATATACCTTGGTTGCTTCTTTTATGTAGCTCGATAAAAACTCTTTTTTAAATTTTTTATTTGTTATAATAATATCAAATTTTTCTAGTATTTGACAGAGCTCTTTATTTATTTTATCGTTATACACAGTCCCAAAAGAATGATTTTCAAAATTATCATTTATAAATTCTCTAGTTGGAAATTTATACTTGAGCTCTTTCACAAACTTTTTGCAAGGTTCTTTGATACCAACTATACAAATATCTTTTGCAAATAAGGTATTATTATCATCACAACAAAACGTTACATCCAGTAGTGCACAAGATAGCGACATTTTGTCAATTATTTAAATTCATTTTTATGTGTGGTATTTATAGGTTTGTAAATATATTTCGGTTTTTATCAATTTGTAAGCTTGCATCAAATTCTCCATAAACAATACCAGTTAGTGTAGATGTAAGCGGTTTTGATAGCCTTGCCTCAATTCTAACTGTACCCTGATTTAATAAACCTTGACACACTTCATTTCCTGATGCATCTGGAGTTAAATCAAAAGCTAACATGAAAAATCCATTACTAAACATAGCCTTTGTTATCTGATGACCTTTATCATTATGGTTAATTCCAGTACCTGAAAATAGTGTACTGTATGCTCTTGTGTAGCAATTATTTTCATCCGAAAAACTGGTTTCAATTGCTGAATTAGGTATTTGAACTCCATTTACGTTTAAAACAAATTGTGAAATATCAAAATGTTTAAAATTGTATGGGTTTTTTGATCTTTTTCCAGAGTAACCTGCATTTTCTGTCATACAAAATATTATTGTGTTTGGTAGTTGACCAATGAAAACATTATCTAGTAATACTGATGAACTATTCTGCGGAATGGTAAAACTTTTTACCTCTACACGTTTATAATTATATTTGGCATTAGTTTTTTCCAATACAGCATTATGTGCTAATAGTACACTAGGATTAATAGTTACATGTCTCATAAATAAAGTCGCTTCTAAAATTTTTAGTTGAGATTCGTCAGAATCATCTGCAAAAAAGTAAAAGTCTGGTTTTTCAAGTGTTAAAAGAATTCGAATATCAACATTGTTTATGAGAAGTGTAGGTTGATTAAACATGTCTAAATGTAGTTTTCCCATAAGTTCTACTACACTGCTATTTTGGTATAATTTTTGACGTTCTTTTGAACCATTATTATCATGTTTTCCTATATTTGGTTTATCGAGATTCCATCCTGCACATTCCAAATGAGTAGTAGCGGCATCTGTACCATAATTTAATAATGATTCAATATAAGCTCTATAATGATAATTTCCATCGGATGGAGATATATTCTTTCCATTTAGCTGAACGTTACATTGTTTTAATAATGAATGTAAAAGATTATTGACTACACTTGGTTGTTGAATTAATTTTCCTTCAGTGTTTTTATCATTATTCCATTGAGTTCCATCTTTTTTTAAAATTTGTACTTTCAATTTAAGATATGCAGAAGAAAGATCCCTATATGTATCCCCATGACCTAATGAAACAAATTCTATGACTGATGGATTATCTAAAGAAGCAATAGGGTTGTAGGAAACTTCTTCAGATCGTAATATACTTGACTGAATAGGTTGTGTTCTAAAAATATCCAACTCAGACTTCATACATTCAATCATAATTAACCAAAAATATCGTTTTGCTTCTTTTTGTTACTCACTTTGCGTCGCTTTGACGTAAAATAATTTAAATTATTAATGAGTGGTCTTTTTATAGGTTTTCTTCTTTTCCCTTGTCCATACATTTCATTGAGTTTTTGAACTGCACCTCGTCTTACATTTTTAATTATCTCTTTACTTCGATCTTGTACAACTTCTTTTAAATTTGCACCTGTTGCAATATCCGACAATGCATTAATACCAGAGTTAATAACCTCCTTTTTTAATATATTGGCTCCAGACGTAAATATTGGTTTTAAATATCTGAAAAGTCCACCGAAAAAGCTTCCTAACCCTCGCCCCCTTTGGTAAGGTACAACTGAATGTAACAAGGGACCAATATCGTCAAGTCCTTTTCCTGATTGAACTAAATAATATTTATAGTATGCTCTCTCCATAATGTTTAAATAAAATAATATATAATGTTTTTAAATTCCTTTTATTTATACTTTTTTGAAATGCAATACAACTTTTGTAGGAATACTGCTGGTGCAAAAATTTATTTTATAACCATATTTATCACATAATAATACCGAAATACTATCAAATGATTTTTCCACATTGCAATATTGAATATTGTTATATTCCTTCACTATGTCTGTAAAAGTGTTCTCTATGTTGATAGTTCTTAAACATCTTACATCTTTTCCACCTACATTCTGTGGTTTAATAATATCAGTATATATAAAAAACATATCAGGTTTTCCTACAGGAAATAAACCTAAACTATTAATTAAAAGTATGTAAGCTTCAAGTACTCGAGGTTTATGTTGTTTAAGCTCCTTTACCTTAAGTAATACTTGCTGAAAACATGTTTTTAAAAGTTCCTCTAAAGTATATGCGAATTCTGTTCTGATCTTAATATCTACCTTTGGTTTACTTAAACAGATAGTAGTATAGGTCAAATTTGTAGGAAATTCATCCTTTTTATCTGATGCAGTGTAGTTTTTATCATCATTCAAAAAGTTAAAAATTCCCCAAATCAACTGCCGCACAACTTCTTTCCTAGAATAACCAGGAAATGGTCGTACATTTTGAATTAATGTTGGTATTAAAAATATCTTCCAGTCGCATAACATTTGTTTTGAATTGTATGGTATGTATGTAGTTCCTACACCAAGCATATCGTTTTTCATACCTGAGATAAAAATTTGTGTACCTTTATCCCACTCTTCACCGTAAACATTTGGTATAAAATTATTAACATATATTTCAGAAATACCGACTTTCCAATTTGAATCAATCATGTATTTATCCATTTTATTTGTAAAAGACGACAATGTATTTTCAGGGTAATAATTCATGGATGAATCGCTTAGTAAAGTGACGTAAAATTCATCATTTACTTGTATGCTGTCCATGAGCTTGTTGATTTATTTTTACGAATTGGAAAATTAAGCTCTGTTTGAGTATTACCTGCTGCTGACCGTAAAACACGCCTTGCTGAACTATTTAACTCTTTGCTATTTATAGTTTTTTCTTTCTTCGTTGGTGGGCTTGGGCTGTCTAAAGGAACTGATATTATGTCTCCTGTATCAGTTTCAAAAATTTGTACATTTTGATTTCTAATTGATTTTCTTTTTCTTAGACGTTCTCCAGCTGAAGCAGCAGACAATGCTTTTTTAAAAACTTCTTCTTCCATTTCGTCATCTAATACTCCCTCAACTTCTTTTGCATATATATCTTCTTGAGAAAAAGCTTGTGTTGCAGCATTCTTATATACAGGAATATTTGATTGAGTTTCTACATCTACATACATAGGTTTTGCACGAGTTTGAGTACCTTTTGTTTCTGTAATTTTTACCTGCTCCCTTTTATTTGTTGGAAGAACTCTATTTTTGTTTCTTACTTTAAATAGATTTTGACGGTATAAATACCATTTTTGTGTATCTGTCAGATGTTTATTTAACAGAATTTTTTTCATAGCTTTATCCAACTCATTCACTTCTACGTCTGCATTTTGTTTCATTTTCTCATAAACCTCTGGTTTTAGTATAATCATTTTGTTAAATGTTGTATTATTCATTTTATAAAATTTCCTATTATTCCTGAAAGTAGTGCACCAAGAAGTGTAGGTAAAAATCCACCTCGTTGAATAATGATTTTTCTTTTGCTATTTATAGATTTTTTACGGCATATGAGTGATCTCAATTCCTTTTTATACTTTCGTAATTGAGTTGTTGCTTTTCTACTCAGATTACAATTACCTTTTAAAATATTTAAAGCAATTTCACTAAAAGTTTTTATTACTTCGGCGTCACAATGCTTTATTATTACTTTTTGAAATTTTGGTTTAGAACTTTTTAATAGATGCAATATGTGTCGATTGGTTTTCAAACGTTTCATATTCTCCCCCAAATTTTTCTAATTGATCTCTTGTACAAAAGCAGAAATTTTTTCCAAATATATCACTTCTTATTCGAAATATATCATTAATGTCTTGAGTAAGATCTATTAATATATAGCCGTATGGGTCTGACGTCACTTCATTATATACTTTTTCAAATGCTTTGATTTGATTTGGATAAATCTGACGAGCTAAAGGTAATATCTGTGATTTATCTCTTGGATTTTTAAAAAGTACTAGATATTTATAGTTAAGTGAAATATCTCTTGAAAATTTACCTTGATGAAATATATTTTGAGTTACAAATATTACAGACAAATTCCTATGATGTGAACCTCTAATAAATAAATCACACACATACTTATCATGAGAATTTAACATCATATCATCGATTACAATCAACAAGGGTTCTTGATTATCATTAAAATCTGGTATAGTTTTACTATATTCAACATCTTTCATGTATTGTGGAACAGCATTTTTGTCTGGATTACACCAAACAATTCTATTAATTTCTGGTTGTATATTTTCTTTTTTATATTTAATTAAATTATGAATAAAAGTGGTTTTACCACAGCAGGATGGTCCTGCCACCATCATAGTAAATGGGTGAAACAACATAGTTGTATTAGCGGAAACTAATATTACTAACCTATATTTATATAAAAACTATTTTTAAAAATTAATATAAACCGAAATTCGAATAATGAAAAGGTTATTCCACCGATAACATTCAAGATGGTTAAACAAATTTTAGTAGTCGATCTTCAATTTTTATTAGGAAATGATAAACAAAATTTCATAAAAGAACTAGCCATACTTGAAAAAGGAAGTTTAATTCCGACTGTGTATCATTTTAAACCACCATACCCTGCAGAAGAACTTAGTCGAGAAGTCAGATATACCAATCAGTATTGCGAAAATAAAATAAATGGACTTAAATGGGGTAGCGGTTTAGTTGAATATTTGGATGTAAAATGTATATTAAAACACTATTTAGAACCAGCTGAAAAAATCTATGTCAAAGGAGAGCAAAAGAAACTTTTCCTTCAAAAGTACATTGACAGTGCCAAAATAGAAGATTTAAGCAGAGTTTTGCCGCCATTAGAAAAGATTGATAACTTTAAAACATCATGTCCTATACATTTATCAAACCACAATTTCAGATGTGCAGTTAAAAATTGCTTTAATGTATATATGTATCTCTTAAAAGAAAAAATTCTAAATTAAGACCTTCATACATATACAATATGAATTTAAATAATAAAACTACAAAAGTTCACTTCAGCACAGATATCAAAATTCAAGTCATGTATGTATGGGACTATGCTTACAGAGCTGCTCGTAAAGGTCATTGGCATCAATACGCATGTGATAGAAGTAGATTTCAAAGACGCATTGAAAATGTTGGTGTCACTATTTCTAGAATTTTAACATCTGATCATCGTAAAATTGTTAAAGCTTTTTCAGTTAAATAAAAATTATTTAAACACAGTAACTTCTTTGTTTTATTTTTATTTGTATGTTGATTATGAATAGGTACCAAAAGCAATTAACCATAGTTTTGATTTTTTTTTTTTCATTCCTTACAGAAAACGATGACTTTTTTCTTCTACTTATTACATACATATAATATATATACATGTTGGGCAGAAAACATGTTTAACATTATAATGAACTTGCTATTTGTGACTTTAAATTTTTTCTTCTACTTATTACATACATATAATATATATACATGTTGGACAGAAAACATGTTTTACATTTTAATGAACTTGCTATTTGTGATTGTGACTTAAAATTTTTTTTTCTTTTCTTTTGACTTTATATTCTCTTTGCATGCTAATTTGCATACGCACATTGTATTGAAATATTTTTACTTACTACTTTTACATGATTCCCTATTACAATATAAACAACAAGAGTTGTTTAACTTACTTCTAAACCTGTCTGACCTAATTACCGGCACCGCCGACGTCAAGATCACCTACTTTTAACATAACTTGACCTACTTCCGGGGTAATTAATCAAAATGTAGGTCAATACGCCAAACTATTGCTATCTCTTTCTGGCTCAGAATTCCCATGACAGAGTGCCAGGTTAACTACTAGCACCACTTCTAAAATTCATTTTTAAAAATTGTTTGGCTTCGATACGCTATTGAAACTGCCTATTAATAATGCTACATAAAGAAAAATCCTGTTTTATTTTTTTTAATTTTTGCCTCAACTTTTTATTTTGATATTTTAAGTAAATAATGTTTTTTTTTTTAATTAAATTTTGTTTTTTAAAAAAAGCTAACCTTTTAAGAACTGTCGAATACTTTTTTCAATAAAATATATTTTACCCGGCTTTTTCCCTTTTAGAATTCTTAATTAAATAATAAAATAATAAAACAAATTTTTAATAAACAAAAATTTTTAATTATATTTTTTTAGTTGTTAAAAATCTTAAAAAAATTTTTACATACCTATTTTAAACTAACGAAAATTTAAAATACATAGGTATATTAGAAGACAATTTATCGAATTATTTTCTAACGATTTGAAAGATTTGGCAAATATAAAAATATAAAAATAAACTAAAATACGATAAAAAAACTTGTCTAACTTTTTTTTTCTACGTGAATACTCTATGTATATAGTTACTTTTATTACTTTTACGAAATAAAAAACTTGTCTAACTTTTTTTTTCTACGTGAATACTCTATGTATATAGTTACATTATGATTATATATCAGAACACTATTTATATTTAGAATGTTAATCGCTTTTTTTGTGTAATAACTGTACAAAATTATACTCTCTTTATAGCACGTTCAGCTACAGGAATAAAATTCAAAAATACTTAAAAACATTTTTATAATTGAAAAAATTATAAATTTTTTTTTAAGCAAATTTCAAATGCAAGAATTGTTGATAACATTGTTACCATAAATTTTATTATGTATAGGAAAAAAAATAGGTTTCGTGTAATATTAGTCTAATATAAATTACACAAAACGGATTTTTTATGTAAATTTGAAAGCACAAAAAGCTCGAATTTCGAGCACGAGGCGATACTAGTTATCAATTATTTTAATATACATTATTTTTATACCCTACACCTATAGAATAGGTAAAGGGGTATAAAATTAACAAAAATAAAACAGGATTTTTCTTTATGTAGCATTATTTATAGGCAGTTTCAATAGCGTATCGAAGCCAAACAATTTTTAAAAATGAATTTTAGAAGTGGTGCTAAATGAAATTAATTCACCAAAAGGGTTATAAATTTTTGAGAAATGAAGTAAAGCTTAATTTGTCCAATTTTAGTTCCCTTAATAGTTGGATCCCCATCAAACATTTAAATATATGTCTTAACGCAAAAATATAAATGAGTTAGGCATTATATTCTCAAAAAAAGATTTAATTGAAAGGTTGGCTGTATTGGTATTCGATGAAATAGCCATTAGAAGGTTATACTATAATAGTGCACTGGATGAAATTAGTGGTTTTTCTGATTATGGTTCCGGCAGAACAAAAGATATCGCAAAATACATATATACATATGTATATTTAAAAATGTGTATTTACATACTCAAAGGATTTCCTATGCTGAATGGAATATGAATTTTGAAAGCTTATTTATATACTTTTCCTGAATATATTTTACCCGGCTTTTTCTCTTTAAGAATTCTTAATTAAATAATAAAATAATAAAACAAATTTTTAATAAGAAACAAAAATTTTTAATTATATTTTTTTAGTTGTTAAAAATCTTAAAAAAATTTTTACATACCTATTTTAAAGTAACGAAAATTTAAAATACATAGGTATATTAAAAGACAATTTATCGAATTATTTTCTAACGATTTGAAAGATTTGGTAAATATAAAAATATAAAAATAAACTAAAATACGATAAAGTTGATTTTACGAAATAAAAAAACTTGTCTAACTTTTTTTTTTGTCTCTATGTATATAGTTACTTTATGATTATATATCAGAACACTATTTATATTTAGAATGTTAATCGCTTTTTTTGCGTAATAACTGTACAAAATTATACTCTCTTTATAGCACGTTCAGCTACAGGAATAAAATTCAAAAATACTTAAAAACATTTTTATAATTGAAAAAATTATAAATTTTTTTTTATTCAAATTTCAAATTCAAGAATTGTTGATAACATTGTTACCATAAATTTTATTATGTATAGGAAAAAAAATAGGTTTCGTGTAATCTAATATATAAAGAAGAAAATTTGTTTGTTTGTTTGTTTGTTTGTCCAGGATTCACGTGAAAACCACTGGTCCGATTGACACCAAATTTTAGAGGAATAATTTTTTGGAGTCCGGGGGGTGGCATAGGCTATGTCGCATTTTTATAAGTCAACAGGTTGCGGCTCCAGAGCCGTTTTAAGCTTTTGCGTTTTTTTGATGTCGAGTCGAAACGGTTTGACCGATTCACTTGAAATTTTGCACGAATGTTCTTCTTATTACACGGAATTAGTTGTATAAATTTGGTTGGAATAAATTAACCCATTTCGGCGTGGCTGGCTTCCAAAAAATTTTGTGTTTCCGATTTGCGTCCAATTTTACAAGGTGGTTTCGCAGTCGAAAATAGAGTCTGGCACAAATTTTTATTGAGTTCGATTAACCCGTTTGGGCACGAGGGTCCAATGAAGCTTTTTCATTGTTTTTGATGTCGAGTCAAAACGGTTTGACCGATTGACTTGAAATTTTGCACAAATGTTCCTCTTAGCAACCGCAATTAGTTGTATAAGTTTGGTTGGAATAATTTAACCCATTTTGGCGTGGCTGGCTTCCAAAAAATTTTGTGTTTCCATTTGCGTCCAATTTTACAAGGTGGTTTCGCAGTCGAAAATAGAGTCTGGCACAAATTTTTGTTGAGTTCGGTTAACCCGTTTGGGCACGAGGGCGCAAAGAAGCTTTTTCAATGTTTTTGATGTCGAGTCAAAACCGTTTGACAAATTGACTTGAAATTTTGCACAAATGTTCCTCTTAGCAACTGGAATTAGTTGTATAAATTTGGTTGGAATAAATTAACCCATTTCGGCCTGGCGGACTTTCAAAAAATTTTGTGTTTTCGATTTGTGTCCAATTTTACAGGTTGATTTTGCAGTCTAAAGAGGGGCTGCAAAAAGTTTTAGTTAAGTTCGATTAACCCGTTTTCCACGACGACGCTATGAAGTTTTCTATAAATTTTATTTTCTTATACGATTAAAAGTATTTTATTGAAAATTTTGTACCAGCATTTTAATTAATACCCACATGGTTAATTTGGTTTTGAACTGTTTGTGCGTTTTGAACAAAGATTCAATGAAATTTTCAGTTTTCTTCAAATGAAATCTGAAAATCAAAAAATTCAATTTCTGATTATATAATGCTTAAATACATAGTATTTTAAAACACTTTTTCCAAAAAATAAGCCTACATTTCTCTCATAAAATCATAAAAAAAACGAGGAAGAGCGTATTACAACTTTCAGGACTAAACAAAATATAAGTTGAAAAGCGAATTTTTAAACCTTTTCTAAACCATCGACTATATTTTATTAAAGCGTTGGCAATTCAAGAAAATCTCCTTTTGACCTATAGTCATTTTAATTCAGTTAACATTGTTCACCGGAAACCTACCATCCTCAACTATATCGTCAAGGAGCACCAAATTGTCAAGAAGCACCATGTATAGAAAAATTAGAGATAATCGTTCAAATTGTTTTGCAAACTGTTTTTTAAAGTTTTTGTTTCGTAATCGATTAAAAGAATTTGACAAACCTTTTTTTTAAGTATTCCCCTAATTCAAAGAAGTTGTACCTACTTTCAAAAATTGGACGTAATTTACTTACAAATTTTTTTCTGAACAATCGTCGGGTCGGGAGGGGTTAACAACTTTCAAGTCTGTTAGTAAATTGAACTTCATTTTCAAAGAAGAACACATATACGAAATTTGAAGTTAATCTGTTAAAACATTTCTAATATATAGCAAAGCAACGAAAAAACCTATAAAAAGCTGTTGGGCCACGATGGGTTAACGGAACTCCACAAATATTTTTTTGTGGCATTTATAGGCAAAGTAGTATCTCAAAAAATTGGCTGAAACTTGTTTTTTTACAATTTTCAAGCTTCCGGGCAACGCCGGGTAAATCTGCTAGTATTAGTCTAATATAAATTACACAAAACGGATTTTTTATGTAAATTTAAAAGCACAAAAAGCTCGAATTTCGAGCACGAGGCGATACTAGTTATCAATTATTTTAATATACATTATTTTTATACCCTACACCTATAGAATAGGTAAAGGGGTATATTAACTTTGGTATGGTGTTTGTAACCACCTAAAGGAAGCGAACTAGATATGCAAAAGTATTTATATTTGTGATCAGCGTGACCTCCTAAATCGATATAGCCATGTCCGTCCGTCCGTCCGTCCGTAGGCACGATAACTCAAAAAATAATGGAGCTATCTTGATAAAATTTGAACTGTAGGTTACTAGGACTAAACGTACGGCGGGGATCGCCAATGGGTGAAATCGGCCCATGATTTCGGATTCTGGACCTTTTAATCGGTCCAAGGGCTAACGAACATATATAAAAAATCATGATAACTCAACAACTAATAACGCTATCTTCATCAAATTTGTGCTGTAGGTTACTAGTAATGAGACTAAGGCGGGGATTGCGTACGATCGAGATTGGACAATGGGTTCGCAACCTAGAACTTTTTGATTGAATTTAGGCCAAACTGGCATATAAATCATGTTTAACTGTTTAAATTTTGTAAAAACCAATTTTGTAATAAAAATTTATTATTTTTGTTGTTTTTTTATATTATTCTAGCTAATACCCGGTGCGCGTTGCTGCTCCTCTCAATGGAGGTTTAATTGAAGTTGATGCTACAGCAAATTGATTTATAATCTACAACCGCGTGAAATTAGAGATATTAATATTCTTTCACAATTCTTAAATAAAATTAAATCTTGGCTGTTAAGTTACAACTCAGTGAATGTAGAAGATTTGTTTAAGGTAATCAAATAAGTGTGTGTAAGTCTGTCATAAAAGTACATATATATAAGGAAATGGAAATAAGATTAAGTGCTTTTTTTATTTCATTGGAATAAATGCTGTGATTAACTTTTGTTTAATAATATTATACATGTGATAATTTAAATAATGTTATATATGTAATAATTTAAATTTATGTAATAATTTGAATAATTTAAATTTTTTTAATTAATTTGAATTTTTGTAATGACTATTGTTTGATACAACTAATTATTCGACACTTACCTATATGTGCAATAGAATGATTTAATTATCTACCTTTTTTTTTCTGTTCTCATTATTATTTAAAAATATGAATTACTGTTACTTTTATTTCTTAAAATGAACTGTAAAATAAAGTATTGAATTAAATAAAAAAAAAAAAAAAAATTAACACAAAAATTACACACGGTTTACACATTTAAATTTTAAAATGTATGAAAGCAATCTTTTTAAAACGATTTTTCTAGGATTATTCTAGTAATTTTTTAAACTTTCTGTAATTCAAAGCATTACAAACTACTTTCCAAAATTTGACGTAATTTACTTCCAAACAAATGGAAGTAATGGATTTTTTGATCAATCGTAGGACCGACTGTTAGCAGACTCAACATTTTCAAGTTGCTTCACACATATAAAATTTGAGGTCAACTGGTCAAATCGTTTATAATTTAGGGTTAAGTAACGCAAAAATATATTAAAAGACACTGAGCCCCATTGGGTTAACGGAACTACAATTTCTCTTTGGGCGCAAAATTGGACGTAATTTGCTGCCAAATCTTTTTTTTGTCAATCGTCGGCCCGGCATCGGTTAATCAATTGCAAGTCTGTTAAAAGAGCTAATTTCATTCTCAAAACGGAACACATATACACAATTTGAAGAAAATCGGTTAAACCGTTTCTAATTTAGAGTTAACTAAACAAAAACTTTATAAAAAGCTGTTGGGCCGCAATGGGTTAACGCAACTCAATAAAATTGTTTTGTGGGCTTTGTTTTTAGCCAAAGCAGAATTTCATAAAATCGGACAAAATTTGGACCCAACATTTTTTTTGACCAACCATCCGCCCGATATGGGTTAACAAATTTCAAAACTGTTAATAGTGTCAACTCAATTCACAAGGAGCATCACGTATACAAAATTTGAAGTTAATCGGTCGAACAGTTTTCATTCTAAAACAAAGAAGTTTAAACACTTGCGCAGCCCCAACTTGGCGGTCCGGTAGAGCAAAATTTTTGTTCCACGATTTCTTTCCTTACCAAAAACCTCTATATACACATTTTCATGAAAATTGGCTGGGCAGTTTAGAAGTCTATTCGCTACATACAAACAAACAAATAAACAAACTTCCGCTTTTAAATACATAGATTTTTAATGGATTTACATTTATTGTATTGAATTATTCCTTTTTTAATTTTTTTTTTTTTTAATTTTTTTATATTATTTATAAGAAAAACCCCACATACGCTTTTTGCTTTATTAATTAGTTAAGAAATTTTAGCTTTGCTAATCAATCGCCACTTACTTATATAGCAACTGATTGGTTTACCAATTTTTATTTTATATTTTTTTGATTAAAAACATCGCTTAAAACAATTCAATTTTCATATTTTCACTAGTCTTAAGTTTTGTTATAAGAATTATATTGAATTATATAGATATCATAATATTTAATCGGCTTATTTTTTCCCATACAAATATAAACATCCTTTTTCCGGGTAAACTATAAGACCAATTTTAATGAAACAACAACCAAAAGAAAGGTTTTTTTTTTGTTTTCATATTACATTGATATTTTTTTAGAATATTACGTTTTTTCAGATGAAAACCTGTCTTTAATTTCACGTAAATTTGTATTTAACGGTCACGCGGTTAACATAATATTATGCGCCGATTTTCTGTGCAAATGTAATTCATTTTCGGTTCTAATTCGCAGCTCAATCAAAATATTATAGGCGCCGTCTTATTTATTTCTTTTTTTGTTTAGTTCAAATGTTCAATGAAAAAGGAGATTGAAAGTTTTTTTAAATTTTTGTTTTGCTTTTTTTTTTTTTTGCCTCAAAAAGTGAACGAAAAAAAAAATTTGAAATGAAATATGAAAAAAAAATTAGTTCTGTTCGAAATGAAAGCAAAACATTTGGTTTATACAGTAGTGTTAATTTATAACGAACTCGGTTCAATTTTAATTATAATAAACTTTACACTTTTTGCTAAAGAATTAAATTTTACCTAAAAATGTAAGTTCTTTTTTACATTCATATTTCTTTTATTTAAACTTATTATATCTAATAATGTTGCTTGGTGATTAATTTAGTATTTTTATATTTATTTTTGAATATAAAAAAAAAATCATAATAACGCATCAAAAATACAAAAAAAAATTTCAATAGAAAAAAAAGCACTATACATAGCATTCTTTCAAAACGACATCGTTTATTACGACGAATATTTTCCGTCCCATCATGGTACATAACCGAAAAGTACTGTATTTTGTTTTTGTTTGCTAAATCCTAAATTGTTGTTGCTTTTTGTTAAGTTTTTTGTAAAATAAAAAACCGACTTCTGAAATATATTCTGTAGTTGCTATTACGTTTGAGAGTACTGATATTAAAATATATATGTTTTTGCATTTGAAAAAAAAAAAAAAACAAATCTTTCTTAAAAAAATAATTTGTAATTTAAATGATTTGTTACTTAGGGTCTAACCAAAATCAACGCGTACGGTGTATAATTTCGGGAAATTTCTAGAACATTTTGAAATAAATAGTTAGGTACATGAATTTACATGTGAGCAAACGAAGTACGCGACGTTCTGGTACCTCGGATTTAAAAATTGACAATGCGAAAATTAAAAATAGAAAATTGAAAATAATGTTTTTGCAAAATATTTGTTTATTAAAAAATACCTATAATATGTTTACAGAATTTTTTTCTGCAATTCTTTTTTCTTATGTTGCTACGATTAAATTTTAAAAATAAAATATTTTAAAATAACATTTTTATACCCGTATGACTATACAGTCCAAGGGTATAATAAATTTGCCATTACGTTTGTGACGTAGAGAAGGAGGGGGAGTAGATATATCCTCAAGTGTATGGATCGGATCAGAATCGAAAAATAAATCGATTTAGCTATGTATGTATGTCCGTCCGTTATCATGATAACTCAAAAATAAAAGTGCTAGGATCTTGAAATTTTCGCAAATTAGTTTTTTTGCAATAGCCGTCATCGCTATTTAAATCCAGCCATTTTAACCCATGGGTTCGGGTAGCTGCCATACAACTGCTTTTTTTATATGGTTATTTCTCTGTACCTATTACAGCTGCGTGTCTGAAATTTTGCCAAAAGTAGTTTAGTTTTATGGCCAAAGTTTCTGCAAAATTTTGGTTGTTGGTCTTCTGTAAAGGGTTCGAGTAGCTGCCATACAACTTCTTATTTTATATGAGCATTACTCTACACCTAATGAAGCTGGGTGTCTGAAATTTTGCCAAAAATAGTTTAGTGTAATGGCCAAAGTTACTGGAAAATTTAGTTGGCCTACTGCAAAGGGTTCGAGTAGCTACCATACAACTTCTTAGTTTATATGAGCATTGCTCTATACCTATTGAAGTTGGGTGTCTGAAATTTTGCCAAAAATAGTTTAGTGTAATGGCAAAAGTTACTACAAAATTTGGTTTGTCTACTACAGAGGGTTCGAGTAGCTGCCCTACAACTCCTTTTTTTTATATGAGCATTACGACACCTAATAAAGCTGGTATGTTTGAAATTTTGTATATAATGTTTATATAACGGTCATACGGGTATCCCAGAGTTGAGACAGTCTACTCTACCACACTCTTCCTCGTTTTTTAAATAATTTTGTTTAAAAAATATATTCAAATAAATTGAAAATACCTGCAATATGTTTGCAAAAGTAAAAAAATTATCTTTCTTAAAAAAAATTTTTTTTCCTTAGGTCCCAACCTTTAATAAAAGCGTACGGCGTATAATTTCTGTCAAAAAATTTATAAATAAGCAGATACACAAACTTACATGAGAGCAGCCAAAATACGCAAAATTTTTTTTTTTTTTACGGTTTATTTTATACACCATAGTGGGTATGCACGGGTATCTAAAAGTTGACAAGGGCAACTATAATCTTTCTCGTTTTAAAATAATTTTTATTAAAAAATATCTTTTATTCAAAATACCTATAATATGAATTTAAAAATATTTTTTGTACGTACAAAATTAAAACATTCAAATAAATATTTTTCGATATATTAAGTACTGTACGTGCGTATCGATTAAGGGATATGTAGAGAGCTGTATTGGCGAACTGCCGTATAAAAATTCTACGTCGTATGATTTGATTTCATTCTAATAATTGAAAAGTTTATTTTACATTTTCAACATCGAATAATGTTTTTTATAATAAAAAAACTATTTTTAGTTTTACTTTGACAAAACGAACAAATTTTATATGTCAAAAAGTGTACATGAAGATTAGGTAGGCGTAGTTTGTAAATGGAACGCTAATTTTAGTTTCAGAAGTACATAATTGTCATATTAATTGTCATATATATATTTGACATTTTAAAACTACATGTCATTTGAGAAGTTAATTATATTTAATATATTTAAATAATAAAAATAAAGAGAAAAAATTAAGGTTTATTGCTGATATAAATATAACGAATATTTTTTAAAATGGAAGGGGGTAAGTGTTTATTGGTTATCAAATAAAAAATTTGATTTAATATAACCTATTCAAGTGAATTTTAATTAAAGCCATCTGCCGGAATTTATTTATCTACTCTGTCATATACTCTTTTATAAGAGCTGGTGTAGCCTCATAAAGGAATGAAAATTAAATAAATAAACTAGACAAAAAGGTAAAAAGGTAAAGTAAACCAAGGAATTCAGAATAATTTTTCGCATGCTTTTCAGAACTTTAGATAGGCATACATTTGTAGTAAAAATTGAAACCTATGTAGCTATTAAATTTAAAAATGGAATAAGGGTAGGAAAAATTTATTCTTTGATTTATTGAAAAACTTTTTTTTTATGCTATAAATCTTAAGATTGAGATTTAAAAAAAGACTTCGGTCAACTTGACTATTATTTTGTACTTCTGGCAGTTTCAATCTATATCGTCCCTCCCAATGAAAACTATTACAACTCAGTTTTAGTTGTTTTGCGGAAAAAGCATTTGAAAATTTTGCAGTTTTGCAAATTGTGTAACTTTTGATTTAGTAGGTATATTTTTACCGGACAAAGACCAAATTAAATTTTTTTTAAATTATAATTAGTTCTGATTAAAAAACTATTTAATTTTATTAAACTTTCACCAATATTTGACTTGTAATATAAAAATAAATTCGCTAATATTGTTATAACTTAAGTTAGAATAGTTATTGTAAAAAATAATCACTTGATTAAATTAACTATTTAGAGTTGTAAAATGTATGTATACAATATAGAAAAACTTGTTTTTTCTACATTTCGTTTTGTAATATTTGTCATTGGAAAATAAAAATAATTTGATAGTCCAAATAGTTTTAGGTTTTTTATTGAGAACAATTCTTTGTAATAGGTAACTAATCAAGTCAATTTGTAAATTTTCTAGGTAAAACGAAAAAATAACAGTTAGACTGTAACTTAAGTTGTTTTGTTTTAAGAAAAAAATATGTTTTTGTCGAAATAGGATAAGATCAATAGTAATTTTTTTTAAATAAAAACAAAAGATTAGTTATTAGTTATTCTATCTTTATTAGTATACTTTTTTTCACTTCAATTTATTTCTTCTTAAGATAAAATTAGAAATCTAACACACAAAATTTGTATAAATATTTACAGAAATCGAAAATAAATAGCAAAAATAAATTCATTTATTCAAAAAGGTAAAAATTAAAAATTAAAAACAAAAATAAATTCATTAATTCAAAAAATTTATTTAAAATATTTGTTGTTTCTTCATCTTCATCGGTTATTCTGCATTAATAGAAATTAAGGGAATTGATGTTAAATTCAAATAAAATTGTTGGTAAATTTGTTTTATTAAATTTTTTTCACATAAATTCTTTAAGTCTTTTAATTTTTGCTCTGATATTGGTAGTTGTGAGTTGTAAAGCTGCTCAGGTTCTATTTCTAACATTTTTTTTAATTGAGCTTTTCTTTTTCCTTTTTTCTGTAGCATATTAATAATTTTAAAATTTTTGTCGAATTCGTAACTGTAATGCAAGTTTTCAGGACACGCTTTCTTATACGATTATAAAATACTTTTTCTCGGTCGCAATTTAACTTCCAAGAAAAAAGTAGCATATTTTTTTTAAAATTGTAAAAATCTTTTTGTTTCATTTCAATTACATTGTAAGGATTTCCGATCCGCACAAGGATTCGGGATATATATTTTCTTTTTTTTTCTAGCCCTTTCAATTACTGAATGAACTGAATCACCCTCATCTTGGGTATGTCCCTTCTCTAAATAAATATGATTTATATTAACTTGAAATTTTTTTGCCAGTTGCGCATAGTTGGCGAACACGATACGATTCTTATTTTGGCTCCGGCAGTTTTCGCTATAAAAGAAAATTTCATCTACTTTGTCCATATCCCTTGAGGATAGAAAATGACTTATACAACTTGCACCTTCGTTTGCCCCTTTATTGGCCATGTTTTCGTGCCAAACATAGCAAAATGCATCTTTATTTGCCAAATCGTACATTGTGAAATTATAGGCCAAATATTGTCTATAATAGTAAAATGCACTACTTTCAAGACCACAAGGCGTGCAAAGCTTTTGGAAATCATTAACGATTGCCAATATCTTTCCGTTACTTTTCTTTGCAGCTATTTTTCCTTCATATTTTAATTCTCTGGCTTTATCTTTCCTCTCCAGATGCTTTTGATGTTCGAGCAGTTCTATTCCGGTTGGACATTCTGAGTTTTGAAATGCAGTGCATACATCGCATTGATCATTTTTCGGAATGTGAAAAGAAATATTAAAATCATTATTAAATACATCTCTATACTGGCTTTCCGTTACTTCAATTTTTATTTGCTCCGCATTTAGTTTTTCCTTAAATAATAAATACAATTTGTTTATGTTCAATTCTTCTGAAATATATTTTCTTGTAGATTTTTCTTGGCAGTAATGAGTGTCGATTAATGGAATTGAATTGATGTGCTTTCGAATCAATTCCTTTTTTTGCTCAGATAAGTGGTTTAAAGGCCTAATGTGGCGTCCTCTTTTATCGGGGGATAAGACACCAACTCGGGAATTCAACTTATTTTGTGCTGTTTGAATTACTTGCTTGTTTATGTCTAATGTGTTAACAAACATTTCAGAGCAAACTCGAATGTCTACTACATTTTCCTCATTTCTATCAGAAAAATAATATTCGCGATGACAATTCCTTTGATATTTTGCATTAATTTTTTGTGTTTTTTATCGAGAGTTTTTGTATTATTTAAAATATATTGCCATTGTCTTGTCTTGTCTCCCAAATTCCAATATATTTTAAATATTTCTTCACGCTGAATTGCTAAAAATATTTCAAAGCATCGTAGACGACATTTTACGGAACAAGGTTTTTTTACCGATTTTGAATTTCTACTACTTCCGTTTCTCTTTTTGCATTCTTTTCCGGTATTCAACTTAATTTTCTCTTTGGTCCTTTTTCATTGGGAATGAAACGAGTTTCTTTTTGAAAGACAACTCTCTCTCACTTTTTTCAAAACAGGTGTATGTGGACTAAAGTCGGGAGCATTGATTTTTCTGGCTTCGGAGATTGCAGACAATTGAGAGCATTCGACAATACTGGTTTCATCACTACAATAAACTTCTACTGAATATACTGATTTTTGGTCACAATTCTTTTTTGGTCTTTTAGCCAAACGTTCAGAGCTTAAAGTGGAGTCGTCATCATCCTCTAATTCGTACTCGCTACCGCTATTTTGAAAGGGTTCAGAACCTATTACATTAAATATTATTAGTATTCGCAATAATAAAATTTTAATGAAAAACTTTACTAGTATTAGATAATTCATTATTTATTTCTTCAGAATGAACCAACTCAGTATGATGTACTATTGATCTTGAGTGATATTATTTGAATTTTCTTTAAAATCTAAAAATTTGAAAACAAATAAATACAATACATTTTAAATTAGTAATACTAATACCATGAGTTATGATTTCTGCTAGATTTTGATTAGAAGAAGTAGATGTCTTCTGTATCTGTTCATCAGCTTTAAAAAAAAATAATTTTTTTTTATATTTTGTAGTAACAATTTTATATTTAAATGTAAGAAATAGGTATATGATTTCAGAAAATTCTTTTCAGTTAAATTGTAAACATATTATAAAAACTTAAATTCTATTATTATTCTAGATAATATATTTTAATGTATTATACGTTATTTAATATTTTGTTCAAATTTATTAAAATATTTACCTTTTTTCTTCAAAGCTAAATTAACCATCAACTTAGCCTTATTCATGATGCACATTTAATTTTTAATAAGAGATCGTATTTAATATAATAAAAACATAACAAAACATTATAACGGAATTATACGCCAGCTGAAAAACATTTTAAATACGATCAAAGTGACATATTCAGCAATAGTTATAAAACCATTTTGCTGACAAATATTACAAAAGATTTTAGCGGGAATTTATGACATTTCTTAGAACACCACAAATAATAACGGCGCGTATGCTCTTTCAAGATTTAGGGAGGAACGAGTTTATAATAACGTTAGGTTATTTTTAGCTTACCTTCACAATGATTCGTATAATCGTGTCCTAGAAGGTAAAACTCGTACTAACCTTAAAGTTTTAATTAATAATGAAGGACTCCCAACTAAATATGAAGACCTATATAAGTTATATTTATATATTAAATTTCACAATTCTATAAATGTTTCGGAAAAAGATGTAAAAGAAGATCTTAAATCTTATCGAAGTCACTGTGAGAGTAATTATTATAAACATTTAAACTCAGCTCGTGAAAGTTACAATAAGTTTTTTCTCCCCAGTGCCTCGAAATAATCTTCTCAAGGTATCTATCAACCGTAACTTAAATAAAGATAATATGTCTTTTTATTATCAAAATGTTAGAGGCTTGAGAACAAAGACTAGGGATGTTTTTCTAAATTCATCTATTTTAAATTTTGACGTATTTGCATTAACTGAAACGTGGTTAAATCCAACCATATTGGACTTAGAACTTTTTGATAACTCTTATACAGTTTTTAGGAAGGATAGATATTCTGATCCATCCGATTACCCAAATGGTGTAATTCCTAAAGGGGGTGGAGTTTTAATTGCGGTAAAAAATAACTTTAATGCAAATCAAGTCAATGTCCCTGGATTAGAAGACCTTGAAGTTATTATTGTGAAAATTGAACTTCCTTCTAAAAATTTATACCTTGTTAACTGCTATATTCCTCCTTCGTCTGATTCTGATATTTATACTTCTGTAGGTAAAACGATAGATTTTATTTGCAATGACTTTAGCCCTAAAGATGATTTGATTTTATGTGGTGATTTTAATCTACCCAATTTTAAATGGGTAAAGCATGACGAGGAACATTTTATGATTCCGAAACATATTAGGACCGAATGTGAATATGTATTTATTGATAAATTAAATACTAATTATTTGCAACAAGTCTCAGAAATTTGTAACTTTCAGGGTAAGCAACTTGATTTAGTGTTTACTTCTGAATGGAACAATTTAATTTTCTGCGAAAATACCTTCCCTTTAATAGGTATTGATAAGTTTCATCCACCATTAAGTTTTATTCTTTGTGTTAATTCACCAATAAATTCTGATTATTCTAATTCTTATAGTTTTAATTTTAACAAAGCTAATTTTGCTGCTTTAAATGAATTCATTAGTTCTTTTGATTTTTATTCTGTATTTAATAATACAGATGTTAATATAATGACAAAAAGGTTTTATGAAGTTATTTTTGAAGGCTTTCGGCAATTTGTACCAAAATCTAAGAACCGAAACCCTTTATTAAGTCCGCCATGGTTCAATTCGGATTTGAGAAAACTCAGAAATAAAAAGAATAAAGCTTGGCGTTGTTATCACTATAATAGATTTAAAATTCTTTTTGATGAATTTAAATTATTGTCTGAATTACTTTATAATGATTTTATTTCTAGTACATCTTCAAAATTAATATCAAATCCAAAATGCTTCTGGAAATTTGTTAATTCCAAGAGGAAAAGTGATGAGTTTCCCTCCCATATGAAGTATAATGGTGTTTCAAGTAATGATTCTAAAATAATATCTAATTTCTTTCGTGAATATTTTTGTTCTTCTTATAGTAATTCTATTTTTATACCAAATTATAATGATTTCTCTCATTTGGATACTTTTCCGAAAACTAAAAAAAAATTTTGGAAGCAAATTACGCCCAATTTTGCGCAATACTGCTTTGCCCAAAGAGAAAGTTGAGTTCCGTTAACCCATTGCGGCACAGTGGCTTTTTATAGATTTTTGCGTTAATTAACTCTAAATTGACCGGTTGACTCCAAATTTTCTATGCGTGAATGAACTGAGTTGTGTCTGTTAACAGGCTTGGTGTTTGGTAACACATGTCGGCCTTACGATTGGTCAAAAAGAATTTTTGAAGTAAATTACGTCCCATTTTGGAAAGTAGTTTGTTTTGCTTTAAATTACAGAAAGTTTCAAAAATTACTAGAATAATCCTAGAAAAATCGTTTTAAAAAAATTGCTTTAATAAATTTTAAAATTTACATTTACACCATGTGTAATTTTTGTGTTAACTTTTTGCTGTAACATCAACTTCAATTAAACCTCCATTGAGAGACACAGCAACGCGCACCGGGTATTAGCTAATATAATATAATACTAAGTATTAAATTTATGAATTATGATATGTTAAATTTTGTTGTACATATTATGTATTCATACAGCTTTTTAATTAGGATACAGAATACGTACTACAACATAGTTGAAATCGTACTAAAATGTTTAGAAAAAAGTACAGTTTGCTATATGAAGGATAGCATTAACTCGAATTTTGGGTTCTTGACTTCAATAAATGTATGTATATGTTTAGAAATATGTATAATCAAATTTTCAGAACATTATATATTATTAGAATAATATTTATATGTACTTAGAATTTAAATTTAATTTAACTGTATTTAATTTATCCTCTCTTTAAAGCGGCTTAAGCTATAGGAATAAAACTCAAAAATAGGTAATTAACTACGTTTTTATAATTGAGAAATATTATAAACTTTTTTTTTAAGCAAATTTCAAGCGCAATGGTTGCCAACATTGTTGGCGTAATTTTTATTACGTATAGGAAAAAAAGAAATAATTTGTCGTGTAATATTAGTCTAATATAATTTACTCAAAACGAATTTTATATGTTAACTTAAAAGCAAAAACAGCTCGAATTTCGAGCACAGGTATATACGATACTAGTATTGAATTAATGTCAATTAATTGAAATCTTTAAATAAAAATTATGTATTTTCTAAAAAAAAAAAAAAAACAAAATATACACTGGTGACTAAGTTACCGCCTACTTATAAAGAGTAAATTTTTAATTAAGTTAAAAGTATAATATAAAAAATAAAGAAAGTTTTTTCTCTTGCATATTAAGTTAAAATGTGATATAAAAAAAAAAGAAAAAAACAAGTAAGGAAACAGTCAGTCGCAACCGACTTAGAAATACTCTGCACCTATTTGGTTCAAATTTAATGGAAAGTCCATAAGTCATTTTAAAACCATAAAAGCTTTTATTAGTTTGATCGTAAGACGTAGCTTACGAAATTAACTTTATAATTTACCCCATTTTTGGATTTTATTTAAATCTTTGTTTAATTCACTTATAGTGAAATTTTTTGCTGTTGAATTAATCTGATGATTAAGGTTACATCGGCTATGAAATTCATAGGAAGCAACAAGGGTACTGTCGTCTGAGGTTATTGATAGTAGATCATTTATAAATATTAGGAAAATGCAGGGGGTTAAAACAGATCCCTGAGGGACATCAGCATTTATTTTAAAATCTTTGGATGAATATCCATCAACAAGAACACGAATCGAGAGATTCGAAAGGAAATATCCAATCCATTTAACAAAAGCCCTACCTAGACCTAAAGCCTTGCATTTTGCCAATAAAGGATCATGCCAAACTCGATCGAAAGCTTTAGAAATATTCAAAGCCAATACATCAGGCTCGCCAGAATGGTGAAGACTGATATTAAGCTTTTCGTACAGGTAGGTCATAAGATCACCAGTTCAACGACGGGCTCTGAACCCGTATTGCCAATCATTTAGCAAACCTTTACGATCTAGATATTTTAAAAGCTTTTAGTTTATAACTTTTTCCATTAAAAGGAACGAAAAAATAGCAATAGGTCGGTAGTTAGACGGATCGCTTTTATCGCCTTTTTTAGGAATCGGAAAAACATGTGCAATCCTCCATTGGGTAGGATGATTACACGGAGTGAAGGAAAGATGGAAAAGGTTGCGCAGAGGTTTTGAAATGGAGGTATATGTGTTTTTGAGGACGGTAGTTGTAATACCGTCCGGACCGGCTGATTTTTTAAAATTATTCAAGATTTTCATCACTGCTCGCGCCCTAAAGTATATTCTACTAAAGGAGCAGCCAACTTTTGAAATAGATGAATGTCTTTGAGTTGACTGAGGCAGTGACGAGTTAAAAGCCAACTGTTTGCCAAACAAATTTGGAAAAGATCTCATAAGGCTCTCATAACACACTTGAAGGCTCTCATAACATATTTCTTATTACAAGAGTTAAATTATCTCTTAAAGTGTTCTTGTTATGAGATATCAACACTTCTAGTGTTAAAAATTTTTTTACTCTTATAGTAAAACTGTTTTCATATATCTCCATTAAAAGTAAGAAAATTTCTATTCTAATAAAGTCTTTTGTATGAGATTTTAACTCTTATAGAATTGTGCTCTTATAAGAATTCCTTTGTGAGAATCTAACTTAAATAAGTAGATCAATACTCTTGTAACAAGATCATTATTCTCATAATAAGAGAAAAAAGACTGATTTATACTTGTAACAAGATTAATATTCTTATAAGAGTAAAAAGACTGATTTCATAAAACATGCATTTTTTTTTTGTTTATATGTAAAACTACAAAGAAAGAGTTGTCCTGCCAACTCCAAATATCAAATTTACTGCAAAACTATTTAAAATTGGCCGCAAAATGTTTAATTTATATTTTTGTAATTTTGTAATTTACAATGTAAATTAATCTACTATTGTTTTTGTACTACTTAACTAGTTACAATGAAATGATAAAGCCTTTAAAATTCGTCTTTCTTTAAAAATATTTCTGTCATTTTTATTTCTTTATTCTACACAAGATTAAAACATTGCGCACTATATTATGTTAAGTAAGTTTTAGTGCCGGTATTTTTTTTTTACTTCAATTTTTGTTTTACCAATAATATTATGTAAATATTATTATATATTATACGAACCTACATATTTTTATGAATATACATGCACATGTAAAAATATTAAACAGCTATTTGTTATACTAATTTAATACATTTCATGTGGTACAAACGTAATATAAATTTTGTCATACCTGTAACTTGTTTGTTTAGATATAAATAAAAAATTAGAATTTTCTGATGAAAAAAAAATATAGTTTGACACTGAAAAAAATTATCAAACAATACGTTTTGTCGAAATACTTGGAAATTAGAAAAAATAAAAATTCAACAATATTATTTTTTTTAATATATTTCATTGATGATACTTCATACATTTATAAAATAAGTATTTTTAATAAAAATTATTTAAAGAGTTGAAATTTAGAGAAGAAATTTCATATTAGTTTATTAAATATAAAGAAGTATAATATGTAGTCTATAAGACACTGTTAGGTAATGTCAGTAAAAAATATTTTTAATGATATTTTTATTTCAATTAACTTTTTAATAGATAAATAATTATATTATATAGATATGGTGTTATCTAAATTCTAAAGTGACATCCAGACTTTTAAATACATGTAGCCGGTAAGAAGATGCAAAAACTCCTTGTTTTTAAATTTATTAGAATTTATACAAAAATCAAATTTTAATATAATGTATAATAGACTACCTACAATTTCTAAATTATACTTCTAAAGTAATTTAATGCTTAAAAACACGAAATATGTATTTTATTATATCTTTTAATTTTTATAGCATTATTTTATGAATTAAAAATAATTTTTAGATTTTTAAATTTTATTTAAAACTTAAAAACTTATTCATATTTTTGATGAAGACGGTAATAATAATTATCCAAAATACAAAATCATAAATTTTGTGAACCTGGTTAAATATATTTTATGAACTAATAAGTTTTTAAAATTATAATAATATTTATATTAATAATTTATAACCTTGTCAGCTAGTGCTATTAATAAAAATAACAATAATAATGTTACATATTTATAATATTATTAAATTACGTTCAGAATTTTAATAAACGGACAAATCATAAATGTGAAAAATTTTGTACTTTATTTGATTTGTCAATAATTTTTTTCAATGAATTATTCTCATATGAAGAGTTTTACTCTTAAAAGAAAATCAATTACTAATATTATCAAATAACGGCCATATTATTCAGACTTTCTTTATTGTTCTCAATTTTAACCCTTATATCACTAAGTAATTTTTTTGAATTAAAAAATATGAAAAAATATTTCTTGTAAAAATTATTAAATTTAAATAATTTACAACATAAAATGATAGCTTCAATTCAATTTAAGAAATAATTTATTGTATTTTATATTCAGTTTTACAGAAATTTACGCGAATTTTCACGTAAACATAGGTAGAAATAGAATAATAAGCCTTAAAAGGGTTAAAAAATTATTATTAAAATTTTTTAAATTTTAATTATTTTTGGCGCGCGAATTTTATTTATTAATTAGTTATTAATAAAAAAAACACAATAATTTATTTTTTTAAATAGATGTTTTAATTTTATTGAAATTTAAAATTTAAATCTTAAATTTAATTTTACAACTATTTTAGATTATTCAAGTTCAACAATTTGGTTTAGACTGACTTCTTTTTTTAATTAGTTACCAATATTTATATTGGTTATTATTTACAATATTTTATTTAATTCTTAACTTATACAAAGATATTTCTTTGTCTTAAATACATAACATAAATCTTATTCTATTTTATTTATTTCTTTAAAAACAAAGAAAGTAATTTCCTTGTCTCAATATAATAATTATCTTATTAAAACATGACTTGTTTACTATCTATTGTTTACCTGATTGTAACTTTCTTATTTAAGACATGTTTTAATTTGTCTGTTAGTATTGATTATTATTATTTACCTGATAACAAAATATTTTGTTAAGACATGTTTTATTTTGTCTGTTAATATTGATTATTATTATTTACTTGATAACAAAATATTTTGTTAAGACATGTTTTATTAAAATTATCTTCCTGATTCTAAATATTCTATTACTTCTTTAATTGTTTTATCATTATGTGTTAAGGATGTAACTCCTCCCCTCTTAGTTTGGAAACTCTCCTGAGTTTTCATAATGAATTGTATTTTAATACTTATTAATACAAAGCAGATAATTAGGATAATTAAAATTCCTGTTATTCCAAAATAATTGATGTGTTTATGATATCTTAATTCGTTAATTTCTTGAATATTCTCTTTAGTTTTTAATACTATGTCATCAAAACTTAAGCTAATTTCAGATTTTGTTTTATTTAAATTTGGTATTACAAATTTTTCTATATAGTGATATTCTGTATTTGAAAACTTTTTATTATCAATGTTAATATTACAATTAAAAAAATTTACAAAATAGTTTCCATTTAGGGTAAATTGTCTTTCATCACAGTTACTATTCATTTCGAATTTTACAGCATTTTGTATAATTAGAGAATTTTCATCGATATTTATTATCTTGCTTTCATAATTAGTTATTAGTTTACAATTATTTTTAAAAATACAATTTTCTGATTTTTCCAGTTCTTTAAATGATTGTGATGAACTGAATTTGTAATAACTATTATTTAATTCTAATGTATATTCTATTTTTTCTTTGATTAAGGTATTATTTTCATTGTTTATAGGTATAATTACTTTTTTATTTAATATTACATAGTCGATTGGTATTTTTATAGCAAAAATTATTATTCCGTTTATATGTTTGGCTAGTCCTAATCGTATTTGATTTAATTTCTTAAAATCTATATTATATTTTATTATTTCTTCTTTTGATAATATATTTGGATGTAGTAAATTTAATCTAGCTGAAGCAATATTATCTTGGATTTGTTTAACTTTTTCCTTAATAATATTTAGTTTAAATAATTGTTCATTTATTAGATTGAATGAAAAAGTTTTTCTTTCTAGTTTGTATAGAAGATTCATTTGTTGTCTATCATTTTTAATTGCTTCTTGTATCATTATAAAAGATTTATTGAAATTATCATTTATTTTAATTTGCTGGTTCATATTTTTTATTAAATTGTGGTTATTTTTGTCAATAGTTAGTATGTGTTCTTCTATTCTTTGTCTGTCTTCATTGTCCATAATGCCAAAAACCCATTTTATAATTGTACCACCTATATTAATTAGTCCTCTTTTCTGTTTATATGGTAAAATTGTATGAACCATGTTTCTTATATTGTCTATTTCTTTTAAAATAATTTTTCTATGATTGCATTCATGTGTTAGTAGATTAAGTGTTTCTTCTAATTCGTCTATAACTTTATTTATTTCATTTGGGTCTATGATGTGAAGTATTGTCTCAAAATTATTTGGTAATTCAATTTGATCTAATTTTATAATCGTATAACCTGTTTGGCTGTCAATTTTGTGTATTGTCATTGTTTGTTGGCTGCTCGGGAGATATGATAGAAGCCATATCAATGTCATTATCTTCATGATTGCCTGAAAATTTAAGAGGTCTTTTAATATTTTCTATATGAATATTGTCTAATTTCAATTTTCTGTATTTCGGTTCGTTTTTATGTCTAACGGCTTTATAGTTTTTAACGTATCCCTCCTTTCTTTTTTCAATATATTCTTCTCTATTTCTATTTTGTTTGTCTAATATTCTCTTTTTTGTTGCGTTAATGTTTTTTTATAAGTTCTTCGATGGAAGTTTCTCTATTTTGTGCTTTTTGTGAAGTTGTTTTTATCGTAGAGTGAAAGGTATTGTTATAAATTTTTACTGCCTCTAACATTTGGTCGCGAATGTTTATTTTATTTTCTAAATTAAGAGTTCTTATTTTCTCTGTAATTGTATTATGGAACCTTTCTATGTCTGAATTCCCAGTATGGCTGTTTGGTTTTGTGGAATGAAAGTCTATTCCTTGGTTTTTTAAATATTCTTTAACTTCATTTCTAAATTCGTTATCAAAAACAAATTTTCTTGGTTTACCTTTAATACTAATAAATAACTTAAATTTTTCTATTAATGTTTTGTGATTTCTATTTTCTAAATTGAAACTTATGACATGTTTAGATAATTTGTCTATAAAATTTATAAATGAATTTTTGCTATTGACGTAAGTATCTACATGGATTATTTCATTTAAATCTTGAGGAGTTTCTGTGAATTGAAATTTTGCTTTTATAGGTTTTCTATCATATTTTGATCTATTACAAACGTCACAATCTATATATATAAAAATGAAAGTTTGTTTATTTGTTTGTTTGTTTGTTTGTTTGTTTGTTTGTTTGTTTGTATGTTTGTTTGTAGCGAATAGACTCCTAAACTGCCCAGCCGATTTTCATGAAAATTTGTATATAGGGGTTTTTGGGTACGGAAGGAAATCGTGGCCCAAAAATTTTGCTCTAACGGACCGCCAAGTTGGGGCTGTGGTGCAAGTATTTAAACTTCTTTGTTCTAAAATGAAAACGGTTTGACCGATTGACTTCAAATTTTGTATACGTGATGCTCTTTGAGAATTGAGTAGACGCTATTAACAGTTTTGGAATTTGTTAACCCATGTCGGGCCGACGGGTGGTCAAAAAAAATTTTGGGTCCAAATTTTGTCCGATTTTATGAAATTCAGCTTTGGCTTAAAAGCAAACCCCAAAAAAAATTTTGGTGAGTTCCATTAACCCATTGCGGCACAACAGCTTTTTATAGGTTTTTTCAATACTTTACTCTAAATTCGAAACGGTTTGACCGATTGACTTCAAATTTTGTATACGTGATGCTCTTTGAGAATTGAGTAGACGCTATTAACAGTTTTGGAATTTGTTAACCCATGTTGGGCCGACGGGTGGTCAACAAAAATTTTGGGTCCAAATTTTGTCCGATTTTACGGAATTCTGCTTTGGCTTTAAAGAAAGCCCCAAAAAAAATTTTGTTAAGTTCCATTAACCCATTGCGGCCCAACAGCTTTTTATAGGTTTTTTCAATACTTTACTCTAAATTCGAAACGGTTTGACCAATTGATTTCAAATTTTGTATACGTGATGCTCCTTGAGAATTGAGTAGACACTATTAACAGTTTTGGAATTTATTAACCCATGCCGGGCCGACGGGTGGCCAAAAAAAAATCTGGGTTCAAATTTTGTCCGATTTTATGAAATTCTGCTTTGGCTAAAAAGAAAAGCCACAAAAAAATTTTATTGACTTGCATTAACCCATTAGGGCCCAACAGCTTTTTATAGGTTTTTTCAATACCTAACTCTAAATTAAAAACGGTTTGACCGATTTTCTTCAAATTTTGTATACGTGCTCTCCTGTGAGAATTGAGTTGACACTATTAACAGATGTGGAATTTGTTAACCCATGTCGGCCCGACGGTTGGTCAAAATAATTTTGGAAGATAATATTGTCAAAATTTGCGAAGTACTGCTTTGACTAAAAAGAAAGCTTCAAAAAATTTTGTTGAGTGATTTGGAAGCAAATTACGTCCATTTTTGCGTAATACTGCTTTGCCCAAAGAGAAAGTGTAGTTCCTTTAACCCAGTGGGGCACAGTGGCTTTTAATAGATTTTTGCGTTACTTAACTCTAAATTAGAAACGATTTGACCGGTTTTCCTCAAATTTTATATGTGTGAAACAACTTGAAAATAGAGTTGAATCTGCTAACAGTCGGTCCTACGATTGTTAAAAAAAAATTTTTTGGAAGTAAATTACGTCAAAATTTGGAAAGTAGTTTGTACTGCTTTGAATTACAGAAAGTTTCAAAAATTACTAGAACATTATTCTTTTTAAAACCTAGAAAAATGGTTTTAAAAAGATTGCTTTCATTCATTTTAAAATTTACATGTGTAAACCGAGTGTAATTTTTGTGTTAACTTTTTGCAGTAACATCAACTTCAATTAAACCTCCATTGAGAGGCGCAGCAACGCGCACCGGGTATTAGCTAGTTATTTATAATTTTATGAATATGTTCTCTAATTTTTGGGTGAAAAATTTTTCGTTTTATATCTTCATAAGTTGCTATTATTCCAGAATGTCCTGATTCATTTTTGTGAAAAAGTGCTATCTGTTTATTTAATCTTGCTTTATCTATTATGTCTTTGGCATAATATGTACATTTAAAAAATTGAATATTTGTATCGAATGTTTGAATTATTTTTTGTTGTAAAATATTGTATTCTGGGTCACTCAAAAAGGAAAATATCCCTGTTTTACCATTAATATGTGTTTTTAAAATACTTTCTAAATTTTCACTATGTAAGTCTTGTTTATCTATATATATTCTATGTTTTTTAAAAATACTTTCATATTGTTTATCTTTTCTTTCACAAAGTATAACTTGGTATTTGAAACGATTAACTATTGTCTCTATTATTGGAATGTGATTATTATATTCTTCTTCTTGGGAATGTATGGTTTGCATTTCAACCGTATTATTGTCATTTCCCTCTTCGTTAATATTAATCTCTAATTCTGAGTCAATTAAATTAATTTCATTTGTTTCCGTATTAATTCTACTTAGAAAATCTGCTACTTTATTATTTTTCCCTTTTATGTATTTTATGTTATATTCTCCTAAAGATAATAACCATCTTTGTAATCGAGGATTAATATCTTTACACATATGTTTTGTCTGTAACCATTTAATTGGTTGATGATCTGTTTCAATATCGAATTCTTTACCGTATAGGTAAGGCCTAAAATATTTTGTTGACCATACTATGGCTAGAAGTTCTTTTTCTATAGTAGAATAGTTTCTTTCATGTTCGTTAAGTGTTCTTGAAGTATAGGAGATTGGGTGATTATCTTGGGTTAGAACAGCTCCAAGTGCAAAATTGCTAGCGTCTGTAACAAGTTTGAATCTTTTCTCCAAATTAGGGTATCTAAGAACAGGGTGTTCTGTGATTAATTCCTTTAATTTTTCGAAAGCGTATATATATTCTGGATCGTGTATATTAATTTTTGTCTTTTTCTTTAAATATTTGGTCATTCCGTAAGCTATTTTTGAATAATCCTTTACAAATTTCCTATAATATCCCGTTATTCCTAAAAAGGATTTTATTTGTTTCTCTGTTGTAGGTAATTTTAGATTTTGGATAATCTGAATTTTCTTAGGATTAGGTTTTACACCTTCTGGAGTTAGGATATGTCCTAAATATTCAGTTTCTTTTGAAAGAAAATTACATTTGTCAATTTGAATTTTTAAACCTGCTTTTCTTAGGCAATGGAAAATTTTCTTCAGATTAGTTAAGTGTTCTTCTAGAGATCCACTAAAGATTAGTATATCATCTAAGTATACTACACAAATCTTATTAATGTAATCTCTTAAGATTGAATTCATTAATCTTTGAAAAGTTGCTGGGGCATTTTTTAACCCGAAAGGCATCCTGACGTATTCAAAGTGACCTAAAGGTGTGGAAAAAGCAGTTTTTCTTCTGTCTTTTTCATCAACTAAAATCTGATGGAAACCTTTCGCCAGATCTAGAGTAGTAAAATATTGAGATCTTCCTAATTTATCCAATATATTATCTATGTTTGGTATCGGGAATTTATCGTTAACTGTAACCTCATTTAGTTTTCTATAATCTATAACTATTCGCCATTTTTGTTTGCCAGAATTATCTAATTTTTTAGGTACTATCCAGAGAGGAGAATTATAAGGAGAATTGCTTTCCCTTATAATTCCTTGATGTAACATATCTTTAATTTGTTTATTAATTTCTTTTTCATGTACTTGAGGATATCTATATAATTTACAATAAATTGGATTTTCTACCGTAGTATATATTTCGTGTTTAATTTCATGAGTGAAGGTCAAATTTTCACCTTCCAGAAAAAATAAATCTTGAAAGTTATATAATAAGTTTTTTAAACCTTTTTCTTCTTCTTTATTTAGGTATTGTAAATTTAATTTACATAAAATTTGTTCAGGAATAGGTTCTAAATTGCAAATTTCATTGTAAACAATTGGATAGTCTAATTCTTCAAATGGTATTTTAGTTTTATTTAATATTTCGATATTTTTTTTTTCTAAATCAATTTTTGCCTTAAAAGGTATAAGAAAATTTTGTCCTATAATAGCGTTATATTTTCTACCTTTTAAGTTGGCTACCTTCCAAGAGATTGTACCGTTTTCTAAAAATTCTACAGGGAAAGGAGAAGTTAACTGATTTGTCACTTTTTTGATACTATTTATAGTAGTAAAATATATAGGTTGTTCTAATTTTTCTTCTTCGGATGTCTGTAATTATTTTTGGGCTAATGATACTAGTATCTGAGCCAGTATCTATTAAACATTTTATTTCTTTATCTTTTATGGTTAATTTTATTATGGGTAACTTGGATCCTGAGACTCTTTTATAAAATTTACTTCTTGCAATTCTATTTTCTCTATTTCCATGGGTTCAGCCATATCTATTCCAAGTTGTCTTGGATTGTTATATCTATATTGTCCCGAATTATTTTTAAATAGTCCTGAATTGTTTTGTTGAGAGTTATTTTTAAATAGTCCTGAATTATTTTGTTGGGAATTATTTTTAAATAGTCCTGAATTATTTTGTCTAGGATTGTTTTGTTCAGTATAGTTTTGTTTAGAGTTATTTTGTCTATACTGTCCTGAGTCTTGGTTAACATGTCGTACATTATAATACCCTCTTTGATAATTATTTTTTTCTGGATTGGTAAATCCGTTTTGAGTGTTATTATTATTATTTTGAATATTTCTTCTATACGAATTTGAATTATACTTTACATTAAAATTATTTTTATTTCTTATGTTATCTTGCCTATATGATCTTGATATAGCTCTTTCGTCATCTAAAAGTTTATTTTCTGCTAATTGATTAAATATTTTTATTAGAGTGTCTTCTTTATTTATATGACATCTAACTAAACTGTCTATTTTTTCTAGAACAATGCCGACTAGATATCGGTCATTATTTTCTGGACTATAAATTATAGGTTTACTATCATCAAAATCATATAACTCGTTTAAAAGATAATTAGTTTCCCTAACCTTATCAAATAATTCTCTTAAATTACTTACCCGTAAGCTTCTGCATTTGTTAATTAACTCTGCATAATCTACTCTGGGTCTGAAGTGTTGTTTTAATTCTGCCTTTACCATATTCCATGTTAATTGTTGTCCTAAGCGTTGCATGCATCGTTTGGCATCACCTTGTATTTTTTCATTTATTACTATTTCTTGGCAATATGCTTCCAGACATACATTTTTGTTGCATAATTCAATAGCTTTTTCTGTTGCTTTGATGAATTCTTGTAGCGTGAATTCGCCTACACCGTTGAATGGTTTTAGATATCGGAAATGGTTGATACATTGTTCTGGTGTTAACTTGAATATTGAGTCTAATTGTTGTTGCTGTATCGACTGTGGTTGTTGTAGCTGATTTATTTTTTGAAGTTGTAATTGATGTTGTTGTTCTTGTTGTTGAAGTTGTAATAGATGTTGTTGTTCTTGTTGTTGAAATTTTTCCTGCATTCCGAGTATTTCATTTTTATGTTTTTCTTGAAATTCCAAGACTAACTGTTTTAAATTTTCGATTTCTGACATGTTATTTTTGTTATTTATATTTCTATTTTTATCAAATAAACTGTTTCTTTGTGTCATATAATATTATATTATTATATTTGTAGTTACAAAATTTGTAACACTTTTGATTAACTGATTTTTAGTTTAATCGTGTTTTTATATATAAAAAAAAATTTTTGTAACACTTTTGATTAACTGATTTTTAGTTTAATCGTGTTTTTATAAAAAAAAATTTTTGTAACACTTTTGATTAACTGATTTTTAGTTTAATCGTGTTTTTATAAATAAAAAAAAATTTTTTTTTTTTTTATTTTAAATTTTATTATATACTAGCTAATACCCGGTGCGCGTTGCTGCGCCTCTCAATGGAGGTTTAATTGAATTTGATGTTACTGCAAAAAGTTAACACAAAACTTACACACGGTTTACACATGTAAAGCTATCTTTTTAAAACGATTTTTCTAGGATTATTCTAGTAATTTTTGAAACTTTCTGTAATTCAAAGCAGTACGAACTACTTTCCAAATTTTGCGTAATTTACTTCCAAAAAATTTTTTGAAAAATCGCAGGACTGACTGTTAACAGACTCAACTCCATTTTCAAGTTGCTTCACACATATAAAATTTGAAGTAAACTGGTCAAATCGTTTCTAATTTAGAGTTAAGTAACGCAAGAATCTATTAAAAGCCACTGAGCTCCACTGGGTTAACGGAACTACACTTTCTCTTTGGGCAAAGCAGTATTGCGCAAAATTGAACGTAATTTGCTTCCAAATCACTCAACAAAATTTTTTGAGGCTTTCTTTTTAGCCAAAGCAGTACTTCGCAAATTTTGACAATATTAGCTTCCAAAATTATTTTGGCCGACATGGGTTAACAAATTTCAAATCTGTTAATAGTGTCAACTCAATTCTCACAGGGGAGCACGTATATAAAATTTAAAGAAAATCGGTCAAACCGTTTTTAATTTAGAGTTAAGTATTGAAAAAACCTATAAAAAGCTGTTGGGCCCTAATGGGTTAATGCAAGTCAATAAAATTTTTTTGTGGGTTTTCTTTTTAGCCAAAGCAGAATTTCATAAAATCGAAGCCAAAATTTTTTTTGACACCCCGTCGGCCCAACATGGGTTAATAAATTCCAAAACTGTTAATAGTGTCAACTCAATTCTCAAGGAGCATCACGTATACAAAATTTGAAGTCAATTGGTCAAACTGTTTCGAATTTAGAGTAAAGTATTGAAAAAACCTATAAAAAGCTTTTGAGCCTGAATGGGTTAATGGAACTCAACCAAATTTTTTTTGGGGATTTCTAAGCTAAAGCAGAATTTCGTAAAATCGGACAAAATTTGGACCCAAAATTTTTTTTGACCACCCGTCGGCCCGACATGGGTTAAGAAATTCCAAAACTGTTAATAGTGTCTACTCAATTCTCAAAGAGCATCACGTATACAAAATTTGAAGTCAATCGGTCAAACCGTTTTCATTTTAGAACAAAGAAGTTTAAATACTTGCACCACAGCCCCAACTTGTCGGTCCGTTAGAGCAAAATTTTTGGGCCACGATTTCTTTCCGTACCCAAAAACCCCTATATACAAATTTTCATGAAAATCGGCTGGGCAGTTTAGGAGTCTATTCGCTACATACAAACAAACAAACAAACAAACATACAAACAAACAAACATTCCCTTTTATATATATAGATATTTAGATTCGTTTCACTAGATATCAACTCTTTGGAGAGATATCCTACCGACTGCGCCAATTTTATTTATTAATTAGTTATTAATAAAAAAAACACAATAATTTATTTTTTTAAATAGATGTTTTAATTTTATTGAAATTTAAAATTTAAATCTTAAATTTAATTTTACAACTATTTTAGATTATTCAAGTTCAACAATTTGGTTTAGACTGACTTCTTTTTTTAATTAGTTACCAATATTTATATTGGTTATTATTTACAATATTTTATTTAATTCTTAACTTATACAAAGATATTTCTTTGTCTTAAATACATAATATAAATCTTATTCTATTTTATTTATTTCTTTAAAAACAAAGAAAGTAATTTCCTTGTCTCAATATAATAATTATCTTATTAAAACATGACTTGTTTACTATCTATTGTTTACCTGATTGTAACTTTCTTATTTAAGACATGTTTTAATTTGTCTGTTAGTATTGATTATTATTATTTACCTGATAACAAAATATTTTGTTAAGACATGTTTTATTTTGTCTGTTAATATTGATTATTATTATTTACTTGATAACAAAATATTTTGTTAAGACATGTTTTATTAAAATTATCTTCCTGATTTTAAATATTCTATTACTTCTTTAATTGTTTTATCATTATGTGTTAAGGATGTAACTCGCGTTGTATTTTTCGAGGTAAAATGCCTACATTTATTAATAAAATTTTAATTCCCGTAGTATTTTGGCTTATATTATTGACGAAAAAGTTATTTTAGTTTCCTATAATTATATGTTCATATTAAATCTAATATACTTCTTTATGATATCACACACAAACATATAATTAAAAATTGACTTTATTTAATCGCCACTAAATATAATCCTGTATGTTTTTTAATACTCTCATAGTAGTGTTCTTATGAGCGTTTTATACTTATTGAACTCTGACAATGAAAGCTAAACTCTTGTTATGAGTGTTAATTAACTCTTATAACTGCGCCCTTTAACTCTTATAACGATCTCATAAGACTCTAGAAGAATTCTTCAAGAGTAAAATATGAGATCAATACTCTCATAATTAACTCTTAAAGAATTCTTCTAGAGTCTTATGAGATATATTTTGTTACTTGGGTTTGGTTGTTTATATCAACAAGTAGAGTAAAAGAAGACGCGCTATTGTCCTCTTTTAAATTTTCTGCAAAAGTCCAAAAGAACTTGTTATTCTTGCGCATGTGCATTAGTTTTCGTTTAAACCTTTGGTTGAACAAGAATTTTTGCTTGTTGATAACTCTCTTACATTTGTTCCGAACCTCTACATAGTTGACCCTGTGAGTCTCCAAACCACTGTCCCGGTACTTTTTGAAGGCTTCCCCTTTTTTTAAGATTGGCTTCTTTGCAAATGCGATTAAACCAAGCTTTTGGTTTCCGTTTAGTAGATTTCATGGAGTGAGGTATAAATAATCTAATTCCAAGTAGAATAGTTTCAATAATCGCATTTGCAGCAAAGTCAACATTCCTACCACGGAAGCACAGGGACCAATCAAAGGTTTTTAAAAATTGTTCAGACCTTCCCAGTTAGCATGGTTATAACGCCATACCAATTTTTTGGGAAGGGACCTTTGTTTGGACACCGAGCCTGCCTGAAGGCTTGTATTGACCAAACAGTTATCAGAGCCCTTCAGGGGGAAACCAACCGAAACCAAATCTTTTTCATGGTGTGTGGTTAGAAACAGATCCAAGAGGTGACCTTGTTGATCAGCACGGTCAGAGATTCTAGTGCGATTTTTAACAAGTTGAGAAAGGTTGGAAAAGAATCCAACTTGTTTCCCAATCGAGTTTTCACTCGGAGAAGAGGTACTGGAATAGTGAAGCCAGTCTTTGTTATAAAAATTAAAATCCCCCGCCAGAACAATTTTAGTCTCAGGATAACAATCGAGAATTTCATTGATCTGGTTTGAAAGGTTTCAATTTCCATAACAGTTTCTTGTTCACTTGAATTGGGTGATCTGTATAGAAAACAGAAATGTATAACATGCTTTTCACATGGATTTTGACCCAAACGTAATTGTAAGTTGGGCTTGAAGATTTATATTTGACAAAAGTGTTAAGAGCAATGTCTTTTTTTTATGTAGATGGCGATGCCCCTTTTGGAAACAAAGTGTGAAATGAGTGAGTAGCCGTTAATATCGAAGTTAAAATTGTGGCCACTAACTTGCGTTTCACATAGAGCAAGAATTGCCGGTTTAATTGAATTAAGATGACCGTCAACAGCATGGAAGTTTGTTTGTAAACCGCGAATATTACAAAAAATAACGTGATAATTTTGTTAGAAATTAGAAAGAAAAACAAGTAAAGAAACAGTCAGTCGGTGCAACCGACTTAGAAATACCCTACACCTATTTGGTTCAAATTTAAGGACATATCCATAAGTCATTTTAACACCATAGAAGCTGTTATTAATTTGATCGTAAGACATAGCTAACCAAATTAACTGTATAATACTAAAAACATTTTCTAATTACCCTATCTATTAAAAAATACTACAAATTCTTACTAATTTATCTATTTAAAAATATTAAAAAACAAACAAACTTGAAATAAATGAAAATATATTTATTCCAATTCAATTACAAAATGAAAAAATTCTAATTATTAAATTTTGTGATAAAAAGATAATCAAAGCATAATATATTTAATAATACAAATTTTTAAAAATTGCAATTATTTTAAATGGTTAGTTTATATACCTAATAGAAAAGCTTATAAACGCAAAATATGCAATAAATGTATTTCTAAAATACATATATAAATTTACAACTTTTCATATAATTCATTTAAATATAAAAATAAATTTTACATAAATGCAGCAAGTACCATTGAACATAGCTGAACCACTACAATTAAGTCTAGATTTCGGAGACACATAGGACATAGGAAATATATTCTTTGGCTTCGAAATTAAACTCGACCACAACCAATTCCCATAATACTTTCATTACTAGTAACCTACTGTTAAATTTCATCAAAATACCGGCATTATTTTTTGAGTTATGGTGTTTGTAAGATATATGTTTGTTAGTCCTTGAACTTTTCAAGGGTTCCAGGACCCGAAATTATGGTACGATTTCGCCCATATGCAGTCCCGTCATACTTTCAATACTAGTTAACCCTTGTACACAATTGGAACGCTCTATCTTAATTTTAAGTTACTAGTTTTATTAATTTCGATGATAAGTTTTTACACATTGGGGGGTATAAGAGAGGTTCTGAACCACCACTCCAATTGATCCCAAATTAGGGGGGCACGCAAGAAATAGTAAAGAACACCCTTGTGGCAAATTGGAAGCTTCTACATTTGTTTCAAGTTACTATCTTTATTAATTTCGAAAATATGCTTTAAGGGCCTAAGAACTGAGTGGCTGGTCCCCGATCCACTACTCCAATGGGGCCCAAATTTCAAAGACACTTACGAAATAGGAAGGGACACCCTGATACCAAATTTGGAGGTTCTATCTTCATTGGTTTCAGAATTATGCTCGTTTGGCCTAAATTCGATCAAAAAGTTCTAAGTTCCGAACCCATTGTCCAATCCTCACCGTACGTAATCACCGCCGTAGTTTCGCTGCCAATAACCTAGAGCACAAATTTCATGAAGATAGCCTCATTAGTTGTTGAGTTATCGTGATTTTTTATATATGTTCCTTAGCCCTGACATCGATTAAAAGGTCCGGAATCCGAACCGTTGGGCTGATTTCGCCCTTATATAGTCCGCGATGTACTTATTTTATTTATTTATTTATTTATTTATTTGAACCAAAACAAGGTTTTTACAAAAAAATTCTTAAAACTAAAACTTATAATTAACATGAAATTTGATTACATTGCCAAAAAAATTTTAAAAACATTAAGAATCAAAAGTATAATTATTTGTTTATTTGTAGAAAATGCATACAAAGCAAAAACACAGTTGAAATTAAATTTATGAATACTAACTGTATTAACTAACTGTATAAAATAACTAAATTAAAAAAAAAATAATATGAACTTGAAGTGTAATATGATATAATGAAGGTTAAAATTATTGTCTTAGGTCATGAATGAATTTTAAGTTTAATTTATGTTTAAAAGTGTATCGAGAAATTTGTGTAGAATAAAGATGACTGTGTTTATTGAATGTAATGCAACATCTATTTATTGGTTCATTTTTTCCATATTCAGTTCTATGAGTATTTTCAACTAAGTATTTAGTGCTTCTCGTATTTCTCGCACCATTGTTTATTTTAAAGCTATCCAATAAATACCGAACGTCAATGTTTTTTCTTAAGACGTCAAAAGTAAAGCAGGAAGAAAGAATTTGCCTGCGTGAGGATAACGTTAACATATTCAATGAATTAAGTCTTTCGAGATAGCTAAGCAGAATTGAATAATCTCTAGGATTATATTGATTTCTTAAAGCGAAAAGAAGAAATTGCTTTTGTACGGATTCTATTCTATCAGAATGTATTTGAAATGCAGGATCCCACACAATATTACCATATTCAAGAATAGAACGTACTAAAGAACAATAAAGAGCTTTAGTTACAGCAATGCTGCTAAATTCTTTAGCTCTTCTTTTTATAAAGCCGAGCATTTTGTTTGCCTTGGAAATCATATACTCATAATGGAGATGGAAGTTCAGTTTATCATCCAACAGAATCCCTAAATCGGTAATGCTTCTAACCCTTTCAAGGGTTACATTATTTATATTATAACCGAATGAAATGGTAGATCTCTTACGTGTAAAACTTATAACCTTGCATTTTTCAATGTTTAGTTCTAGTTTATTAGAGAAGCACCATTCTTGTAGAGAATTAAGATTTGTCTGAAGTAATGCAACATCAGAGCTATTTTTAATTACATGATAAATCTTGAGATCGTCAGCAAATGCAACATGTGACACACCGAAAAGTTTACTAGAAAGATCGGAAATGAATATATTAAACAAGAGTGGTCCTAAGTGGCTACCTTGTGGTACTCCTGATGTAACATTAATTGGGTCCGACAAAAATCCTTGAAATTTGATATTTTGCGATCTATTTGAAATATAGGAGAATATCCAGTAAAGAAAAGAGCCAGAAATACCTAAAGTTGCAAGTTTGTTTAGTAGAATTTTGTGATCAACACGATCGAATGCTTTGCTAAAGTCCGTGTAAATAGCATCAACTTGGTGCCCATTTTCCATTTCATTAAGGATTTCAGAAGTATAAACCAAAAGGTTTGTTGTTGTGGAACGACCTTTTCTGAATCCATGTTGTTGTTCGTTTAGTTTTGTATTAATGATGGGCGTAATTTTGTTAACAACCATTTTTTCGAACAACTTTGGAATAGTTGATAAAATAGCAATGCCACGGTAATTTTCGACGAATGATTTATCTCCCTTTTTATAAATAGGGGTAAGATAAGAAGATTTCCAAACAAGAGGGAAAATACCTGAAGAAAGAGATTTATTAAAAATATAATGAAGTGGATAAGTTAGATAATTAACACAGTTGTATAAAAAAGTCGGTGGGATTAGGTCAGGTCCTATACCTTTTTTAGTATCAAGTTTAGTGATTGCTTCAAATATTTCAATTTCGGTAAGATATAAGTCCGTAAAAATAGGATTTGAATTATTAATTAAGTTAGAGAAATCGAAATTAATTGGAGACTCGTGTGGACGATAAACTTTTTGAAAAGACTTAGCAAAGAAATTGCAGATCGTTTTAGGACAATTAGAAAACGTATTGTCTTTTGACATTACGCTTGGATAACCATAACTTTTACGTTTTGTGTTAACGAAGTCAAAAAACTTTTTAGGATCTGTAATTAATTTTTCGCCTACGTTAGTGAGATATCTATCATAAGCCAAATTAGATTTTTGTTTAAATTCAAAAGCAAGATCCTTGTACTTGTTTAATAAGTCATTATTAGGTTCTTTTGAATTTTTAATTATTTTGTATAGTTTATTGCGTTGGTTACGCAGTACTATAGTACTAGTTAACCCTTGTACACAATTTGAACGGTCTATCCTAATTTTAAGTAACTATTTTTAGTAATTTCGATTATAAGCCTTTAAAACTTGGGAGGTCTGAGAGGGGTACAGAACCACCACTGCAATTGATCCCAAGTTAGGGGAACACGCAAGAGATAGTAAAGAACACCCTTGTGGCAAATTGGAAGCTTCTACATTTTTTCAAGTTGTTATCTTTATTAATTTTAAACATATGCTTTAAGGTCTTCGGAAATGTGTGGCTGGTCCCCGACCCACTACTCCAATGGGACCCAAATTCACAAGACACTTAGGAAATAGGAAGGGACACCCTGAATCTAAATTTGGAGGTTCTATCTTCATTGGTTTCGGAATTATGCTCGTTTGGCCTAAATTCGATCAAAAAGTTCTAGGTTCCGAACCCATGGTCCAATCCCGACCTTACGCAATTCCCGAAGTAGTTTCATTACTAGTAACCTACAGTACAAATTTGATGAAGATAGCGTCATTAGTTGTTGAGTTATCGTGATTTTTTATATTTGTTCGTTAGCCCTGAAACCGATTGAAAGGTCCAGAATCCGAACCCATGGGCCGATTTCGCCCATATGCAATCCCCGCCGTACTTTCAGTCCTAGTAACCTACAGTTAAAATTTCATCAAGATAGCTCCATTATTTTTTGAGTTATCGTGCCTACGGACGGACGGACGGACGGACATGGCCATATCGACTAAGGCGGTCACGCTGATCACAAATATATATACTTTTCCATATCTAGCTCGCTTCCTTTAGGTGGTTACAAACACCATACCAAAGTTAATATACCCCTTTACCTATTCTATAGGTGTAGGGTATAAAAACAAGGAAAAAGTAACAAAAAAACAAAAAACAAAATGCTTCTTTATGTACGATTTCATCAACCTAAATCGACAACACCTTTTAAAAAAATAGAAAATAAAATAAAATTTACAAAAAAAAAAAAAAAAATACAATTTAAAAGAAATTTAATTTAAAAAAAAACGAGGAAGAGTGTAGTAGAGTAGACTGTGTCAACTCTGGGATACCCGTATGACCGTAACATATACGTTATATCATCCGGTTAATTACTTTTGGAAAAATTTCAAACATATAGCTTTATTAGGTGTAGTGTAATGCTCATATAAAAGTAGGAGTTGCATGGCAGCTACTCGAACCCTCTGCAGTAGACCAATCAAATTTTACAGTAACTTTGGCGACTACACTAAACTATTTTTGGCAAAATTTCAGACACCCAGCTTCATTATGTGTAGTGTAAAGCTCATATAAAAGAAGGAGTTGTATGGCAGCTACTCGAACCCTCTGCAGTAGTCCAACTAAATTTTGTATTAAGTTTGGCCATTATACTAAACTATTTTTGGCAAAATTTCAGACACCCAACTTTAATAGGTATAGAGTAATGCTCATATATATTAAGAAGTTGTATGGCAGTTACTCGAAGTCACTGCAGCAGACCAATCAAATTTTGCAGAAATTTTGGACATAATACTAAAGTACTTTTGGCAAAATTTCAGACACGCAGCTGTAACAGGTACTGAGTAATTCTAGTATAAGAAAAGAAGTTGTATGGCAGGTACCCGAACCCATGGACCAAAATGGCTGGATTAAAATATCGATTACAATTATTGCAAGAAAACCGAATGTGCAAAAATTTGAAGATCCTAGCTCCTTTAGCTTTTGAGTTATCGTGCGGACGAACGGACAGACGGACGGACATACATAGCTAAATCGATTTTTTTTTCGATTGTGATCCGATCCATACACTTCAGTCTGTATTTACCCCCCTCCTTCTCTGCTTCACAAACGTAATGGCAAATTTATTATACCCTTTGACTATTTAGTAAGAAGGGTATAAAAACCAATTATTAGAACCACCACAAATTTCAAAACCAAAACACTTAATTAAATAGAATAAATAGAAGATTAAAGAAAAATTTTAGAAACTTAAGTGAAGTGTAAAAGTAAGAAAATTTAAAAAGTAAGTAATAGAATTTTTGCAAAAATTTGAAATATTTTCACAGAAAAAAAAATTTCACTGAAACCAGTGTTATCACGACGAAGGTTGACGACGAATTAATGATGTTCTGTTAATTCTTCGAATTCATATTTCAGTACTATTAAGTTCTACGAAAAAATCTCTACATTTTGGTGCATTCCTCGTTTTTGTACCTGTAAAAACAAGCATTTTATAAATTAAAATATACTAACTTATTTCATTAAGTTAGAGTGGTGCACTTTATATAATCGCTTAAGTTAAAAAATTTACTTAAGTTATTTGTTGGATGAATTAAATTATGATACATTAGCTTATAACATACTTTTTAAGGTTTTTGTAACAAAGTTTTAATATTTTTTAATTTTCGAACTAATGTCGACATAAGCTTGTTTATTCAAATCATTTTTTTTTTAATATAAATTAATGTCGACTTAAGCTATTATATCAAAATAATATTTACACAAAAACTAATTTTATGTAACATAAGATTGTTTATCAAAACGCATTTTGAAAGTAACGTATATTATTTTTATTTAAGCGTCTATATCAAGGGTAGCATGTTGTCTAGGAAACCAAATAGCAAAACTTAAGATACATGATAAATAATAAAGATTTAATAAATTTTATTGAAGGTACTGATGATTTGATCAAAGGTCCAGATTTTATTCTTAGTGGAGATGAATCTCTTTCTTCGATTGACCTAAACATTACAAAAGTTGTTCAAGAAAATTTAGAAATTCAAATATATTATATTATAGAAACAGAAGAAATTAGACCTTTTTTGAATGAAAGCACCTAAAAATAACTGGAAAGTCAAAAAATAAGAAAACGTAATAGAAATTTAGGAAAAACATATATGACAAAAACATTTAGGTTAGTTCCTGATAGAAAACTTAAGAAACTTCTAAGCTGTCGAAAAAATTGTAAAGATAAAGTTTCTTACGAAAATCAAAAAGAAATTTTTAAAAATTATTGGTCTTTGGGATCATATGAATTGAGATTATCATATATTAGCGGTTTAATCAAAACTAGTGATAAAAAATACTCAAGAAATTAAAAAAGTATTACAAAACCTAGGTTCGTTTAATAGCTAATCATTATCATGTGGAATTAAAAGGAGAAACTGTTCAGATTTACATTTTGCGAAAGTGAACAGTTTATCCAAACCGTTGTAAAAAAAAACTAGAAAATCTCGGTCCAACAATTGACATTGATAAACGTGGAAGACACGATAATCATAAAAAATTTTCCTAAAACATAAAAAACGAGGAAGATTATATTTGCCCTTGTCAACTTTTAGATACCCGTGCATACCCACTATGGTGTATAAAATAACCGTAATTTACTTCCCTTATACATTTAACTCATTACTCCATAATTTAGACGTAAAAAAAAAAAAAAAAAAATTAACAAAAAAAAAAAAAAATTAACAAAAAAAAAAAAAAAAAAAATCACAAAACAAAAAACAAAATTTTCATTCATTGTCCCATAACTTTAGCTTAAAAAAAAAAAAAAAAAAGAAAAAAAACCCAAAAAAAAACGGCCCACCCTAAAATTCCGATGGTCCGAGTGATGTTCAACTTTGCCAACTAAATTGCCCTATTACTTTACCTGCCCAATTTTAATTTTAACCTTATAGCTTCATTAGATTCACAGTTATTGAATCGAAAACTTTGTATGGCAGCCCCCCAAAATGGGGCCGAAACATTTTGAAACATCATATAAGTGCTCGATTCATTATATAAATAACTGTGTGTAATTTTTATCGTCGTAGTATAATTAGTTTTGTAGAAATTCATATTGGTGCAAAGAAGTTGTATGGCAGCCCCCCGAAAATGGGGCCCTAACATTTTGAAACTTCATATAAGTGCTCGATTCATTATATAATTAACATTGTGTAATTTTCAGCCTCGTAGTATAATTAGTTTTAAAGAAATTCATATTGGTGCAAAGAAGTTGTATGGCAGCCCCCTGAAAATGGGACCCTAACATTTTGGAACTTCATATAAGTGCACGATTCATTATATAACTAACCGTGTGTAATTTTCATCTGCGTAGTATAATTAGTTTTGAAGAAATTCATATTGGTGCAAAGAAGTTGTATGGCAGCCCCCCGAAAATGGGGCCCTAACATTTTGAAACTTCATATAAGTGCCGGAGTCATTATAAAACTAACCGTGTGTAATTTTCATCCCCGTAGTATAATTAGTTTTGAAGAAATTCATATTGGTGCAAAAAAGTTGTATGGCAGCTCCTCGAAGCCTTGGTCCGATTTTAACCAAAAACAATAGGGAACCTACAATTTTCTAAAAATTACCTTGTGAAAGTTTCAGAACTCTAGCTCTTATAGTTTTTGAGTTATCGTGCTGACGGACGGACGGACGGACGGACGGACACATATAGCTAGATCGATTCACTTTTCGATGCTGATTCGATACGTACCCTTGACACTATATCTAGTTCTTATATTTCGATGCGTTGCAAACGGAGGAGTAATTTTAATATACCCGATGTTCATATATGTATGCACGGGTATAAAGAGGTCATACAATTCACTGACAAGTTTCCGGCATACGAATCTCACTACACGAGACGAGATACTTCGAAAAAATATCTGCCGAGTCACTTATCAATTGCAGAAATGTATAGATTGTACTATGAAAATGAAAATAACATGAAAATTGGAATAACTAAATTTAGTGAAATATTTCACTCCATGAACTTGTCATTTAAGAAACCTAAGGCTGATACCTGTCATAAATGTGACACATTACACGTGAAAATTAATATTGCTATCGGGGAGGAAAAGGAATTATTAAAATTAGAACATCAAAAGCATATTGAAAGCGCAGATGTTGCTTATTTAAGCAAAGCTAAGGACAAGGAAAAATCTTCTTCAGATATTACAATTCAAACATTTGCCTTTGATTTAGAACATTGTCTTCCTACTCCATTTTTAAAGTCGTCGGTCTCATTTTACAAAAGACCTCTGTGGACCTTTAATTTATCTGTCCACATGCACTGGTCGTCCTGTGTGTTATAGGTGGCATGAGGCACAAGCGCGTAGAGGTGGTAATGAAATTGCGTCATGTCTGTATCAACATTTTTTGAATTTGCCATTAACTACAAAATATACCATATTTTACAGTGATTGCTACACAGGACAAAACAAAAATAGTTATTTGTCGGCAATGTTTTAAATTTTTTTGCAAAATGGAACCAACATCGAAACAATTGACGATAAATTCATGGTTCCAGGTCACTCACATATGAAGTGTGATGTAGATTACGCGTTAATTGAAAGAAAAAAGAGAACATCACAATGAAAATAGATCATCCCAGGGACTGGTAACAGTTTGTAAGGTCTGTTAGAGTAAGAACAAAATTTGTAGTCAAAGAAATGACACAAGATATTTTTTTCGACTTTGCAAAACAAAAGAATTAGGTGTCATATCTTACAAAAATTCATTGAATGAAAGTGACCCGTTTGAAATTTTAAAATTGCGTCGTCGTGGTCTTGATGGAAACTTTAACCATGAATTAGTAAAAGCCTACACGCAAGATATTCCAATAAGCTCCCAAAAAAAAAAAGATTTGTTTGCCGCTAATTGATAAATGTTATCATAGCTTTTATCAAAATTTATAAACGGAAAATTCAGTAGATTATCATCCAGATTTGACGGAAGAAGGTTAATTTAATAATTTATTTGCAATAACTTTTAAAAGTAATTAATTTTTATTTAAATTATATTTTATATATAAAATTTATTTATTAAAGCCGGAAGAGCCATTTCTACTATTTTTTTTATTTTTATACATATTTTTTACTATTTTTATGAATGTAATAGAGAATAATGATGGATTTTTGAAAATATAAGTCTTTAAGATTTTTTATTTATTATTTATTATTAACATAAGGAATAAAAAAAAATGTTGTCAAAATTTACAAAATATCTTAAGTTGACTTAAAATAAGTTAAAAATTCTTCTACGATTTTTGAAAGCAGCTTATGTTACTTATGATACCTAAAAGGAATAAATTACAACTAAGAAAAATAACTTATGTTGAAAATAGTAAAATATTTCTTTATCTAAGCCTATATGAATCTTGAAATTAGGCTAAAAACATTTCTAATTACCTAATTTATCATTGACATGAAAATCATGGTTAAAAGCCCATTGAAATTTTACAGACAAAATTTTAAAGTTTCAAATGTCTATAACTCAAAACTATGTTTTTTGACTTAAGCTATTGTATTTTGGTGCCACAATGTATTAGACCAGTTTATATGTTTTGCATTAAAATCATCTGCCAGTATATCTTCATTGTTTGTGTTATATTAATTTAGTGTAACAAAATTTTCTTCAATAAATTTATCGTTGTTTCTACCTGGCACATAAACAGCAATAATAAATAATTTTTTTAAATAATCTATCTACTTGTTTAAACAAGTGTTCTGTACCCATTTCTTCTAAACGAATCAAGCTAGAGTCTTAAAATTTTGGGAGAAGTTTGATCCTCAGAAATTAGTAGGATTTGAATTTTTGATATTTTTAAAATCGTGTAACTTCAATAACTGCCTAATTTTTTTTTGTAATATACAAAATTTAAATATTATGTATTAGCATATAATTACTAAATATTATAAATAATAATTATAATAAATAACTAAATAATAATTATTATATCATTAATTTTTATATATATTTTTATAAAAATAAATGATAAAAAACTCAGTATGAAACACTATATAATTTCTAAAATAAACCCAGTTATTGATTCAAGTATTCTGTTTTTTTAATTTTTCCCTAAGAGTATAGCCGCTTATTAATACTTTTGGTTCAATTTCCTTAGGTGTAAACGCTTCGTATTCACCTCCCAACTTTTCTTCTACATTTCCTTTTATTTTTCCAACCAAATTAACATCTTTACAATACAATTGTTCCCCAACTTTTTTCAGCTTGCTTATTGCTAAATTTTCTGGAAAAATAAGTTTTTTTGCAGCAGTTTTAGTTAAAACATAGGATTACGATTTTTTTGGTTTAATTACCACTAGTGGAACCTGCTTAATCATATCTACATGCCTTTTCTTATAATTTATTGCATTAATCTTCTTAGTTTTTATTCCCAACACCTATGAAATAGGAAGAGAGCTGGATTTGGAAAAGAATATATATTTGTGACCTCATGAGTCGATTTAGGCATGTCTGTCCGTGCGTTCGTAGAAACGATAATTCAAAAACTAAAGGAGATATCTTGATGAAATTTTAACTATAGGTTAATAGTATTGAAAGTATCGCGGGGATTGCATTGGGTGAGATCGGCAATGATTTCGGATTTTCTACCTTTTGATCGGTCAACGAATATATACCCAAAAGCACGATAACTCAACAATAATAACGCTATTTTGATGCAATGGGTTATACTCTAGGCTACTAGTAATGAAACTACAGTGGAGATTACGTACGGTCGACATCAGACAATGGGTTCGGATCCTAGAAGCTTTTGATCGAATTGAGGCCAAACAAGCATAATCCCAAAACCAATTAAGATATAACCTTCAATTTTGGTATAAGCATGTCTATTTCAATAGTGTTTTTGAAACTTGGGACCAATTGGACTAGAGGTTCGGAGACCACCCACAAAACGAAGATCTTTAACCATACCTTCGAAATTAATAAAAATAGTAACTTGAAACTAATGTGGAAGCTTTAAATTTTTATATAAGCGTGTGCATTAATATTTCCGAAATTTGACTTTAATTGGATTGGTGGTTCAGGTACCTCGCTTAGACCTCCCAAGGTTTAAAAGCTTATTATCGAAATTAATAAAAATGGTTATTTAAAATAAATATAGAACCTTCTAATTTGGTACAACTCTTAACTAGTAATGAAAGTATGGCCGGGAGTGCATATCGGCGAAATCAGACCATGGGTTCGGGTTCTGGAACCTGTGATCGGTTCAAGGGTTAACAAGTTCATATTTAAGAAACTAGATACTTCACAAACTAATGACGCCATTTTGATGAAATATAAAATAGCAATTAAAGTATCGCGAGTAATTCTAATGGTAGAGATCGGAAAATGGTTTCGTATTCTAGAAGCTTTTGATTGAATTGAAGTCAAAAGAGCAAAGTTTCGAAACCAATGGAGGTAGAACCTTAAAATTTGGAGCACAGGTGTTTCTTCTTATTTTCTTTGTTTCCTTGAAACTTGAATTTAGGACGAATTGGAGTAGTGGTTCGGGTAGCAACCCCACTACTCCCAGACCTCAAAGCATATCTTCGAAATTAATAAAGGTAGTACCCTGAAATAAATATAGAAGCTTAAAATTTGGTATAAAGGTGTTCTTTCCTATTTCCTACATGCACCCGAAATTTAGACTTAATTGTAGTGGTTCAGGTACACCCTAAGAAATCCCTTCTTCTTTCGAAGGTAAAAAAGCTTACCTTCGAAAAACATAAACATAAAGCCTTCAAATATTATTAAAAAGGTTTTTTTTTTCCTTAGGTTCCTGAAATGTGGGATCAATTAAAGTGGTTCGGGTGTCTTCGACGTTCCTCCAAAAATCTAATAAGCATATCTTCAAAATCAATAAAGATAGAAACTTAAAATTTTTTGTTTTGTATAATGTTCTGTTTTGTTTCTACAACGTTCCTAACAAAAGGGATTAATTGCAGTCATGGTTCAGGTGCATAATACACTCTAACAAAGATTATCAAGCACTTTTTCGAGATTAATAACGATAGAAACCTGAAATTTGGAACACAAATATTCTTTGCTATTTGCTTTATTATTGAATACTTTTATATTTTTAAAAGACTAAGAAGGTAATTATATTTTAATATAAAACATATTGTATATGATATTTTATAAATTAAAAACTTAAATATATTTGCAATAAACTACTAAATATCTTTTTTTAAATTTTTATTATATCAGCAATTTTTTTAAATTATTTGCTTAAGTAATATATAATTAAGAAAATTGCGTACGATACCTAAATTATCGTCAAATGTACATTCTGCATAAATGAAATGTTTTAAATTTGTCATTATATTTTAAAAATACATATATAACATTTTAAGCTTTCTAATATGTACATATACGAGGAATTGAAATTATTTTTAATTTTTAAAAAACAGAATTACTAAATTTTGTGAAAGTTCCTTTAAGTTTAAATTAAAAACCATCAAATTACATAACATATATTAACATTTCTTTCGAATAACTTAGAATTTTAATGAAAATTAGAATCACAGATAACAGGAGAATTATGATTGTTATACTTATTTTTAACGGAAGTGCTCAAAATTGCATATCAAAAATATAAAAGAAGAGAATTAACCAATTCTAATCGCAGTATTTCAATCTAAAGAGAAGTAATTGATGCATATATGTAAAGTTTTATTGAGTTGTATAAAAAGTTTTAAATCAGTAATTATGTTATTGCATTTTATAAATAGATTTATTTCGTGTTCTTTTGTGTTTTTTAATATTTTTATATAGATAAATTAGTATTGAATTTTTAATATTTTTGAACCAATGGTATAGGGTATTTCTAAGTCGCTTGCACGGAATAGCTGTTTCTTTACTTGTTTGTATTTTATAATGACGTTATTTCATAATTTTATCTTGAACTAAAATATTCAGATTATTAATAATTCCTTTAGTGATGTGTCCCCCTCTTCTAGTTTTTCATTAATTTTATCCATTTTTTCAAATTTACTTTCAATACTATTAAAACCAAATTTAGTTTTATTTTTCCTTTACATTCCGTACACATAAAGAATATATTACTGTTGTTGTTGTTGTTCAAGTAATCTTTTTCTTCTTCTTATGTATTTACTCCACCTCAGATTACTGATGTATGAAATATCCCACCACAAAAACCATTACATTTTATTAATCATATACTTCTCATACTCGTGTTCAATTTTTACACGTGTCATTATATGCCATGTTGTTGTTTTTCTTTTATTTTCTCATTCGATTTAAATGAACGTTAAATTTTTAATATTAGTAAGAACAGCTCAATGAGTGAATATTCTCAACAAAACCATATATAAATTAAATTTATAATTTTATTATTATATTTTTGCTAACCTTTATTATTATTTAAATATTTATACTTTAAATATTATGAGTATTTCCTCTGCTTACATTGAGTTCACTTGTTCACTTCATAAAGTAAAACAAATACAAAAGAAAACTACAAAGAAAAACTAGTGCTCCGAATTTATACGATGCTATTAAAGCATGAAATTCAAACACGATGGGAACAGAAAAAATCACATTTGATTAGAACAAATAACCAAAACATTGGTAAAAACAAAAAAAAAGGTCTACCACTTGCAAATATTGCAAAAAATAATTTATTCTAATCAGGAGAAATTAAGAAGCGCTCCACAGAATTATTAGAGCAAGTGTGAAAATACAAAGCAACAATTTAATGTTAAAATAGAACTAGCTAATAAATATCCATATGTGTAAAATAAATAAAAGATGAAAAAAGCCAACGGTTTTTAAAAAAGCACATTTTATAAGTTATATAGTGTTTCATACTGAGTATTTTATCATTTATTTTTATAAAAATATATATAAAACTAAATGATTATGTTAAAATTTACTTATTCTATTTTTTTCTTTATAATATATAAAGGAGAAAATTTGTTTGTTTGTTTGTTTGTCCAGGGTTCACGTGAAAACCACTGGTCCGATTGTCACAAAATTTTAAAGGAATAATTCTGAGAGCCGGGGAGGTGACATAGGCTATGTTACATTTTTATAAGTCAAAAGGTTGCGGCTCCAGAGCCGTTTTAAGCTTTTTCGTTTTTTTTAATACCGAGTCAAAACGGTTTGACCGATTGACTTCAAATTTTGCACAAATGTTCCTCTTATCCACCGGAATTAGTTGTATAAAGGTGGTTGGAATGCATTGATACATTTTGGCCTGGCGGGCTTCCAAAAATTTTCTGTTTCCGATTTGTGTCCAATCTTACAGGGTGATTTTGCATTCGAAAAGAGAGGCCAACACAAATTTTTATTGAGTTCGGTTAACCCGTTTGTGCACGAGAGCCCAATGAACCTTTTTCAATGTTTTTAATGTCGAGTCAAAACGGTTTGATTGAAATTTTGCACAAATGTTCCTCTTAGCTACCGGAATTAGTTGTATAAATTTGGTTGGAATGAATTAACCCATTTCGGCCTAGTGGGCTTCCAAAAAATTTTGTGTTTCCGATTTGTGTCCAATTTTACAGGTTGATTTTGCAGTCTAAAAGAGAATCTGCAAAAAGTTTTAGTTAAGTTCGATTAACCCGTTTTCCACGACGACGCCATGAATTTTTTTATAAATTTAATATGCTTAAACGATTAAAAGAATTTTATTGAAATATTTGTTCCAGCATTTTAATTATAAAAACCCACAGGGTTAATTTGGTTTTCACCTGCTTTCGCACTTTGCACAAAAATTCAATGAAATTTTCAAATTTTTGATATTAACGCGAATTAACCTTTATTCCAAAAACTTATTTAGTAAGACTAAGTATTACTTACTATTACTAAGTATATCTTTAAATATAAATAACGTATCATTTTCCTTCTCTATAATTTTTCGTAAGCTTTGTTTGTTATCTACTTTGCAGTTGTTGTTTTTTAAAAATAGATATCAGTGTAAAATTGCAATTTAATTTTTACACTGAAATTATGCTTAAATACATAGTAATTTAGAGCAGCTTTTTCAGAAAAGAAGTCTACATTTCTCTCATAAAATCTTAAAAAAACGAAGATCAGCGTAGTAGAACTTTCAGGTAAGTACGAAACAAAATATAAGTTGTAAAGCAGTTTTTTAAACCTTTTCTAAACTATCGACTATATTTTAGTCAAATGTTTGCAATTCAAGTAAACTACTATTGACATAGTTTAATGAAATAATGGCAAATTTAGTATAACATTTTGACCTATAGTATTATATGTAAACTAGCGGATGAATACCCGAAGTAAAGAAAAGATGGAAAACCTTGCACAGAAGTTTTGAAATGGAGATATATGTGTTTTTGAGGATGGTAGTTGTAATACCGTCGGGCACGGCTGATTTTTTTGATCAAGATTTTCCAAAATGTTCATTACTGTTCGCACCCTGGTATATATTCCACCAAAGGAGCAGTCAAGTTCTGGAAGAGATGGAGTTTTTTGACTTGACAATGGTAGTTAGGAGTCAGAAGTGAACCGTTTGCCAAACATATTCGCTTTTTCTTTTAAATCTGATAAAATGTTGTTGTTTATACCAACAAGTGGAGGAAAAAAAGAACCACTATTGTTTCTTCTTTTCAAGAACAATTAAAATAAGTCCTGGGTTTCCGCTTAAAAGGTTTTACAGAGGGAGGTGTAAATAATCTCATTCCGAGTAGAACATTTTCGCTAATCGCATTTGGAACAAAGTTGACACTTTTAAAACGGAAGCACAGTGACCAATCAAAGATTTTGAAAAACTTGTTTAAGTCTTCTCAGTAAGCATGGTTATAGCAACATACTAAATTTTTGGGAAGGACCTTTTGCCCTTTGGTTGGACACCGAGCCTCGATTGCCCGAAGGGGGCAATCAACTGAAACCATATATTTTTCAGGGTGCGAGTTGGTTAGGAACAGATGAATGAATAATTAATATATAAAAGCGATTAATAATTCTAGTGGGATTTTAAACAAGTTGAGACAGGTGAAATAGAGCAGAAAATAATTCAACTTGTTTCCCAAACGAGTTTTGACTCGGAGAAGCTACTAGAAAGGTGAACTAAGTTTTGGTTATTATGAATATTAAAATCTCGAGCCAGAACAGTTTCATTTTCGATAATTTCGTTGATTTGGTTTGAAAGGTTTTCAAACAAAAGAAAGGTTTTCAAAACAAAAATAAGAAAACATATAAAAATACTTTTCAGAAACTTTATGTGCCGTTATTGTAGTAAGTACAGTCAAGTAAAACTAATTACAAATAAAACCACATTTGTAATTGTAGCAAGGCAAAAGAATTAAATAATAAAAGAAAAAAAAATATTATTACAATAATTGAATATATATCATCAGAATTTATTAATTAAATTAGAGTGTTGTTTTGATAGTATTGAGAGTAGCGAAAATTTTTCGAGACATAAACATCTATGGGAAGGAGAGAGATGGATATATTGTTTTGTTTACAATTATATCTTTCTTTACAATTATCAGAAAATTATAATAAATATTATTTCCAAAAAGAAAATTATATTTATTTAATGTAAACAAAACAAACTGGTGCATGACATTAAAAATTTATAAAAAAATTAAAACAAAAATCTAAAATTAAGTTAACTTAAGTTATATTTAAAAAAGAAATTAAATCAAAAGAGTGGTGTAAAATAAGTTATATTTAAAGAAAACTTTAATTATCTATGTTAACATTTTGGGTATACAATTAAAGTTAAAACAATAATTAAAAGTAATTATAAAAATAATTTCATTGATTAAATTCAAAACTATATGGATGTGTTTATTTTCTTTAACGGTAAAAAAATTGTAAAAAAATTCTCCGTGAAGCTTTTATTTTTCTGGTGTGGATCAATTCACAACTAGTATGCTGTGCGCAAATCAAAATATAAAATTTATCTGTGATGACTGTCTCCAGTACATTCAAAATGTAGACCTGGTATTGCAGAATATGGAACAAGCGGTAGCAAAAAATAATGAGCATCTCAAGGAGTACAAAGAAGACTTTGAAACGGCAATAAAACATAACGAACAGGAAGTTATGGAATTACTTAGAGCCATCGAAAGTAATTACATGAAGAGGCTAGATGAAATTAAAACGAGGAAGATTATAGTTGCCCTTGTCAACTTTTAGATACCCGTGCATACCCACTAACCGTTATTTATTTCCTCTATGCTATTATAAATATTACAAAAAAAATATAAGAAAGTAAAATAGTTAAAAAAAAATTTACCTTTTTATCCCATAATTTTAGCTTAAAAAAAAAATTAAATTTTTAATCCCATTATACTACCACAATTTTTGCTTAAAAACAAAAAAAAAAAAAAAACAAAAAAAAAAAAATAGCCCGCCCTAAAAGTTGGTCCGAGTGATGTCCAACTTTGCCAACTAACTTGCCCTATTACTTTATCTGCCCAGTTTTGATTTTAACCTCGTAGCTTCATTAGATTCACAGTTATCGAATTGATTACTTTGTAAGGCAGTTGCCCGAAAACGGGGCCGTAACATTTTGAAACTTCATATAAGTACTCGATTCATTATATAACTAACAGTGTGTAATTTTCATCCTCGTAGTATAGGTAATCAGTTTTCAAGAAATTCATATTGGTGCAAAAAAGTTGTATGGCAGCCCCCCGAAAATGAAGTCGTAACATTTTGAAACTTCATATAAGTTCTTGATTCATTATAAAACTAACCGTGTGTAATTTTCATCTTCCTGGTATAATTACTTTTGAAGAAATTCATATTGATTTAAATAAGTTGTGTGGCAGCTCCACGAAACCTTGATCTGGTCTTAACCAAAAAAAATAGGGAACCTAAAAAATGTCCCAAAAATGTTTTGTGTGAATTTCAAAACTCTTGCTCTAATTTTTCAATTCCATCTCTTATAATTAATTTTTAATTCACGAATATATTAAACTTAAGCCAAATCAACTTCATATGATCACATTCATATAATAATCATCATGATAGATAATACTCATCATATTCATATATGATTCATCATATATATTCATAATTATCTATCAATATCAATAAGCCATTTACTTAAAAAAATCTTTGTCTTCTTTTTTTTTGCTTATCTTAAATAAACTACGCATCATTTAAATCATATGAAATTCTAACTCGAAATCTTTATCTACTTTTTGTAATAAAAACAAAAAACAAAAAAACAAAAACAAACAAAATTCATATAATTTCATGTTAAATACTTCATGTTAAAATTTTTGTATGAAAATATTGGAGTTAAAAAAGTTAGCTGTTCGAGAGCTACCCGAAGTTTTGGTCCGATCTTAACCAAAAAAAATAGGGAACCTAGAAATTGATTGAAAAATATTTTGTGAAAATTTCAAAACTGTAGCTCTTTTAGTTTTTGAGTTATCGTGCTGACACACAGACGGACGGACGGACGGACGGAGGGACGGACGGACGGACGGACGGACGGACGGACGGACGGACGGACGGACGGACAGACACACATAGCTAGATCGACTAATTTTTCGATTCTGAGCCGATACGTACCCTTGACACTATATCTAGCTCGTCTAGATCGATGCGTTACAAACGGAGGAGCAAATCTAATATACCCGATGTCATATATGTATGCACGGGTATAAATATTCAAAAAAAAGAAATTGATAAAATGCACAAAATTACGGAAGTCTTCAAAAATTAATGCGAAAAGGTGAATTAATCATTTAAAAGTTCAATTAAAAAAAATGATGAAGTGTGCAATAATTTAAAAAAAATTTTGAATGAATGTCATGGAAATATAGGTGGATCAGTGTCATTTGCTAATATTTAAAAAAAAAAAAAGACTGTGTAAATGACTTTCCAATTGTTATGAAAAAAGATCTACCGTTAATAAATAAACCGAAACCTAAAACAAAAAAGTTTCACAACAAAAAAAGACTTACATATGAAGGTAGATCCAAAAAATTTAAAAATAAAAAATATCGTAAGTAGAGTTAACGGTACTATTTTAATTGAAACGGACTCTAAGGAAAATCGTGAAATAGTGAAAACGGAACTCGAAAAAAAAAGAAAGAGGGATATGATATCAAAATTCCTGTTGAAATAAATCCAAAATTCGAAATAGTGCATATAAACAATAAATTTGCTGAAACTATTATTTCAGTTTAGATAAACTAAAAAAACAAAATAGTTTTATAGAAATGAGCCATTTAAACGTAATTAAATCAAACTTGATAAAAAAGTATAACAAGGAAATGCAAAATGCAATAATTGAAGTGGATAGGGATTCCTTTCCTAAAATAATGGCTGCCGAAAAACTATGTATTAATTGGGAAAAATGTAAAGTGTTGGATACTATCACTGATATGCGTTGCTACAAATTTAAAGGATTCAAATCGGCTGACTGTACAAATACAGAAAAGTGTCTTAAATGTCACAAAGACCATAAGACATATGATTGTTATAAGCAGCAGGAAATTAATGAGTCTTTCAATTGCAAAATAGCCAACAAAAATTTCAAACTTGGTTTAGAGATAAATCATAAAACATTTGACACATTGTGCCCAGTGTATATATTTGGTTCAAATTTAAGGACATATCCATAAGTCGTTTTAAAACCATAAAAGCTGTTATTAATTTGATCGTAAGACATAGCTAACCAAATTAACTTTATAATACTAAAAATATTTTCTAATTACACTATCTAATAAAAAATATTACATATTCTTACTAATTTATCTATTTAAAAATATTAAAAAACAAAAAAACTTGAAATAAATGAAAATATTATTATTCCAATTCAATTACAAAATGAAAAAATTTGAATTATTAAATTTTGTGATAAAAAGCTAATATATTTAATAATTAAAATTTTTCAAAATTGCACTTATTTTAAATGGCTAGTTTATGTACCTATTAGAAAAGCTTATACACATACACAAAATATGCAATAAATGTATTTCTAAAATACAATTACAAGTTTAGACCTTTTCATATAATTCATTTAAATATAAAAATAAATTTTACATAAATGCAGCAAGTACCTTTGAACATAGCTGAACCACTACAATTAAGTCAAAATTTCGGGGATACATAGGAAATAGGAAATATATTCTTTGGCTTCGAAATTAAACTCGACCAGAACCAATTCCCATGGTACTTTCATTACTAGTAACCTAGAGTTTAAATTTAATCAAAATAGCGGCATTATTTTTTGAGTTATGGTGTTTTTAAGATATATGTTTGTTAGCCCTTGAACTTTTCAAGGGTTCCAGAACCCGAAACTATGGAACGATTCGCCCATATGCAGTCCCCGTCATACTTTCAATACTAGTTAACTCTTGCACACAATTGGAACGTGTTATCTTAATTTTAAGTTACTAGTTTTATTAATTTCGATGATAAGCTTTTACACATTGGTGGGTCTAAGAAAGGTACTGAACCACCACTCCAATTGATCCCAAATTAGGGGGACCCACAAAGATAGTAAAGAACACCCTTGTGCCAAAATTGAAGCTTCTACTTTTGTTTCAAGTGGCTATCTTTATTAATTTTAAAGGTATGCTTTAAGGTTTTCGGAAATGTATGGCTGGTCCCCGACCCACAACTCCAATGGGAAATAGGAAGGGCCACCCTGATACCAAATTTTGAGGTTCTATCTTCATTGGTTTCGGAATTATGCTCGTTTGGCCTAAATTCGATCAAAAAGTTCTAGGTTCCGAACCCATGGTCCAATCTCGAACTTACGCAATACCCAAAGAAGTTTCATTACTAGTAACCTACAGCACAATTTTGATGAAGATAGCGTCATTAGTTGTTTAGTTATCGTGATTTTTTTATATGTTCGTTAGCCCTTCTATCGATTAAAAGGTTCAGAATCCGAACCCATGACCGATTTCGCCCATATGCAATCCCCGCCGTACTTGCAGTCCTAGTAACCTACAGTTAAAATTTCATCAAGATAGCTCCATTATTTTTTGAGTTATTGTGCCTACGGACGGACGGACGGACGGATATGGCTATATCGACTCAGGAGGTCACGTCGATCACAAATATATATACTTTTCCATATTTAGCTCGCTTCCTTTAGGTGGTTACAAACACAATACCAAAGTTAATATACCCTTTTACCTATTTTATAGGTGTAGGGTATACTAAAGGAAAGAAAACAAAAAATGGGCTACTAGCAATCAAAGAAAGTTACAGGGGATGCAAAAATACCAAATCATCATATTGAAAATAATAATATTAATAACAATAAAAATATACATAATAATGCTGATAATAATATCAATAGTAATAACAATTATAATACTAATAATAATAGTAATAATACTAAAAATAATAATTGTAATAATAGTAACGATAATAATAATATTAATAATAATAATAATAAAAATAATTATAACAATAAAAATGGCAATAATAATAATAGCAATAATAAAAATAATAATAGTAATAATAATAAAAATAATAGCAATAACAACAATAATAGTAAAAACAATGGTAATAATAAAAATAATAGTAATAATAATAATAATAGCAATAATAACAATAATAGTAATTACAATAGTAATAATAATAATAATAGTAATAACAATAATAGGAATAACAATAATTATAATACTAAAAATATTAATAATAATATTTATATAGAAAGTAATAATATTATTAGGAATAACAATAATAATAGTGTTACACACAACAAAAAACCAAGTCTATTTTCAAAACTAATGCATTTTAGTAAAAATAAACCACCCCTCAAAACTAATATGATAAATCAAGCTCCTAACAAAATTAATAAGAACTCTCATAGTATGCAGGATCGAGAAATCATTTCAGTCAAAGAAAAAATCAGATCAAAAGAGCTCCCAAACTACGATTTCTCAAATTGGGTTAAAGGAGAAACTATCAACATTCAAAATAATCCTAAACTAGGCAAAATAGATAAAGAACCTAAGAATTTAAGTACAGAAGACAGTGGGAAAAGTTTTTTCAACCCCATGGTTCCACCAATTGTTACATTAACAAAAAAAGCAATTGAGTCTGGTAAAAATACGTATGCCTTATCTAGATTAAGAGAACACAGAATCCTTTTTTTTTTTTTTTTTGTCCGGCACCTCTACGTGCTAACTGTTCACTGTGATAGGCTAAGCAGTCTGACTATATATGTGCATGTCGGAACAGGGGAGATATATTCATATATTAGAACAAATCAAATGAATTCCACATACAATTTAAACATGAGATAGTACAACAATGTGAGATTATTTTTATCATATTTTCATGATAAAGAAGATATTTGTTATGATGGTATTACGCAAATAAGTCTAAAAGTACTTATTCATCAAGAAGGGCTGCCAAATAGCTATGTAGAACTTAGTAATTTATATTTTGCATATCATGATAGCACTGGAATATCCAAAAGCGAAGTACTTAAAGATTTAGCTTATTTTAGGAGACATCTTGATAATAAATACAGAGAGCACTTACAAAAAATTAGAGAGTCTTGGCAAAATTATATGATTAGTAAACCATGACACGTAACAAACACAATAATATAAAAATGGTGCATTTCAATGCTAGAAGTTTAAGGAAAAATATGACTTAAATCGAACTTTTTATTAAAGATAGAATAGATATTGGCATTATTATGATTGGTGAAACGTGGTTATAAGTTATGTCACCCTGTAATAAAATTATGTTTAAATATTTATGTTTATTATGTTTTAATAAATAAAGAACTAATAATAATAAAATCTATTTTTTTTGTTTAATTATAAAATATATTTTTTTTGTTTGTTTCGTTTAACTATAAAATATAAATGGCGCAGTCGGTACCTCCATTGCGCGTTGCTGCGCCTTTCAATGGAGGTTTAATTGAATTTGATGTTACTGCAAAAAGTGAACACAAAAATTACCCAAGTTTACATACGTAAATTTAAAAATGTATGAAAGCAATCTTTTTAAAACGATTTTTCTAAGATTATTCTAGTAATTTTTGAAACTTTCTGTAATTCAAAGCAGTACAAACTATTTTTCAAAATTTGACGTAATTTACTTCAAAAAATTCTTTTTTGACCAAACGTAGGACCGACTGTTAAGAGACTCAACTCCATTTTCAAGTTGCTTCACACATATAAAATTTGAGGTGAATCGGTCGAATCGTTTCTAATTTAGAGTAAAATAACCAAAAAATTAATAAAAACCTGTTAGGCCGCAATGGGTTAATGGAACTCAACAACATTTTTTAGGGCTATCTTTTAAGCCAAAGCAGAATTTCGAAAAATCGGACAAAATTTGGACCCAAAATTTTTTTTGACCACCCGTCGGCCAGACATCTGTTTACAAATTCCAAAACTGTTAATAGTGTCAACTCAAGTATACAAAATTTGAAGAAAATCGTTCAAACCGTTTCTAATTTAGAGTTAAGTATTGAAAAAACCTATAAAAAGCTGTTGGGCCGCAATGGGTTAATGCAACTCAATAAAATTCGTTTTCGGGTTTTCTTTTTAGCCAAAGCAGAATTTCATAAAATCGGACAAAATTTGGACCCAAAATTTTTTTTGATCACCCGTCGGCCGACATGGGTTAACAAATTCCAAAACTGTTAATACTGTCAACTCAATTCTCAAGGAGCATCACTTATATCAAATTTGAAGTTAATTGGCCAAACCATTTCGAATTTAGAGTAAAGTATTGAAAAAACCTATAAAAAGCTGTTGGGCCGCAATGGGTTAATGGAACTTAACAAAATTTTTTTTGGGGTTTTCTTTTTAGCCAAAGCAGAATTTCATAAAATCGGACAAAATTTGGACCCAAAATTTTTTTTGATTACCCGTCGGCCCGACATGGGTTAACAAATTCCAAAACTGTTAATAGGGTCAACTCAATTCTCATAAAGCATCACGTATACAAAATTTGAAGTCAATCGGTCAAACCGTTTTCATTTTAGAACAAAGAAGTTTAAATACTTGCACCACAGCCCCAACTTGGCGGTCCGTTAGAGCAAAATTTTTGGGCCACGATTTCTTTCCGTACCCAAAAACCTCTATATACAAATTTTCATGAAAATCGGCTGGGCAGTTTAGGAGTCTATTCGCTACATACAAACAAACAAACAAACAAACAAACATACATACAAACAAACATTCCCTTTTATATATATAGATGTAAAGTACACCAGTTAGTATATTAAATATACTCAAGGACGCAGAAAAAAAAATTAGTGACAACGAACAAAAATAAAGAATCAAAACAACAACGAACGATAGCTGAACCAAACATCAACCAAGTCAACCAGGTCAACTAAAGCAACAACACCAGCTAAACAACAACGAACAACCAACAAACCGTGAGTTTATTTTTAAGTTTGAGCAATATAATATAATAAGTAAATTAAAATTTTTTCTAAAATAAATTAAAATTTTTTTTCTAAAATAAATTAAAATTTTTTAAGTAAATTAAAATTTCTTTTTCCAAGTGAATACATTCTTACCTGAAAAAAAAAAAAGGAAAGAATAAAATGAAAATCAAAATAATAAACATATGAAATTTTAAATAATTAATAAATAGATATTGAAAAAGAAATTTTTTTTTGTCTTTGAAAATGTATATATATGGATAAGTGAGAGGAGAAAAAACGCAAATTTTTCTTGTATCGCATTATCAAGAGGTCTTACTCTTTTTTTTTTGTATTAAATAAATAACTCGCTAATAAAAAAAAAAAAAAAAAAATATATATATATTTATATATACATCTAAACTTCGAAAATAGTATAAATACTTAGTAATAATTAATAAATAATATAAACATTAGAATTTTGTTTATATATATAAGTCAGTTCGAAAATTTACAATAAAAAAAAATAAAAGTAAATTTAAATAAATGCAACCAAAAGTAATTACATGCTTATAAAAAAAAAGGGAAAGTAATATGCAATAAATAATTTTTAATTCAATAACAATATTGAGTAAAAACAAAAAAAAAAGAAATCAATAAATAAATTAAGCTAATAATAAGAAAAATATACATATTTGATATACACATATATCGCTCTAATTCATCTATATCATTGTATATCTATATCATAATAATTTCTCTTTACTATTAAATAATATTTTTTCTCTTATATATTATAAATTTTGACGATCATATTTTTTTTATATTATTAAAATTTTTTTTGTTTGGGTAAAAATATTAACTTAATGAAATAAAAATCATAAAATATCTAATTTTAAATCTAAATTTTTGATGAAAGGTAAAATAAGAATTACAACCAGTCAATTAAATAAAAATTACTTTTTAATAATAATTAATAAAAATAAATCGAAAAAAAAATATAATAAAATAAATTTTTACAAATCGAATCTCCTTTTCATAGTACTAAATTTTCATTTTCTCGTTTATGTCACAACATTTCGTAGATAACGGAGTTGTTGACATACTTATAGAAGAATTATCGAAATTAAATTTAAATAGAAATATAGGAAATCTAACCATGACAGAACCAATAATTCTTACAATTGACCCTCTTAAATACTTAGAACGTGTACCTAAATTAAATGGAAATTCGGTACCTTACAAACTTTCATTGATTTAGTAGACCGGATCACACCTTTATTAATTCAATATGACGAATTCTCAAAAGGAATTTTCTCAGACATAATTAAATCCAAATTAACTGGAAGTGCTAGAGAAGTTATCGAAATAAATCATCAAGCCGCCACATGGGACGATATTAAAAAAGTACTTAATAACAATTTTGCCGATAGGCTATCTACTGACCAACTTTTTGACCAACTGCTGTTGAATTTTACAACGATGTGAAAGCTATACTTAGAAAACTAAATATAAAAACACAGTTGGAATACCAAACCAATAACAATGAATTAGAAAGATATTTACAAGCTAACGTTAAAAGTGCTCTGGACACTTTTAAAAATAAATTTCCCGAACCCTTGAAATCAATCTTATCTTGTAGAGATCCTAAAACGTTAGAAGATGCAATGAATATCTTATATGAATTGCGTTACGCCTTTTCAAATATTAATGTTAATCATAACAATACCCAAAATAATTATAACAATAATCGCAATCGCGACAACAACAATAATCGTTACATTAGTAACAAAATATCACAAAATCATTCAAATAACATTCAAGACAACTCAAATCGTAATAACAATCGTAATTCTATTCGAAACCCCTCTAATAATAATAATAATAATCGTCCAATCAGATATTTCAACAATAAATATCCAAATACTACATACCAAAATGGTACCTCTAATCCCAACATTTTTCATAATAACAGAAGCCAACCTGGCGTGTACAATAATTTAAATAATCAACGACCATCCCACAATAATTGGCAACCAAATCAGAACAGAAATTTTCACCACCACCCCAACTACAAAAACCATTACAATTCACAAATAGAACCCATGGAAGTTAATAATCAGCAAATCATCGATATAGTAAATTTTCGGGAGACAGGCCAAACCGACTCACCTACATAAAAATAAAGAAATACAACTTTCTAGTCGACAGTGGCGCTTCGAGCTCCCTAATTCGACCACACACTTTCAAAGAAATACCTAGAATACAATTAAAAAATCCAAAAATTTTGAGAGCATTGAAAAAAGATGTCTTAATAAATCAAGCAATAACTATAAATATTTTTGAGGAATTCAAACCAAACAATAATGTAAATTTCGTATTTTTGGTTCATGATTTTCATGAAAAGTAGCATGGCCTTATAGGTAATGATATACTAATGCAATGTAACGCTGTTATCAACTACAAAAATAAAATTCTCACGATGAACAACAATCCAATAAAATTATATTTTAGTCATCAACCAGAAAATACAATATACCAATATAATATTACTAGCTGTTGGTCCGTCACAGAATGACGGAAGGTCAATTGAAAGAAGAACTTTTTCTAATTAAGAACTATTTTCTAATTTCATTATGTACATTATGTTAAAAGTATCTCAAATAAAATTACAATCGTTACATTTTGTATAACGCATATTATGCTTCGATTTTAGTAATAGATGCACAGAAAATAAAGAAATGACTCATATAATTTCTTGAAGTATCTTAAAAACTTAGTTATATAAAATAAGTTAGTCAGTCTACTTTGTTTATGTTTCGTATTTTATAAAATGTTGGGGTCGTTAGTTCAAATCTCTTCTTGGTCTAATTTTTTTTTAATTTTAATTAATATTTTTTTTTATTTAAGTGCGTACGTGCTTAAATTAAATTAATTAGTAAAAGATTTTAAATTTTTTTATAAGTTATTCTGTTTCAATAATGATCTATTTCTCCATCTATTAATGTTTTGTATATAAATTTTTAAAAAATGTTGCTATACATTCTATATTGTTTACTGGCCTGCTTATGATAATTTTAGATATTTTATTTTCTAAAATAAAACACATCCAACAAAACATTAATATTTTATTTTTTTATAATTGAACACATCCAACAAAACACATTTAATTGAATGCGTTTGTTACACCTCATTCTAGACAAATATATTAATAATAATTATAAAATCCCTGTCAGATAGCAGAAAAGTGAAACAATGATAGAAGAAACTAATTTAAATGCCGACGTTCGAATTCTAGAAGGAATTTACGAAGTAAACGACTTTCAGGCAAAAGCCAAAATACTTAACGTAGGCGACCAACCTAAAATTTTCAATTTCAATGAACCATTTCCGTCTGTAGAAATAGACAAAATCTTAGATTTTAACAATTACGAAATAAACAAATACTTAACGTATAAAGACAAAAAAACTATTCCAGAAAAAATTAAAACCGATCACTAAACGAAGAAGAGAAACTTCAACTAAATCATCTTATATCTGAATTTAACGAAATATTTTCTGAACAAATACCTCTCTCATTTACTAACGAAATCAGACACAAAATTAATACTGTAGACAATATACCAAAAAAAAGCAAAATTTACAGATACCCATATATCCACAAAATAGAGATACAAAAACAAATTCAGGAAATGTTGGAAAATGGAATTATCCAACATAGCAATAGTCCGTACAACAGCCCAGTTTGGGTTGTTCCCAAAAAATTGGATTCCTCCGGCGAGCGGAAATACCGTCTTGTCATAGACTACTGTAAGCTTAACAAAAATCGACGACTCTTATCAAATCCCTAATATTGAGGAAATATTAGACAAATTAGGGAAAAGTACATATTTTTCTGTAATAGACTTAAAATCCGGATTCCATCAAATAGAAATGGAACCAGAAGACATACAAAAGACCGCATTCTCTGTTGACAACGGACACTACGAATTTCGTAGAATGTCTTTTGGGCTGAAAAATGCCCCTAGTACTTTTCAACGCCTCATGGACTTAATATATTGAGAGAAAATATAGGCAAAGAATGCTTAACGTATATGGACGATATTGTAGTTTTCTCGAATGGTTTAGAAGAACACATAAAAAACTTAAAGAAAATTTTCACAAAACTAAAATCTGCTCGACTTTGGGTACAACTAGATAAATGCGACTTTCTAAGAAAAGAAGTCGAATTTTTAGGGCACGTTATCAATGAACATGGAATATATCCCAACCAAAAGAAAATAGAAGTAATTAAAAACTACCAAATCCCAAAAACACCAAAGGAAATAAAAAGATTCCTAGGTATCGCAGGATACTATAGGAAATTCATAAAAAATTTCGCCGAGATAGCAAAACCCATGACTCTATTTTTAAAAAAAAATTCTAAAGTAGAAATAATTAACAAAAAATATATCCAAAGCTTTAAAGATCTAAAAAATAAATTAATATCAGCACCAATTCTCATCTACCCCGATTTTGAGAAAAATTTCGAAATAACCACAGATGCGAGCCATTATGCCATAGGTGGTGTATTGTCTCAAGAAGGCAAACCAATTTCATACGTGTCTCGTACATTAAATGAGCACGAAATTATCTATTCTACAATCAAGAAGGAGCTTCTCAGTATCGTATGGTCACTTAAGCAATTCAGACCATATGTTTTCGGTAGGAAAATTAAACTCTTCACAGATCACAAGCCCTTAGTTTGGTTACACAATCTTAAAGAGCCAAACAGCAAATTACTAAGATGGAAATTGCAAATTCAAGAATATGATTATGACATATCATACAAAAAAGGTTGTGAAAACAAGGTAGCTGATTTCCTAAGTAGAATAGACATAAACCAAAACGAAAACATCCCATTCCAAACTAATATTATAGAAACAGTTACACCTTTAAACTTATACAAAAATCAAATTATAATAAACAAAAGTAATTCGGGCTCCTTGCAAATCAAAACATAAAATATATTTAACAAAACCCTTAAAACAATATCCATAAAAGTCTTAGACGATATCACATTAAAATTGATTATCAGGAATCACTTTGACCCAAAACGAACTAACGCTATATATGTAAATGACGAAATATTTGAAAAATTAAATCCTATCTTTCGCGAACATTTTATAAATTACAAAATCATTAGGAGTAAAAAATTGCTCAAAAATATTACCAATGACGAAGAACTAGAAAATCTCATTCAAACAAAGCACTTGGAAAATAATCACCTTGGTATTAACGAAATTAACGAAGAAATGAAAAACGAATTCTATCATCCAAATTTAAAACTTAAAATATAAGAATTTATAAATAACTGCGAAGTGTGCATTCTAGAAAAATATGAAAGAAAACCTCCACAGGTCCCGTTAAAAATATCCGAAACTCCGAGTAAACCCAACCAAATAATCCATATGGACATATTCTATTCCATAAACAAGTCATTATTTGTCACTATGATCGATAAATTCAGTAAAATTGCCATGTTTACTAAAGTACAAAATAGAAGTGAAGCAAAATTCAGAAGAGCAATTGCAAAATATATTAGCACATACGGCAACATAGCGAAAATAGTTACTGATAACGAATTAGGAATGAAATCACATTTAATGAGAAAATTTTTGGAAGAAAAAAATATCACAATCCACTACACCTCTAATTCAAATCACAATAGTAACGCAGACATAGAGCGCTGTTATGCAAGCGAACACCTTAGATTCAACGAACACCTTAGATTATTAAAACATACAAAGAAAAACCTACCAATCGAAGAACAAATGATTTTAATAAACGGGTATTACAACAACACGATACACTCCTCAACAAACAGGAAACCAATATATTTCATTCAAGGTAAAATAACAGAAAGCGAATACGAACAAATCTACAACAAAATATTAGAAAAGAAAAACCGCGTTATTGAAAAAGCAAACGAAAACAAAACCGATATATCCTTAGAAGCAGGAATCAATTACATTAAAGAAATAAGGGGAGGAAAAAATCATTAAAAATTCCGAAAAATAGACACCGAATTAACCGACGAAGAACACGTAGTCGACAAAGACAGTGGCCATAAATATTATAAAACTCACGTTAGAAAACGAAAAAAGTTCCAAAACCCATTACATATCAGACTTAAAGTAAACACCAAAGAAAACCTAACAAAACATAGAAATAAAATGAAAAATCTTATCTCAGGTCATGCAAGACGGAATAACAACTCATAAATTCTTATAAAATAACTATAAATTACTACTTACTAATATTTCCTTTTTTTAAAAAAACAAATCTCTTTTTAGGACCTTTCCACCATGAAAAAGTACAGCATACTAATTGTCTGCATTCTCTTCGAATTTGTCAATCTTTCATCATCTCAGATAATAGATATTCAAGACTTGAACAACAACAAAAACGGACATATTAACTTAAAACTAGGAGAAGTAAAATTTATAACCAACTATAACAAAATTTTAAACATAATCAACATTACAAAGTATGAAGAAACGCTTCAAGACATATGGACTAACATACAACCATTTTCAACCGAACCAAGTTCAAACGGACCAATATTTAATACAATAACTCACAACTATAAATCACTAGTCTCTAAAATCAAAAACATTATTCCTCACAAAAGAAACAAAAGAGGACTTGTAAACGGAGTAGGAAAAGTGGTAAAGTACATAACAGGCACAATGGACAGCGACGATGAAATTCAAATACGTAACAAACTACAAACCTTAACAGATAACAACAAAATGTTAATAACATAAAACAACGAGGAAGATTATAGTTGCCCTTGTCAACTTTTAGATACCCGTGCATACCCACTATGGTGTATAAAATAAACCGTAATATACTTCCCTTATACATTTAACTCATTACTCCATAATTTTGACGTAAAACAAAAAAAAAAAAAAATCACAAAACATAAAACAAAATTTTCATTCATTGTCCCATAACTTTAGCTTAAAAAAAAAAAAAAAAAAATTAACAAAAAAAAAATCACAAAAAAAAAACAAAATTTTCATTCATTGTCCCATAACTTTAGCTTAAAAAAAAAAAAAAAAAAAAAACAAAAAAAAAAAAAATGGCCCACCCTAAAATTCCGATGGTCCGAGTGATGTCCGACTTTCCCAATTCACTTGCCCTATTACTTTACCTGCCCAATTTTAATTTTAACCTTGTAGCTTCATTAGATTCGCAGTTATTGAATCGAAAGCTTTGTATGGCAGCCCCCCCAAAATGGGGCCGTAACATTTTGAAACTTCATATAAGTGCTCGATTCATTATATAAATAACCGTGTGTAATTTTTATCGTCGTACTATAATTAGTTTTGAAGAAATTCATATTGGTGCAAATAAGTTGTATGGCGGCCCCCCGAAAATGGGGCCCTAACATTTTGAAACTTCATATAAGTGCTCGATTCATTATATAACTAACCGTGTGTAATTTTCAGCCTCGTAGTATAATTAGTTTTGCAGAAATTCATATTGGTGCAAAGAAGTTGTATGGCAGCCCCCCGAAAATGGGGCCCTAACATTTTGAAACTTCATATAAGTGCTCGATTCATTATATAACTAAACATGTGTAATTTTCATCCGCGTAGTATAATTAGTTTTGGAGAAATTCATATTAGTGCAAAGAAGTTGTATGGCAGCCCCCCGAAAATGGGGCCCTAACATTTTGAAACTTCATATAAGTGCCGGAGTCATTATAAAACTAACCGTGTGTAATTTTTATCCCCGTAGTATAATTAGTTTTGAAGAAATTCATATTGGTGCAAAAAAGTTGTATGGCAGCTCCCCGAAGCCTTGGTCCGATTTTAACCAAAAACAATAGGGAACCTAGAAATTGTCTAAAAATGACTTTGTGTGAATTTCAAGACTCTAGCCCTTTTAGTTTTTGAGTTATCGTGCTGACACACGGACGGACGGACGGACGGACAGACACACATAGCTAGATCGACTAATTTTTCGATTCTGAGCCGATACGTACCCTTGACACTATATCTAGCTCGTCTAGATCGATGCGTTTCAAACGGAGGAGCAAATCTAATATACCCGATGTCATATATGTATGCACGGGTATAATAAACAAGTTAAAATAAACTCTGACCTAATTGAACAGACTTATAATATTACAGAACATAATAAGAACTCAACAATAAAATATCTAAAATGGAACACCAAATGGCACTTGTGGAGTGCATATACCAAATTAATTATGACATTACCTTACTCAGAAATCACATCGACGATATTGAACAGACATTACTGATGAGCAGACTAGGAATACTATCAAAAAATATACTAACAGACGAAGAATTTAATATGATACAAGACTTAGACATTCTGACAAATATAAAAATTAATATAATAACTTTCGGAAACGAAATAGTCATACTCATAATTCTATTAATACCAAATTTTATAAAATCTATTCTAAAATCTTAATAGAACCTTTACCGGTGAAACTTCCGCAAAGGGGTTGTGAGCTATCAAGATGACGTCATCACATAACGGTACTAAATATCTCAAATTTTTTGAATATATATACCATTAGTGGCGATGGCGCCATCTAGTGGTCGAAAAATGCATTACAAAATGTTCCTAAGATTTTGTAGCATTTTTATTAAAATGTTATATTTTTCCTGTTAGTCCATAAAATGGAACCAAAATCTTACAATATTGTAAGGCATGATATTGTCTTTCATAAACATCTTGTTTCATCAGGATTGGTGCTACCATTTTTGAGATATTGCAATTTAAAGTGAAAATTTAAAAAAAAAAAAAAAAAAAATCAAACTTTCAAAAAAACTACTATAACTGTGAAATTTTCAAAAACACCCTGTATTATTATTATACCATTAGAAAGGTCTCTTAAAACTTTTTCCAACGGTATATAATAAGTATGGCATATGTTGACAAATAGCCCCACCAGAGAACATAAATGCAAAAATGACACAACAATTTTATTAAAAAATACATTTTCATACTTTATTTGTCATAAATTTATTTTGCCTTTTTGTTTTCCATTTGAAATATTTATTTTAAAATTTAAGAATGTACTTTATAGTTTGATACAATATTGAGTTGGGTTTTGTTTAGAAGATTTTTGAGGTATTTATAATGTATGTAAAGTATAATTAGAAAGGATCTTAGAGTTGGTTATAAAGTCAGAATTATACGCTTTTTCCAGAATATTTATATACTAAGATTTTGAAGATTGACAGGGTTTTGAGTTGGATATAAAATTACGCTTATACTGTTCCAACAACCTGTATAACGTTTTATTTAGCCCTTTCGTTGGGCCCTTTCGTTGGTTGGGCGAACAGGTTGTTCGCATTTGAATGCGAAATAAAGCCATATCATTTTCTAAAATTTTACGAAATAAAGCCATATAGTAAAATTGATACAAATTCTAACACTAAAATGAAAAGAATGGTATAAGAATTCGGATACCTAATTCATTCAAAAAATTAATAAGTTCCTAATTTTTTTTAATACACTGTAATAAAACATGTTAAATAATATTATATTTTCATTACGGGGGCTGCCGCTCCCGAACCCCCGCTAACTCAATTATTGAAGCTAGATTTTGAATCCAACACTAAAATGAAAAGAATGGTATAAGAATTCGGATGCCTAATTCATTAAAAAAATTAATAAGTTTCTAATTTTTTTAATACACTGTAATAAAACATGTAAAATAATATTATAATTTCATTACGGGGGCTACCGCCCCCGAACCCCCGCTAACTCAATTATTGAAACTACATTTTGAATCCAACACTATAATGAAAAGAATGGTATGAGAATTCGGCATAGCTATTTCATACAAAAAAATAATCAACCCTAATTAATAAATATAAATATTCTGGAAAAGGGGGCAATCCTGGTTTTGAATCCAACTCTAAAATCCCTCCTAATTTAGAATCTTACATATACACATATATAAATATTCTGGAAAAAGCGTAAAACCCTGCTTTTGAAACCAACTCTAAAACTCCTTCCTAAGTATTTAAATAAAAAAGTTTGGAAAATTAAATTGCTTCTATTTTCACAAATAAAATTACTTCTGATTTTGTAGCCTAAGGGCCTTTCTAATTATATTTTTACATACATATTTAAATAAAAAAAATTTTAAAACTTTGAGGTTGTCACCTCCAAAATCCCTCAAAACAAATTGTCAGAACCAAACTCAATATTGTATCCAAACCTAAAATGCATTCTTACATTTTTAAATTTGCCAAAAAGGCAAAATAAATTTATGACAAATAAAGTATGAAAATGTATTTTTTAATAAAATTGTTGCGTCATTTTTGCATTTATGTTCTCTGGTGGGGCTATTTGTCAACATATGCCATACTTATTATATACCGTTGGAAAGAGTTTTAAGAGACCTTTCTAATAGTATAATAATAATACAGGGTGTTTTTGAAAATTTCACAGTTATAGTAGTTTTTTTGAAAGTTTGATTTTTTTTTTTTTTTTTTTTTAAATTTTCACTTTAAATTGCAATATCTCAAAAATGGTAGCACCGATCCAGATGAAACAAGATGTTTATGAAAGACAATATCATGCCTTACAATATTGTAAGATTTTTGTTCCAGTTTATGGACTAACAGGAAAAATATAACATTTTAATAAAAATGCTACAAAATTTTAGGAACATTTTGTAATGCATTTTTCGACCACTAGATGGCGCCATCGCCAATAATGGTATATATATTCGGAAACTTTGAGATATTTAGTACCGTTATGTGATGACGGCATCTTGATAGCTCACAACCCCTTTGCGGAAGTTTTGCCCCTTTACCTACTAAGGACAATAAAATTTTATATATAGAAGAAAAGGAAATTCTGATTGATGAAAATAAAAATATTTATCACTCAAATGTAATTCAAAATCTAAAGAAAAACTTAAAAGATATAAATGATAACTGTACATATAACATTTTTAATAATAAAGAATCTAATTGCATGTTTAAAAATTTTTTTGAACAATCTATCACAGAAATTAAAAATGGTCTTATATTGTAAACAAGTGATGAAAAAAAACCAAGGGTTTTTAAAAAAGCACATTTTCAAATTTATATTGTATTACATACTGAGTTTAACTTTGGAAATATTTACTTGGAAATAGTTACTGCTTACTTATAAAATTTACTGCTAACAGTAAAGTTTTTAATTTAAAGTTGTTATAGCCCTTCAATCGGGAAGGTTGCCAAGTTTCTCAAGGATCTAACTCCCCCTCCGCCCCCTCCATTTTTTTAGGTTCTAGGAATTAAATTGTGAATTCCACAAAAATTTGGAATTTTACTTAGAATTATACAATCTGAGAAAAAATGGGTAAAACTGAGGGACGCTTTCTTCAATTTAAGGAACCGGTTTTAAATTTAAGAAAAACCTTTAACATATGTTAAAATACAATGTTGGGTCTTCAAATTTTGTATATTAATAAAAAAAAAATTGGACAGGTATTCAAGTTACAGGTGCTTAGAAATAGCAAAATTTAAATTTTCGAGCCCTTATAGCTCCTAAACAGGGGGCTTTACAAAAAAATTTTGTTAACCGACTCCTACTAATTTCTTAGTATCTAACTTCATCCAAAATTTCAGGATCCTATCTTAAACCGTTTAGGAGATATATGGGACCAAAAATTTTGCAAAAATTGAGTTTTATATAATGGTAAATTTTACTACCGTATGGCAACTCTATACATTTAAGCGACATATTTTTGTAAAGCCTATGAAAACAGCTCTCTTCTACCTTTTTTTATTGAAAATAAACCTAACAGAACTCTTGTTATATCAATTTAAATATAGGGCTTTTTTGGAATTTGCAGGGGCTGTAGCTTTGTCACCCTTCAAAATTAAGAAAAACCTTTGACACATGTTGAAATATAATTATACAGCTTTGTATTTTGTATATCACTAAAACAAAATTTGGACAGGTATTCAAGTTACAGGTGTTTAAAAATAGCAAAATTTCAATTTTCGAGCCCTTATAGCTCCTAAATAGGAAGCTTGACAAAAAAATTTTGTTAACCGACTCCTACTAGTTTCTTAGTATCTAACTTCTCCCAAAATTTCAAGACCCTAGCTTGAACCGTTCAGAAGATATGTGTGGCCAAAAATTTTGCAAAAATTGAGTTTTGTGTAATGTTAAATTTTAGTACCGTATGGCAACCCTAAATATTTATCTTTTAAATATTTATAAAGTTTATGAAACCAGCTATCGTTTGCCGTTTTCAGATTGAAAATATATCTAACAGAACTCTTGTTATAACAATTTAAATATAGGGCTTTTTCCAACTTTGGGGGGCTGTAGCCCCGTAACAGGTGGGGCTACAGAAAAAGATTCTTCTACGAAATTATTTTTTTTGAGAAAACTACCCATGGTTAGAATTTCTTTACTCTATTTCAAAAGATGTAAAAGTTTTTGTAAACATACGGACAGACGGACGGACGGACGGACGGACAGAGTGAAACTATATAGGCACATTTTTACAAAATTTTTTGAAAATGTGCTAAAAATATTAAAAGAACACAGATATTCCATAATTGTAATAATTTTGAAACCTTCATTGAAGGAACTAATTTAATAAGATTTGAAAAATGTAAAATTAAAATTAATAATCTAACATATAAAAATTTTGAAATAGAAATAAAAGACCATTATAATTTTACCTACTTTAAATGTAATTATAAAAAGAAATGTCAATAACAGTGAATTGTTAAACTTTGAAGAACTGCATGTAAAAAACATTAAAAATAACAGAGAACAAATTAAAGAAATCTTGTATGCTAATAAAATCGGAAATATTGTAAATTATGTAACTAAAATAATAATAGTAATAATTATAATTGTTCTATTAATTCAAATTGTAAAGCTAAAATATTGTTGTAAAAAGAAAACAATCAAGATAACTTCGTCGGAGCCTCAGTCAAAGGGTGGGGAAGTTATGTCACCCTGTAATAAAATTATGTTTTAAATATATTTCTATTTTCTTTCACACGCGCAAACTTACTTTTGCGCGCGTCAACAAATATTGAAACATGATCCTATCGTAAAAATAACTGTACATTAAATTAACTGTATATCATATTAAAAACGGAATTAACTGTACCTTAATAATAAATTTCTCAGCACGTTGCATTACAACGTGACTTAATAAGAATATAATTACTTTATATTAAATGCATTCATTCTGTTATTAGATGTGGTACTGATCGGAAGTTGTCTTGTTTCTTTTCGCATAAAAATACTAAAAAGAATTACAAATAATAATAAAAATCTATTTGTTTCGTTTCATATAAAAATATTAAGTAAATAAATAAAGAACTAATAATAATAAAATCTATTTTTTTTGTTTAATTATAAAATATATTTTTTTTATAAATATGTTTGTTTCGTTTCACTATAAAATATAAATGTTATACTCAGATGAAGAAAATTTTTTAAATATACCTGGCTTTTCTGCATCTTTTAACTCTAATAATGAATCAAGAGGAGGTGGAACCGCTATTTTTATTAAGCATAATATTCAGTATATGGTGTTAGAAATATTGGAGCAATTCAATCCTATAATTATTTGGAAATAACACTTCCCCATCCTAAAAACTTGCAGTTACCTACAAAAAACCAAGTGATAACAATAGCGATTTACTAGCACATCTGGATTTAATTTTTAACAAATACAAGAATATAGTTCTGATGGGTGATATTAATATTGATTTATTAACAGGCACAGAGCTCTCCAGATCTTATAAATTGATGTTAGAATCTAACGGAGTTACCATAAGAAACGTACATAGTTATGAATCTGCTACTAGAATGACTGAATATTCTCTACGATCATTGACCATATTCTGACAGACCTAGAAAAGTTTGACTTTGACATAAAGCTTCACGATATAGTTAATCTGTATCAAAAAGCGATTAGTGTCAAATTAAATAAAGTTTTAAGAAAGATTGAAACTATTTTTAAAAGGGAAATCTACAACACAAATTTTAAGAAATATAAAGAAAATGTTAGAAAGTTACTTGAAATAATTAAATGTAATAGTGTGGACGACCTTATAAAAATATTGCAAAAAGCAAAGGTGAATTCTACAATTAAAACACTCCGAAGAGTTAGAAACAATAATCATTGGATGACAAAGGAATTATTAAATATGATCAAAAAGAGGAATAATTTTTTTGAAAAGTTCAAAAAGCAGCCTAACGATATAGATAATATAGCTAACTTTAAAAATGCAAAAAAACAAGGTGACGTATGAAATAACTAAAGCCAACCAAAATTATTTTAATGATAAACTACAATTAGCTTATGGTGACCAAAGAAAAATTTGGAAAATTCTAAATAATCTCATCTTAAAAAAATCAATTGAGTCGAGCAAGGTTATTAAAGAAATAAACGGTAATGGAATCAGAACATTTGATAGCTTTGAAATTGCAAATTTCTTCAATTCTTACTTCAGTTCAATCGGTAGCAAACTAGCAGATAAAATTACTGATGCTGAAAAATACGTAATAAAAAATAGATTCGTTGAAAAGTCTATTTTTGTTAAACCTACAGATGAAACAGAAATATATAACATCATCATGTAATTAAAAAATAGCTCTCCTGAAGATGACAATGTTTCAGCTTCAGATTTAAAACATGTTGTAACTTTTATAAAGTATATATAACTTTTATAAAACCTATAATTGTATGCTTGATAAATAGATGTCTAAGTACTGGTATATATCCTGATTGTCTTAAATCAAGTATAGTTCGCACTATGCATTCTAGTATATTGTAAGTGTACTTACGATATAATAGAATGATTTGACCATTTGAAAGATAATTACAAGGGCCATCTTCTGTCAAAATTTCATATCAATACGATATGTCCTTCAAAAGTTATGACAAAAAAATGACATACAATATTCAGTTAATTTTCAAAATCTCCATTCTTTTTTATTATAAGTATACTTACAATATATTAGAACGTATATTTCTAACTCTACTCAATTGTATGTACATTTACGATATAAATGATCGGAAATACTTCAATCACATAGTTCTGTATGTATACTTACGATACAATATGACTGATTTTTTTTTTTTTTTTGCTATTGTATGTGTATGTTACAATATTTTATCTCGTAGCAAAACTTCAAATTCAATGTTGTATGTGATACTTACAATAAGTACGTTTGGATAATTTAACAAAAAATAGATAACGGTTTCTTATGTCATTATTGATCATATTTTTTGTAAAAAGTGCATTATTTTAACTTTTTTATAATAGTTAAATAGAAGTAAAAAAATTAAGTGATATAATAATTTATTAAAAATAATGTATCGTGGAATTTTAATGGTGAATGAAGTTTTAAAAAAAAAAGGTAAATTTTACATAATTATTATTTATATTATAAGTCAGAAATTTCTTTACTTACAACTAAATTTGTTTTATAGAAAATTTAATTTCTGCAAGAAAGAAACTTGAATACAATATTGTGTTGCAAAAAGAACCAAGTGATAATTCAAATCAAGAAAATAATAGTGCTAATGATTCCTTAATTTTAACAAAACCATCAACTTCTGGATTTCAACAGCTAAATACAGGTATGTAGGTATATTATATAATTTAAATGCTATGAGTGGAAGTTATACATCTATTTGTATTTTTAATTATTAAATAAATTTTAGAAGATGTACCTGCCGAGCACGATCAACTTTCGTTATCATCTAGTTCTTGTAAGTTTTTTTTTATAAACAAATTAATTTCAAAATTTTATTTCAATCTGAATTGGTTTTTTTACATTTAACTTTTAAGTTGAAGACTTTACTGTTAGTGGAAGTGATTATCAACCGTTATCACACTCTAGCTCTAGCGACATAAGCACACCTACAGGAAGTCCGTTCACGCCCAAAATAAGAAAATCAACGCTTTATGAAAATGATAATACACAATTGGAAAAAGAAAATTCACCTAAACAAAAAACAAGAAAACGTATTAAAAACCCTAAAACTTGGAAAAAAAATATAAATAAAATTGCGAGAATCCGCGGATTAAGTTACAGCTCAAGTATAACCTGCAAAACCGTTCCTGCAAAAGAAATGAAGCAGTCATGTTTTTTTCACTGCAGGCAAAAATGTTTTGAGCGAATTAGTGAAGCAGATAGAAATCAGAATTTTTCTAAGTTTTATAGTTTAGAAAACAACATCCTGCAGTGGAAATATATTCTGAATCATGTGGAAAAACATGATAAAAAACTGACTAAAATTGTGTCAGGTAACAGTCGCCGCTCATGTACAAATGTATACTTTTTATCATCTTTCAATAACGATAACATTGTTAAAGTGAAAGTATGCAATAAAATGTTCTTGAACACACTGAGTATAATTAGTCAAATGGTAGAGACTGCATTTACTAAATTAATGCCTGAGAGTGGAAATATTCTGGGAGATAAACGAGGTAAACACATAAGGGAAGTATCTGAAATAGATAAAAAACGAAAACAAAACGTTAAAGACCACATAAACTCATTTGCGCCAATTGAGTCTCACTACATGCGCATGCAAACAACACGACAATATATCGATAATGATTTAAGCATTGCAAAGATGCACAGACTCTACGAAGTATCGTGTAAGGAACGTAACGATACCGGGAATGTTGTAATTTTAAGGCAATATCGAGATGTCTTTAACAACTGTTTTAATATAGGGTTCTATATTCCTAAAAAGGATCAATGTAATGCATGTAGTAAATATAATAATATGACGCAAGAAGAAAAATCGAATAATGAAGATGAATACAATATGCATATATTTTCTAAGAAGAAAGCCCGTATTTTAAAAGATGAAAATAAAGCAAGAGCTATTGAAGATGACACCGTTATAATTGCGACGTTTGATTTTCAAAAAATCTTAAACATTCCATGTGAAAAGACTAGCGTATTTTATTATAAAAGAAAGTTCTGCATTTTTAATTTCACTATTTTCGAAATTGCTAGTCTCCAAGGTTTTGTTTCGTATGGGACGAAACCATTGCAAAAGAGGCGCAAACGAAGTTTCAAGTTGCCTATATCAATATATAGAAAAAACTCAGCAGGGTATAAAATATTTTAATTTTTACTCTGATAACTGCCCAGGGCAAAACAAGAATAAGTGTTTATTTGTCTTTTACGCATGGGTTTCAAAAATGTTAGACATTGATATTAAACATGTATTTCTTGAAAAACGTCACACTCAAAATGAGGGTGATAATACGCACTCTTTAATAGAGAAAGATAAAAAACATAAAAAACTTTACGTGCCTTCTCAATTGTATTCCTGTATTCGAAATTGTAAAATAACTGACCCACGCTATGATGTCACTGAAATGACGAAAAATAATTTTTTAAACTTTTCAAGTTTTATAAATATGGTACAAGTAGACAAAAACGATGAAAATGTTAAAGTGAAATGGAATAATATAAGAATTATAAAGACTGATAAAAATTATCCGAATAAGTTGTTGTATAAGTATTCATTTGAATCAGAAAGATTTTCTTCGATCATTTTATATAATCAAACTATAGATAGTCGTAGAAGACGTAAAAAAAAACTAGAAATGCCTAATGAAAAGCCACCTGTTTTATATAAAGAGCATTTAAATATCTCTTCAGAAAAATATAAAGATTTGTTGGAACTTGCAAATTATTTACCGGCAAGTTATCGGAGCTTTTATAAAAATTTGCCTCACACGAACGAAACTCCAAAGGAAACTGAAGATTTTGAAGAAGCTTCAGAGCAGAATATAAGTTGAAAATTACTTCTTTCAAGAATTTCTTTATTGTTTTTATAATATATTACATTTTTTCTTTTATGAATTCGTTTATTTTTTTTATTTATAACATATTAAAATCAATAAAAATCAATAATAAAACGTTTTTGGATGGGTTTGTTAATATTTTAATTTCTATTCAATACCTATTGTAAGTATCTTATAAGTAGTAAAAAAGTTAGCACCTCCAAACTTAATTATTGTAAGTAGTACTTACAACATAAAATACAAAAAAATGTCCGCCTGTTAATATTGTAAGTATACTTACCACATTCAATTTAGTACATTTTTTTTAAATTATAATGATAAGTTAACATACAATATGAGAATTTTTAAATTGTCCGCTCTATTATATAATTTTTATAAATATCTCGTTTGGACAAACTTATTCTAATTTAGTGAATAATATTATTTAATAAGAGTCAAAAACTCTATCATTTGCCATAAAAAGCAAACTTCTATCATGTATACAAGAGACAAACGAAGCTTTAAAAGTTTCGAAATTTTTAAATAGCTCTACTGAAAACTTCAATTTTCTACTTATCATATACTAGAATGGACAGTGCGAGTTGTACCTATCTTTAAATCTGGGTCAACATTGTATGTATCAAATTACAGACCAAATGCTCTCTCAAGTTGTATTGGAAAAGTATTTGAAAAGGTTATAAATTCCAGAACACAGGAGTTCGTGCAAAAAATTGTAGGATTAGATACAAATCAATTTGTTTTTCAAAAGAAAACTGGAACAGAATCTGCAATTCTAGAATCCGCCAACTCAATTGTAAATAAATTGGATCAAGGAAATTATGTTTATTCGGTATTTGTTGATCTTAAGAAGGCCTTCGATACAGTAAATCATAATATTTTACTTAACAGATTGCATGAAATTGGAATAAGGGGTACATAATAGAAAAACTATTACAAAAATTAATGGAGTTTTTAGTAATGAACATAATATAAACATTGGTGTTCCACAAGGATCAGTTATAATCAGTGGCCCTACATTATATTTACTTTACATTCATAACATCCAGTATGCGAATTGGCGAGCTAACTACAAGATCTTTGCTGACGATACTTTACTTATCTATAATGCTAGAACCTGTAAAGAACTTGAAACTCTTGTAAATACTGATTTGGGGATTTACGAAAATTGAATTAAAAGTTAATAAATTGACTATAAATGCGGAAAAAAATAAGTTTATAGTATATAAAATAAAGAATAAAATTGATATAAATCCCAATCTATTGGTAAATAAGACTAAAATTGAACTCTGCATATAAATACCTTGGAGTTGTAATTGATGAAAAACTGAAATGGGAGGAGCATATTAATAAATTAGTAAAAAAAATTGTGCCTCTGCTGGGTGCCTTCAAAAGAAGTGGAATTATATTGAATAAAAAAACTGCAGATAAGTTATATTATTCTCATATTATATCGCACATCAGATACAATTTATGTAACTGGTCCAGCTGTTCATTATGGTTGAAAGATAAAATTAGTGTTCTAATAAACAATGCCATTAAACGCTTACATAAGTACGACTGGCTTACACCAACAAATGAAATTTTTAAACGCACGGGATATCTGAAGTTACCCGAACTCATTATTTTGCAAAAATCTAAGCTAATTTTTAAAATAGAAAAAGGGGTGTATAAAAAGACATCATAATTACCAGAAGAAACTATATTCATAATTACAATACAAGAAGGTTAAACAATTTAAATGATGCCAAATCAAGAATAGAGTTATCACGAAATAGTTGTCTCTCGTCATCAATAAGGATCTATAATAAACTGCCGTTGGAGTTAAAAGAAGTTCAAATGTGGATAAATTTATAAAACAAGTGATGAAAAAACCAAGGATTTTTAAAAAAGCACATTTTCAAAATAATATAGTGTTTCATACTAAGTATTTTACCGGAATATAATGTTGAAGCTTCAATATTAACGTTTAATTTAGGAAATATATACGTCAGTGACTAAGTTACTGCTAACTTATAAAAACAGAAAATTTTTAATTAACTATTAGCACCGTTATGGGGAAGGTTATCTAATTTCTCAAGGATATAATCCTCACTACTCCCCTTCCTCCAAACTGTTTTAGGTTCTAGGAATTAAATTGTGAATTCCACCAAAATTTGGAATTTTACTTAGAATTTTACTATTTAAGCAAAAATGATTAAAACTGATAAACACTTTCTTCGATTTAGAAAACCCCTTTTAAATTCAAAAAAATCTTTTAACATATGTTAAAACATAATGTTGGACCTTTAAATTTTGTATATTAAGGAAAAAATATTTAAACAGGTATTCAAGTTACAGGTGTTTGAAAATAGCAAAATTTCAATTTTCGAGCCCTTCTAGCTCTTAAATAGGGGGCTTGAAAAAAAATTTTGTTAACCGGCTCCTAATAATTTCTGGGGATCTAACTCCTCCCAAAATTTCAAGACCCTAGCTTGAACCGTTTAAATTTTTGCAAAAATTGAGTTTTGCATAATGGTAAATTTTGGTACGGTATGGCAACCCTATGCATTTTACCGACTTATTTCTGTAAAGTTTATAAAAGCAGCTATCTTCTACCGTTTTTCGATTGAAAATAAACATAACAGAACTCTTTTTATATTAATTTAAATATAGGGCTTTTTTGGAATTTGCAGGGGCTGTAGCTCCGTCACCCTTCAAAATTAAGAAAAACCTTCGACACATGTTGAAATATAATTACAGAGCTTTGAATTTTATATATCACTAAAAAAAAATTTGGACAGGTATTCAAGTTACAGGTGTTTAAAAATAGCAAAATTTCAATTTTCGAGCCCTTATAGCTCTTAAATAGGGGGCTTGAAAAAAAAATTTTGTTAAACGACTCCAACTAATTTTCTGAGTATCTAACTTCTCTCAAAATTTCAAGACCCTAGCTTGAACCGTTCAGAAGATATGTTTGGCCAAAAATTGGGTTTTGCGTAATATTAAGTTTTGGTACCGTATGGCAACTCTAAACATTTGCCTTTTAAGATTTTGCCGACTTATTTCTATAAAGTTTATAAAACCAGCTATCGTTTGCCGTTTTCAGATTGAAAATACATTTAGCAGAACTCTTGTTATAAAAATTTAAATATAGGGCTTTTTCCAACTTTGGGGGGCTGTAGGCTCGTGACAGGTACAGAAAAAAAATTCTTCTACGAAATTATTTTTTTTGCAATACCTACTAATGGTTAAAATTTCTTTATTCTATTTCAAACGGTGCAAAAGTTTTTGTAAACATACGAACGGACGGTCGGACGGATATATACAGGCACATTTTCAATTAGAGTTGTGGTTCAGTACCTCTCTTAGACCCCGCAATGTGTAAAAGCTTATCATCGAAATTAATAAAACTAGTAACTTAAAATTAAGATAGAACGTTCCAATTGTGTACAAGGGTTAACTTGTATTGAAAGTATGACGGGGACTGCATATGGGCGAAATCGTTCCATGGTTTCGGGTTCTGGAACCCTTGAAAAGTTCAAGGACTAACAAACATATATCTTAAAAACACCATAACTCAAAAAATAATGTCGCTATTTTGATGAAATTTAAACTCTAGGTTACTAGTAATGAAAGTGCCATTGGAATTGGTTGTGGTCGAGTTTAATTTCGAAGTCAAAGAATATTTTTCCTATTTCCTATGTGTCTTCGAAATTTAGACTTAATTGTAGTGGTTCAGCTATGTTCAAAGGTACTTGCTGCAAATGAATTATATGAAAAGGTTGAGATTTGTAATATCTAATAATAATTTCTCTTCTATTAGGTATATAAACTAACCATTTAAAATAATTGCAATTGTGAAAAATTTGGATTATTAAATATATTATGCTTTGATTATCTTTTTATCACAAAATTTAATAATTAGAATTTTTTAATTTTGTACTTGAATTGGAATAAATATATTTTCATTTCTATTTTTTTTTTTTAATATTTTTAAATATATAAATTAGTAAGAATTTGTAATATTTTTTAATAGATAGTGTAATTAGAAAATGTTTAAGTATTATAAAGTTAATTTGGTTAGCTATGTCTTACGATCAAATTCATAACAGCTTTTATGGTGTTAAAATGACTTATGGATATGTCCTTAAATTTGAACCAAATAGGTGTAGGGTATTTCTAAGTCTGACTGTTTCTTTACTTGTTTTACAACTTTATTTATTTTGACGAGTACAGCTTTATGAATTAAATTTACAATATCATGTAACTTGATATCAAATTCAAAGTTTTCAAGATCTGAAAGAATGTGATCAATGATCGTTGAAGAGTTTTCAGTCGCATATTCTTTTATTAATGTGTTTTTAATAATAATTCCATTAGATTCTAACATTGATTTATAGGATCTACTGAGCTCTGCATCAACTAATAAGTCAATATTACAATCACCCATCAAAAAAATAATTTTACATCTATCAAAGATTGAATCTAGATGTGCAATTCATTCTTATTCTAACTTGGTTTTTTATAACATACACCAATTTTCAAGACTGGAGTAGTGTTGCTTAGTGAAACAATTATTGTATTGAACAAACACTTCCATGACTTTATTCTCTAAATTCTGTTTGACGTAAATTGCAGTTCTACCTCCTCTTAATAAATTATTGGAATTAAAATAAGCTGAGTACTCTGGAATATTAAAAAAGTTCTCCTCCTCTGAGTATAACCAAGTTTCACCAATCATAATGACATCAATACATTTTCTGTTTTTCACAAATAATTCAATTTCAAGCACGTTTTTTCTTAGACTTCTTGCATTAAAATGCACTCTGTTTAGTTTATGACATGTGTTATGCATCATGATATACAAATCATATAATTTTTTCAATTTTCTCTCATTTTTTGCAGATACTCTCTATATTTATTGTCGATATGCCTCCTAAAGTAAGCTAAATCATGAAGGACTTCTTTTTTGGATACTCCTGTAAATTCATGATAAGTAAAGTACAATTTACTAACTTCATTAAAGCTATTCGGTAAACCATCTTGACGGATAAGTACTTTCAAACTAGTTTATATAATAGCTTCACAACAAATGTCACTTTAATTATGGAAGTATTATAAAAACATTCTCACATTGTTGTAAATTCATATGCATGGCATATGTATTCTCAAAAGTTTGCACAGATATATTTGTTAATTTTACAATTGGTGGAACGAAAGGGTCAATAAGACTTGCATTCTTATCTGGATTATTATTAATTTCTGGTTTTTCACTCATTTTCACAAACTTATCATTGATAACCGGATTTAGAGTTTCAGCTTTAATTCAGTTTGAGTAATCATTCGGTGGAAGATCCTTCTTTAAATTTTTGATTTCTTCTGTAATTACCGTATTTCAGCTGTTTGGCCTATGTGTGCTTGCACTTCCGTTTTTAATATTATTATAATTAGGTTTATTGTTTTACAATTTTTAGTTTTACTAAACGACATAATTTTCAGATATAAATTCTTTTTTCAATTTGTTATATATTTTTTATTTTGACCTTCTTTTACAGTTGAAGTTTTGTTTATTTTAACATTTTTTGTTTCAAAGGTCTTGTCTTTTATGTCTTTTAGATTTAACTTATCAGTATCATTATTACAATTATTATTAATATTATTATTAACACTAATATTTTTTTTATTAATATCATTAATTTGTGAATTTTCAGTGGTATTCATATCAATTATATTCGCTTTTCTATATTTAAAAAACACGATAACTCGAAAACTAATGACGCTATTTTGGTGAAATTTATACTCTAAGTTACTTGTAATGAAAGTGCAGCGATGATTGCTTATAGTCGAGATCGGACAATGTAGGCCAAACGAGCATAATTCTGACAGCAAAGAAGATAGAACCGTAAGATTTGGGGCACAGATGTTTTTCCGTATATGCTTTGTGTCCGTTAAATTTTGGATGAAATGGAATAGTGGTTTGCGTACCACACCCATAATTCCCAAAACCATAAAGCATATATTTCCGTTCTCATTTAACTATTTATATTTTTAAAATGCTAAGAATTTTACCATAAAACGTATTATTGTATTATATTTTATAAATTAAAAACAAAATATTTTTTTAATAAACAATTTTTTTTTTTTTTTTATTTTTATTATGTCATATATTTTATTTCTTTGGTAATAAAGGTAATTTATAATTTAAAAATTGTGTACGACACTTAAGTTGTGTTCAAAGGTACTTGGTTCCTGCATGTAAAATTTATTTTTTTAACTAAACGAATTATATGAAAAGTTCTAAACGTCATAGTATTTTAGAAATACATTTATTTCATATTTTGCATTTATTAGCATTTCTAATAAGTACATATACTAGGAATGCAAATTAATTTCAATTTAGGAAAATTTTAATTAATCAAGTTTGTGATACAACGCTATTCAAAATATTAATGGTTTTAATTAATATTAAAGTATGTCCGCCATTGAAAGTGCGGCAATGTGATCCAAAATAAAAATTGAGGTAAAATAGAATAAAAAATATCACAAATTAAAAACACTTTGAAAGAAAATTTAAAGAAACAGAATAAAACAGTTTTAAATAAAATGAAAAAAAAAAAAAACAAAAATTAAGTTTAGTATGAAATTCTAATTATTCGATTAAATTTAAATAAGTAAAATTCTTATTAAACCGAAGTGGAATATATAATAGCATATTTACACAGCGTTGCCCAAAATTTTTTCAAAATTTAAATTTATATTTTATAATCTACTAGCAGATTTACCCGTTGGCGTTGCCCGGGAGCGTGCAAATTGTAAAAAAGCAAGTTTTGGGTTTAAAAGAAAGCCTCAGAAAAATATTTGTGCTGTTCCGTTAACCAACAGCTTTTATAGCTTTTTTCGTTATTTTGCTATAAATTAGAAATGGTTTAATCGATTGACTTCAAATTTTGTAAGTATATGTGTTCCTCTTTCAGAATGGTGTTCATTCTATTAACCGACTTGAAAATTGTTAACCCTTACCGCCCGACAATTTGCCAAAAAAAAAATGTTGGAAGGATATTACGTCCAATTTTGCGAAATACTGCTTGCTCGCAATCTCAAAAACAGGTTTGTTGAGTTCTGTTAACCCATTGCAGCACAGCAGCTTTTTAAAGATTTTTTCGTTATTTTACACTTGAGCAGAAATGGTTTGATAGATTGACTTTAAATTTTGTATGCGTCCATTTATATACTTGTCATTCATACGATTGGGGAAAAAAGAAATTTATAAGTAAATTACGACCAATTTTTTAAAGTGGTAGGACTTCTTTGATTTAGGGAAATGTAAAAAAAAATTTAGTGTTTTTTTTCCCGATTGCGAAGCAGAAACTTTAAAAATCAGTTTGCAAAACAGAACGATTATCTTTAATTTTTCTATTCGTGGTTCTTCTTGACAAATTGGTATTTCTTGACGATAGAGTTCAGGATGGTGGGCTTTCGGCGAATAATGTTAACTGAATTAAAACGACTATAGGTCAAAAGGGTATACTAAATTTGCCATTATGTCATTATACTATGTCAATAGTAGTTTTCTTGAATTGCCAACGTTTGAATAAAATATAGCCGATGGTTTAGAAAAGGTTTAAAAATCTGCTTTTCAACTTATATTTGATTTTGTTCCTCGTTTTTTTATGATTTTATGAGAGAAATGCAGACTTATTTTTTGGAAAAACTGTTTTAAAATACTATGTATTTAAGCATAAAATATACGAAATTGAATTTTTTTATTTTTAGATTTTATTTGAAGAAAACAGCAAATTTACACTGAAATCTGTTTTTAAAAAATGACAACTGCAAAGTACATAAAAAACAAAAACTTAGTCTTATTAAAAAAGTGAGCTTTTGGAATAAAAGTTAACTTGCGTTAATACCAAAATTTTGAAAATTTCATGGCGTCGTCGTGGAAAACGGATTAATTGAACTTAACTAAAACTTTTTGCAGCCGCTCTTTTAAACTGCAAAATCAATCTGTAAAATTGGACACATTTCGGCATAACGAAAATTTGTTGGAAGCCCGTCAAGTCGGAATGGGTTAATTCATTCCATCCAAGTTTATACAACTAATTCTGGTTGCTAAAAGGAACATTTGTGCAAAATTTCAAGTCAATGAGTCTCGACATCAAAAGCAATGAAAAAGCTACATTGCGACCTTGTGCCCAAACGAGTTAATCGAACTCAACAAAAATTCGTGGCAGCCTCTGTTTTCGACTGCGAAACCACCCTGTAAAATTGGACACAAATCGGAAACACAAAATTTTTTGGAAGCCCGCCAGGCCGAAATGAGTTAATTTGTTCGAACCAAATTTATACAGCTAAGTCTGGTTGCTTAGAGGAACATTTGTACAAAATTTCAAGTTAATCGGTCATACCGTTTTGACTCGACATCAAAAATACGAAAAAGCTTAAAACGGCTCTAGAGCCACAAACTGTTGGCTTATAAAAATGTGACATAGCCTATGACACCCCCCGGGCTTTTAGAATTATTCTTTTAAAATTTTGTGATAATCGGACCAGTTGTTTTCACGTGGATCCTGGACAAACAAACAAACAAATTTTCTCCTTTATATATTAGATATATGTATAAAGCAAAAATTTTTTTTCGTTTTTCATAGGGTTTTGTTGTGGAGTCTATACTAAAATAGCTCAGTCAATTATCATTGAAAATTTGTATATAAAGGTTTTATGGTACGGGGACTTCTTTGTAAAATAAAATTGGTGTGACCGATTGCCCGCACATTTTATATACGTGTTGCTGTTAGACAACGAAGTTCACTCTTCTAATAGATTTGACATTTGTGTACCAATATAGAATGATGATGAATCTAAAAAAAATTTAGAAAATCCACAAATATTTTGAAAACACTTGTGTTGATTTCCGTTCATTTACTGCGACACAGTTTACAAATTGTACTTTTGCTTTCAATTAGAAACGCTTTGAGTGGCGCAGAAACTCTCAACCGGGTATTATCTGATTTACATGTAAGTATTATTATACCCTTATGACTGTAATACAAACGGATATACTAAATTTTCCATTACGTTTGTGGCGCAAAGGAAAATGGCCGTAGATATAGGCTTAAAGGTATCAGGTCAGAATCGAAAAGTGAATCGATCTAGCTTTGTATGTTAATTCATCCACACAAAAACTCAAAAAAAATATAGAGCTGGGATTCTCAAATTCGTTTTAATGAAGGAGCCGTTGTCGGTCGTTATTGCAATTCAGTCAGTTAGCTTAGTTGTATAACATTTCGTTGGTCTTCTGCAGTAGTTCCGAGTAGCTGCCATACAACTTCTTTATTTAGAAGAGCATTACTCTATACCTGGTTAACCAGGGTGTCTGATATTTCCCAAAAAATATTTTAGCTTAATTGCCAAAGTTTGTGTAAAATTTAATTGGGGTAGTGCAGAGCGTTCGATGTGCTACCAAACCTCTTCTTGTTTTATATAAGCATTACTTTATGTCAATAGTTGCTGACTTGAATGACCAGCGGCTGAATAAAATATAGTCGATGTACTGGACGGTGTTTAAAGAGCTGTTTTCAACTTATCTCTTGTTTTGTACTTAACTGAAACTTCTACTACACTCTTCCTCGTTTTTTATGAATTTTCGAAGGAAATGTAGACTGGAAAAAGGATTTAAAATACTATATATTTGAGCATTATTAATATATACGAAATCGAAATCTTTTTGATTTTTAGATTTTATTAGAAAAAAAAAGAAAACTGCAGTGAAATCAATTTTTAAAGAAAAAAAAACGTAAAGTAGATCAAAAATAAAGACTTGCGAAAAAATCTAAAGATGGAAAATGTTATGTTACTTAAAATCAAGCATATTTTTCATCGGATTCTTTATTAGCTTTATTTTTATTATTATTAATATTAGAAATGTGCATTTAAAATTTTTTATGGAACAACAACATTACAAAATTTAAGAGTTTTAAAAATATTGTTATAAAACTTTAGAAAAAGTCATTAGATATCGCAACTAAATGGGTTATTATATCGCAACCAAAGTATCTCATTTAGTTTTTACACTATTTGAGGAGAGCAAAAAAAATAGTCTTATTAAGTAAGTGAGCTATTGGAATATAGGTTACCTTGGGTTAATACGAAAAATTCGAAAATTTCACTGAATTTCTGTTCAAAACGCGTAAACAGGTCAAAACCAAATTAGCTCGGTGGATTTCAATAATTAAAATCAATGCTGCTGCAAAATTTTCAATAAAATTCATTTAAACATTTAAGCAAACAAAATTTAAAGAAAACTTCATGGCATTATCGTGGCAAACGGTTTAAACGAACTAAACTAAAATATTTTGCAGCCTCTCTTTTGGTTGAAAAGCAACCTATAAAATTGGACACAAATCGGAAAAAAATATTTTGGAAGCCCACCAGACCGGAATGGGTTTATACTTTCCAACCATCTTTAATAAACTAGTTCTGTTAGTTAAGAGGAACATATGTCCAGAATTTCAAGTTAATTGGTCAAACCGTCCAACGGGCTGACCGATCTCAACAAAAATTTGTGTCAGCGTCTCTTTTCGACTCCAATTTAATAGTTCAAATTTTTCAAAATTGAAAAAATAAATTCTTAGTATATGTACCTATTAGAAAACCTTATAAATGCAAAACATGTAATAAATGTATTTCTAAAATGCAATGACAATTTTAGAACTTTTCATATAATTCATAAATGTAAAAATTAATTTTAGATACGTGCAGGAAATACCTATTAACACAACTTAAGTATCGTATACAATTTCTTAATAATATATAACCAATGGTAATAATTCAATAAAATATATAATTAAGTGGTGTTCAAAATTGAGGTATCATTTTCATTTTGCCGCCATTTTTTTTTACCTGAAATTTTTATACGACGTTTCTTTAGGTATATTCTAAATACATTCCGGTTAGTTAATATGGAACGTTACACGAAGGAACAACGTGTTTTTGTTATTACAACATTTTTTGAAAATGGTAAAAGTTTTCAAGATGCAATTAGGAAATTTCGAACAAAATTTGATACAGAAAATGCTCCAACAAATCGTGCTATCAAGCTGATGGTTGATAGATTTTTTGTAAATTGGATTTTTTTTTGTGGGGTTTTGTGAAATCAAAAGTGAACAGCAATAATCCCACAACTATTCAAGAGCTTAAAAACAACATTTCAACCAATGAACAACGTGATTAAGAATTTTGGTAAAAGATTGGAAGCCTGCCGAAGTAGTAGGGGGGTGGTCGACATAATTTTTACACTTGGTCGACATAATTTTTCATTATTAACCGGAGCCTATTTGTAATAAACTAAAATAAACATATATTTAATATTTCAAAAAAATAGTCTTTTTTTATTAAAATTAAAATGATACCTCAATTTTGAACACCCTATATAATAAAAATTTTAAAAATTGGAGTTTATTAAAAAAATATTTTATTTTAATATATAAAATATATTACATAACTCGTTTTATAATAAATTTCTTAGCCTTTTAAAAATATAAAAGTGTTAAATAAGAATGGAAATAGGAAATAGTATATCAAATATGGAGTTTCGAACTTTATTAATTTCAAAGGCACCTGAACTACCAATACAATTAAGTTTAAGTTTCGAGTACATAAAGGAAATAAGAAAAAACACCATTAACCATATTTAAAGGTTCTATATTTATTTCAAGTTACCATTTTTATTAATTTTGAATAAATGCTTTGAGGTCTTCGGAGTACTGGAGGTGGTACGCAAACCGCTATTCGAATTCATCCAAAATTTCACGTATACAAAGCAAATAAGAGGAAACACATGTGCCCGAAATTTTAAGGTTCTATCTTCTTTTCGGAATTATACTCGTTTGGCGTCAATTTGATAAAAAGCTTCTAGAATCCGAATTCATTGTCCAATCTAAACTATAACTAATCCCCGCTGTAGTTTTATTACGAGTAACCTAAAGTTTAAATTTCATCAAAATATCATCACTACTTTTCGAGTTATCGTGTTTTTTTAGATATATGTTCGTTAGTTCCAGAACCCGATAACATGGTCCGATTTCGCCCATATGCAGTCGCCGCCATACTTTCAAGACGAGTTAACCATTGTACACAATTAGAACATTCTATCTTAATTTTAAGTTACTATTAGGTACCTGAACCACCACTGCAATTAATCATAAATTAGGAGAACACCTGGCTATATCGACTCAGGAGGTCACGCTGATCACAAATAAATATAACTTTTAACATCCAGCTCGCTTCCTTTAAGTGGTTACAGACACCATAACAAAGTTAATATACCATTTTCCTATTTCATAGGTATTGGTTAGAATAACAATTTCAAATAAAATAGTTCTAATTTTAATTATGTTATTTTTTGTTGTTTTAAGTATTTATTTAAAAATTTTTGAAAGGCATTTTACATCTTCCCCGATGCAAACAAAAAATTATCAGAAACTCTAATAATTTCTAGTTTGATGTTACCATAATGTATTTTTTTGTAATTTGAAGTTGTTTTTATTTTTCTTTATTAAATTAATTATTATCTATGATAAAAAATTATTGTTATGTAAATTTTTCTTTTCTTTTTTTCCTTTTTAAGGTCGTTATTATATAATTAAATATAATTATTATGTATAGAATTGTTAAAAAAAATTCTTTTAGTTATTCATTACCAAAAAATTAATAAGTCTTTTATTGAGAGAAAAAATTAAAATTAAATTTAATTTGTTTAATGAAAAATTTTTATTTATTTTTTATGTTTTTTTTCTAATTTCAATTGATATTTACTACATAAGCGTTTTGAATATATTGATGTTAATTCGAGTTTTATACCGAATAATATTTCATACGGTGTAAATTTTGTTAAGGTACTACGAGTTCTATTTTGTGCAAAACTAGCTAAAACTAACCATGCATCCCTATTACCAGGATCCTTATTTGCATAACAACGCAAATAGTTTCCCAAAGAACGTCGTGCTCTTTCTAAGGAACCATTGGATTCCAGATGACAATTGGTTGTATTTATATTTTTTAATAATGAACAAGTTCTTCTAAACTCTTCACTCAAAAAGTTAGTAAGAACTATTTTTGTAGTACCAAAAATACAAATGCTCTTACGTACAAAAACATCGGCTACCGTGACAGCTGCCTGATTAGGAATAGGAATATCTAACATAAATTTAGTGAGAATATACATATTACCCGATTCAGAAGTAGATAATGGTCTTACTGTATTCAAAACAATTTTTCGAAAGGTTTATTAGAAGTATCTGTTATTTTTATAGGAATTTTACTTTTAAGCTTAATTTATTTTTTTGACATATTTCGCATATTTATAGTTTGTATAATTTCGATTATAGTTTAGAGGTTACCCGTTACGGAGTTCCGGCCCCCAAAGTTGAAAAAGCCCTATTTTTAAATTGATATAACAAGAGTTCTATTAAGTGTATTTTCAATCTGAAAACGAAAATAGATAGCTTATAAAACCAACTTTATAAATTTTTAAAAAGCAAATGCTTAGGTTTTTTTCAAAAATATACAAATATTACAGCTGCAGCATTTTTCAACTTATGTTAAAGGTTTTTCTTAAATTTGAAAAAGTCTTTTCTTTCCGTTACTGTAGTCGTTAATGGATGGTTTATCAGATTGTATGTTTATTTCATGTTGAACTGAATCTGTACAGGTCAAGTTCTGAGCACATTTTCTAAATTACATAGTTTTTCATAATATAGTATTTTGTTATTTATTTTTATAAATATAAATAATATTATAATTTTCTTATTTTATCAATTCATTATTAATTATTAATAATACTGAAATCAATACTTAGACTATAACCCCAATGCACTCAAGAAAAAGTGCTAATAATTGCGAAATATAATTTTTGACGTTGAATTTTGGAAAATATACGCTGGACTGGTGAAAAAGTTACTGATTTATAGAACAGGAAAGTTATAATTTTGAAGTCCTAATAGCCTTTCAATGGCGAAGGTTCTCAAAGTCTTACTAAACAAACTTACGATTGTTCTCGAGGATCTGCCCGCCCCCATCTTCCTCTTCCCAAGCATTTTTTAAGATTCAAGGAATTAAATGTTTAACTCCACTAAAAGTTTGAGTTTTCTTAGAATTTTATTATTTAAGCAAAAATGGTTAAAATTAAGAGACACTTTCTTCAATTTCAAAGACCCACTTTAAACATAAGAGAAATTTTTAACACATGTTAAAACATAATGTTGCAGTTTTAAATTTAGCATATTGCTGAAAAAAGATTTAGGCATTTAAGTTACAGCTCTGACACAGTGGAGCGACAAAAAACCGGGTCATACTAATTTTTGATCAAATCTCTTTTAAAATTTCAGTTCTCTAGCTTGAACCATTCAGAAGGTATCCGGGGTTAAAAAATATGCAAACTTAAATTTTTTAGGCAGTTTATTATATATTAAATTAAAAAAACTTGTGACACATGTTGAAACATAATGTTGGAGCCTCGAAGTTTATATATTACTAAAAAAAATTTGGACAGCTATTCAAGTTAGAGGTTTTTAAAAATATCAAAATTTAGATTTTCAAGAAATAAAATAGGAGGCGTGAAAAAAAAATAAGCCGTTTACACTTATGTGGGGTCACAAATTTTGCAAAAATTATGATTTGGATAACAGATGTCTTTTGACGTTTTCTGATTGAAAATATACGTTACAGATTTCTTGTTATAACTGTTTAAATGTAGGGCTTTAGTTTTTTTTAGCCGACTTTAAGAGCCTGCAGCTCCGTAAAGGGTGGGGTTCAAGGGACAAAAAACTTTTAACATTTAATTTTTCCTATTGCAATACCAACACATTGTAAATATTTCTCAGTTTACCGGAGGTAAAAAGGGACGAAAGGGCACAGTGAAAATATGTAAGCACAATTTTTTTAAAATGTGTTAAAAACTTTCATTATTGATTCTTAAAACTCTTTCGTGCTTGTTTATCCTGTAAGCATATCATAACTATACACAAAATTTGCTAATACTTTCTTAAAATTTTAGTAATACTCGTACATATGTAGAAAAACTTTAATATATGTTGAAATACAATGCTGCAGCTTTAACTTTAGTATATTACTACAAAAAAATTTCGACCGGTATTTAGAAATACGAGTAGTTACAGTTATAAGTTTCAGGTGTTTCAAAATAGCAAAATTTCAATTTTTGAGGTATTTACAAATACGAGAAGTTACAGTTATAAGTTTCAGGTGTTTCAAAATAGCAAAATTTCAATTTTTGAGCCCTTATAGTTCCTAAAAAGGGCGAGTCAAATAAATTTTGTTCACTGACTCCTGTTAAATTATATTTCTAAGGAATTAACTTGAACTTTTCGGAAAATGTGTGGGCAAAAATATTGGCATAAATTGAGTTTCGCATAGGGGTTAATTTTGGTACCGTTTGGCAACTTTATACATTAAAACGATATATTTTTGTAAATCCTATAAAAGCAGCTCTCTTATAACGTTTTTAGATTGAAGTATATCCTTTCGAACGCTGGTTATACCAATTTAAATATAGGATTTTTTTGGAATTTGCGGGAACTGTAGCTTCCTCAGCCTTCATATTTTAGACAAACGTTTGGCACATGTTTAAATATAATCTTGGAACTATGAATTTTGTGTATTACTAAAACAAATTTGGGCAGGTATTTAATTTACAGGTATTAAAAATAGCAAAATTCAATTTTCGAGCCTTAGTAGCTCCTAAACAGGGAGCGTGACAAAAAAAATTTTGTTAACTGATTCCTACTAATTTTTGAGGATATCTTCTCTCAAAATTTCAGGAGTCTAACTTGAACCGTTTAGAAAATATATGGGGCCAAAATTGTTCAATAATTGAGTTTTGCATTATGATAAATTATAGTACCGTCCGGAAACCCTATACGAATGCCTTTTAAAACTTTATAAAGCTTATAAAAACAGCCATCTTTCACCGTTTTCATATTGAAAATATACCTAGCAGAACTGTTGTTAAAACAATTTAAATATAGCTCTTTTTTCTGAATTTGGGGGCTGTAGCTCCTTAACGGGTGAAGTTACAGAAAAAAGTTCTTCTATGAAATATTTTTTTTTTTGCAATATTTAGCTGTAGCTCACCCGTTAGTGGGGCTTTAGCTTCCTTTCACCAAAGAAAGACTTTTAATATAAATGTTGTCTTACATTTTAATATTTGTTACAAACCTAAATCAGATATCATGCTGGCAATGAAAAACAGCATTCACTAAAAAACATATTCCAGGTTTCTTTATTTATTTCAATTGCTTAAATAATTTTAGTTCAATATTGCTATATGATAATTAAAAAGTCGTTTTGATTTTAAAAGCATAAAAGCTTTTATTAGTTTGATAAGACATAGCTAACCAAATTACCTTTATAATACTAAAAAAATTTTCTAATTAATTTATCTATTCAAAAATATTACAAATTCTTACTAATTTATCTATTTAAAAATATTAAAAAACAAAAAAACTTGAAATAAATGAAAATACATTTATTCCAATTCAATTACAAAAGTGACAAGATTTGAATTATTAAATGTTGTAAAAAGCTAACCAAAGCATTAATATATGTAATAATTCAAATTTTTTAAAATTGCAATTATTTTAAATTGTTAGTTAATGTACCTATTAGAAAAGTTTATAAACGCAAAATTTTCATAAATGTATTTCTAAAATACAATTACAAATTTAGAAGTTTTCACATGATTCATTTAAATATTAAAATTTTACATACATACATACATTTTTACATACATGCAGCAAAGGTACTTTGAACAAAAATTCAGTATCGTACACAACTTCTTAATTATATATTACCTATGGCATAACTCAATAAAATATTAGATATAATAAAAATTAAAAAAAAAAAATAAATATCGTTATAATATGCTTTAAGGTAAAGTTATAATATATTTTATAGTAAAATTCTTAGCCTTTTAAAACTATGAAAGTGTTAAATAAGAACGGAAATAGTGTGACAAATTTGAAGTGCTTATCTTTATTAATTTCGAAGTTAAGCATTTTAATTTTGGGATTTTTTATTATGCACCTGAACCACCAATACCATTTAGTCTAAATTTCGGGGACAAAAAGCAAATAAGGAAAAACACCGTTGTATACCAAATTTAAAGGAGCCATATTTATTTTTAGTTACTATGTTTATTAATTTCGAATATATGTTTTAAGGTATTGCTAGAGGTGGGGGTGGTTCATCAAATTCATCAAAAATTTCACGTACACAAAGCAAATAAGAAGAACACATGTGCATCAAATTTTAACGTTCTACCTTATTATACCCGTATGACTATATAGTCAAAGGGTATAATAAATTTGACATTACGTTTGAGACGCAGAGAAGGAGGGGGGTAGATATAGACTCAAGTGTATGGATCGGATCAGAATCGAAAAAAAAATCGATTTAGCTATGTATGTCCGTCCGTCTGTCCGTCCGTCCGCACGATAACTCAAAAACTAAAGGAGCTAGGATCTTGAAATTTTCGCAAATTCGTTTTTTTGCAATAGCCGTCATCGCTATTTAAATCCAGCCATTTTGGTCCATGGGTTCGGGTAGCTGCCATACAACTTCCTTTTTTATATGAGTATTTATCTGTATCTATTACAGCTACGTGTCTGAAATTTTGGCAAAAGTAGTTTAGTTTTATGGCCAAAGTTTCTGCAAAATTTGGTTGGTCTACTGCAAAGGGTTCGAGTAGCTGCCATACAACTTCCTATTTTATATGAGCATTACTCTATACCTATTGAAGTTGGGTGTCTGAAATTTTGCCAAAAGTAGTTTAGTGTAATGGCCAAAGTTACTGCAAAATTTGGTTGCTCTACTGCCAAGAGTTCGAGTAGCTGCCATACAACTCCTTATTTTATAAGAGCATTACACTACACCTAATAAATCTGATATGTTTGAAATTTTGCCAAAAGTAATTAATGTTTATAATAATAATGATATAATGTTTATATAACGGTCATACGGGTATCCCACAGTTGACACAGTCTACTCTACTACACTCTTCCTCGTTTTGTTTCGAAATTATACTCGTTTTGCCTCAATTCGATCAATAGCTTCTAGAATCCGAACTCATTGTCCGATCTAGACCAGAACCAATCCCCGCGGTACTTTTATTACTAGTAACTTAGGGTTTAAATTTCATCAAACAAGTAGAAACAGTCAGTCGGTGCAACCGACTTAGAAATATCCTACACCTATTTGGTTCAAATTTAATGGGAAGTTAATAAGTCATTTTAAAACCATAAAAGATTTTATTAGTTTGACCTTAAGACATGGTTAACCAAATTAACTTTATAGTACCGAAAAACATTTTCTAATTACTTTATCTATTCAAAAATATTACACATTCTTACTAAATTATCTATTTAAAAATATTAAAAAAGAAAAAAACTTGAAATAAATGAAAATGTATTTATTTCGATTCAATTACAAAAGTTATTCTTAATGAAACAAAATGAAGACTATCATAAAAATTTTTATTTACAGCAAGTAGTAAATCTGTTAATGCAAAAAGTAGTTGAAAGCGTAAAAGGCATTCCGAATTGTGTACAAAGGTTAACTGTATATTTAATAATTCAAATTTTTCAAAATTGCAATTATTTTAAATTGTTAGTTTATGTACCTATTAGAAAAGCTTATAAACGCAAAATATGCTACAAATATATTTCTAAAGTACAATTACAATTTTAGAACTTTTCATATAATTCATTTAAATATAAAAATAAATTTTACATAAATGCAGCAAATACCTTTAAATATAGCTTTAGTATTGTACACAATGTCTTAATTATATATCACCTTTGGTAATAATTCAATAAAATATATGATATGATTAACATTAAAAAAAAGTAATTTAACCGTTTATTAAAAAAATATTTTGTTTTTATTTATAAACTGTATGACTCAAAAAATGTTACTAAACAACAATATGGTTTTAAAAAAAAGTCCAGGACACAAGCAGCGTTATTTGATGTGGTTATAGAAATTCATTCTAATCTCCAGTTTGATAAAAAAGGCGTAATGGTTTCGATCGATGTAAAAAAGGCTTTTGACAGCGTTGACAGAGGTACACTTATGCGGCTACTTTATGAGCACGGTATAAAGGGTAATGAATATAAATGGCTCAACAGCTACCTCAGCAATAGGATGCAGTATGCAGAATATGGTATTTTTTAAAGTTGCCCTAGGCAAAATGATGTTGGAAATATACAAGGAAATTCTCTTGGACCAACATTGTTCTCCATATATATCAGTGGTCTATTAAAATTAAAAATTAATGGAAAAGTCTATTTGTATATTGATGATTTGGCAATAATTTATTCTGAATTTATATGCCAAAAGTTACAAAATACTATAAATTAAGACATAGAAAAAATTCAAAAATGGATGAACCAACATAAACTGCATATCAGCACGAGTAAAACTCAGTTCATGATATTCAAAAGAAAAAGTGATGAGAGACTACGGATTAAGCTTAATAATAATCACTATGAAACTTAGGTGTAATTATTGAGAATTAATTGAAACTTAGGCTGAGAAGTTGTCTTAGGAGAAACAAATTAGGGAGTAACTATCAAAAGCGAGAAAAATTGTTGGTATATTTAGATATATCAATCAAAGAGTTCCAGTATGACAATGACAGTGTATTTTAGTACGTTTCACTCAACCATTACATTTGCCATAATTATTTGGGGAAATACGTATAGCAAGTATATTAAATTACTTCAAATTGTTCAAAATAAAGCAATTAAAAATCTTTTTGGATATAAATGCAGAACGGCAACACGTACAATTCATGTAAACAGTAAAATACTGCTAATAGATTTGTTGATAAATAACAAGCTTGCTACACAAGTGCATTTAATTCGTCATATCAACTTAAATACAAACATGAAGCCAGTTTTGAACAGTGAAGTACACTCTTATGGAACAAGTGCTTATAATATTCGTATCACTTCATTCAGAATAAGATTTAATAATCAAGATGCTATACATAACAAAGCTTATAAAATCTACAACGCGTTGCCCTCTGAGATCAAAAATATATCCAATATAAATAAATTTAAGAACAATCTTAGCGAACATCTTTTTAATCTACATATATAAAAGCGAAAGTTTGCTTGTTTGTTTGTTTATTTGTTTGTATGTTACACTCCTAAACTGCCGAGCCGATTCTCATAAATATTTGTATATAGGGGTTTTTGGGTACGGAAAGAAATCTTGGGTCAAAAATTTTGCTCTAACGGACCGCCAAGCTGAGGCTGAGCCCTATATTTAAATTGGTATAATAAGAGTTCTGTTAGCTATACTTTCAATCTAAAACAGGCAAGAGAGAGCTGCTTTACAAAAATACATCACTAAAATGTACAGTGTTCCCATACTGTACTAAAATTTACCATTACGCAAAACTCAAATTTTACAAAATTTTTGACCCCACATATCTTCTAAATGGTTTAAGCTAGGGTCTTTAAATTTTAGGAGAAGTTAGATCTTTAGAAATTAGTAGGAGCCGGTTCACAAAATTTTTTTGTCACGTTGCCTGTTTAGCAGCTATGAGTGCTCGAAAATTGAAATTTTGCTATTTTTAAACACCTGCAACTTGAATACCTCTTTTTGAATTTTTTTTGTTGATACACAAAATTTGAAGGTCCAACATTATACTTTAACATATGTTAAAATATTTTCTTAAATTTAAAAGCGGTTCTTGTAATTGAAGAAAGTGTCTCTCAGTTTTAACCATTTTTGCTTAAATAGTACAATTCTAATTAAAATCCCAAATTTTGTTAAAATTCACAATTTAATTCCTTGAACCTAAAAAATTTGGGGGAAAGGGAGTAGTGAGGATTAGATCCTTGAGAAATTGGGCAAACTTCTCCATAGAGGGGCTATTAGGACTTAAAAATTAAAAATTTACTGTTTCTATAAGTAAGTAGTAATTTAGTTACCAACGTATATATTTCTTAAATTAAACGTTAAAATTGAAGCTTCAACATTATATTCCGATAAAATACTCAGTTTGAAACACTATATTATTTTGAAATGTGCTTTTTTAAAAACCCTTGGTTTTTTTCATCACTTGTTTGTATATTGGCATTCGATAGTTTTTTAAGTTTATTATTATATTGAATTACACTGTGTACGAGCTGAATAAGCTCTTTTGAGTAAGAATGAAATAAATAAATTAACTTTGTAATACTAAAATTTTCTAATTATTTTATCAATTCAAGAATATTAAAAATTCTTACTAATTTATCTATTTAAAAATATTAAACAACAAAAAAAATTAAAAAAATGGATAAAATAATGGAACTCCCATAGATTTGTTTTGGAGTCTGCAGTCTACCCATCATTTCAGCATTACACATAAAGATAATTGAAGAACAATATTCAAATTGAGGTTTGATCATTGGTATTATATAAAATAATTGCACACTTTAAAGATATTTTCTTTCTGATTTTACTATGATCTTTTTACAAACATAATTAATATGATTCTTAAAATTTAACTTACAATCTATTTTTAGTCCTAAATACTTTATTTCTTCAAGTATTTCAATATTTTTAATATCAATTACAATATAATTGTTTTCGTTGTTAATTCCATTAATTATTAAACATTTAGTTTTATCAACATTTAATTTAAGTTTATTAATTTTTCAAAATATTCTTCAAGTTGATTATATATAATTTTCTATATAATAATTATAAAAGTTTAGCTTTTGTTAAGATGATATTTATTGGTCGGAATTTAGCATTTTTGGTATTTTTAACTTTTTCTATTGGAACAACAATAGCTTCTTTCCATACATCAGGGAAAATTTCTGATGTTATAGGCTGGTTAATTGTGTATAATAAGTTTTGGCTAATAAGCTCAAAAGCATCCAATAATACACTGACAAAATTTATATCAGGCTTGCTATTTACAGAATTTAAAATTAACTTAAAGGAATCAATAGTTATACTTTTAAATTTAAATATATATGGCTTTCTTTGAATATAATTTACATAAGCTTAATATCAAATGGTTCTATTAATTTCTTTAATACTTTCAGTAAAAAAATTATCAAATTTATTGGCTATAGTCATGTTATCATTCACTGCTACATTATCAAAAGTTATTTCACTTATTTCAACAAAACACTTATTCAAAACAAAATTTTTGATATTCTTCCACATAATTTTTTGATCTTTAGATTCTTAATTTTATTTATGTACGAATTTTTATCTTTATTAACTTTATTTTTATATGTATATCTCAGATTTTTGTATTTATTCCACTCATTTATGTTATTTGTCCATTTCGCAAGTTCATATTGATAAATTTTTTTATTTTTTAATATTTTATGTTCATTTTTAAACCACTTTTATTTATGAAATTTAATGTAAATTTAACTCTAAATCTACGAGCAGTAGCACTAATATTAACACTAACATTATTGTGTACCATAGTCATTATATCATTTGTTGTTATGTTGTATAGAAAATTTAGCTTATTATATTTTAATACTTTTATTGTTTTATTTTAATTTTTTATTTTATCTTTCATTTTTATGTCAATTCAAATAGTTTCGTGATCACTTATCTTTGGATTTACATCTATATATGCTTTAATATCACTATATTTATTTGTTAATTCCCAGTCTATAAGAGTTTGTGAAATATTAGTAACTCTAGTATATTTATTAACTAAACTGTCTAAAAGCATTATCAAATATTATTTGCTCACAAAATTTTTTTATATTATTAATTAGCCAGTTTATATTAAAATCGCCTATGTTTATAACAGTCTCATTTAACCCACTCAATTCTTCCATAATAATCTTAAAATAATTCAAAAACCTTGAATTTATATTGAAATATTTGTGTGATTTATATAAACTAATTAAGAAGAAAATGTTTTTACCATTATATACTTTCAACATAGTTTACCAAAAGTCATTTTCACAACAATCACTTTTAATTATATTATAACTCCAAGTATTTTTTATGTAAAATGTAACGCCTCCCGTATGTCTTGAATGACCATCATTTATATGATGATAATTATTTAATTTTATTTTTTTCATTGAGTTTCTGAAATGCACAAAAAATCAATTTCAACTGATACGATGGTTTGTAGTTTTACAAAATTATTTTTAAACCTTGAATATTTAAATAAATTTAAATGAGGCACTGGATTGTCTTTGGTTGCTAGTACTCCCTCTTTTCCTCCTCAGAAAAGTTTTTAATTTTACAAAAAACTTAACAAAAAGCAGTTTACGATTTACAAAAAATTTTTTTCTTAGTAACTACTGTATTATAATAAATTGCGCCCATATGCAGTCGCCGCCATACTTTCAAGACGAGTTAACCATTGTACACAATTAGAACATTCTATCTTAATTTTAAGTTACTATTTTTATTAATTTCGGTGATAAGCATTTAAAGCTTGGAAGGGCCTAGGAGGTACCTGAACCACCACTGCAATTAATCATAAATTAGGAGAACACCTGGCTATATCGACTCAGGAGGTCACGCTGATCAACTGCTAAAGTTGTTTTTATTTTTCTTTATTAAATTAATTATTATCTATGATAAAAAATTATTGTTATGTAAATTTTTCTTTTCTTTTTTTCCTTTTTAAGGTCGTTATTATATAATTAAATATAATTATTATGTATAGAATTGTTAAAAAAAATTCTTTTAGTTATTCGTTACCAAAAAATTTATAAGTCTTTTATTGAGAGAAAAAATTAAAATTATATTTAATTTGTTTAATGAAAAATTATTATTTATTTTTTATGTTTTTTTTTTCTAATTTCAATTGATATTTACTACATAAGCATTTTGAATATATTGATGTTAATTCGAGTTTTATACCGAATAATATTTCATACGGTGTAAATTTTGTTAAGGTACTGCGAGTTCTATTTTGTGCAAAACTAGCTAAAACTAACCATGCATCCCTATTACCAGGATCCTTATTTGCATAACAACGCAAATAGTTTCCCAAAGAACGTCGTGCTCTTTAGCACGGTTCTTTTAATGGTTTAAGGAACCATTGGATTCCAGATGACAATTGGTTGTATTTATATTTTTTAATAATGAACAAGTTCTTCTAAACTCTTCACTCAAAAAGTTAGTTAGAACTATTTTTGTAGTACCAAAAATACAAATGCTCTTACGTACAAAAACATCGGCTACCGTGACAGCTGCCTGATTAGGAATAGGAATATCTAACATAAATTTAGTGAGAATATACATATTACCCGATTCAGAAGTAGATAATGGTCTTACTGTATTCAAAACAATTTTTCGAAAGGTTTATTAGAAGTATCTGTTATTTTTATAGGAATTTTACTTTTAAGCTTAATTTATTTTTTTGACATATTTCGCATATTTATAGTTTGTATAATTTCGATTATAGTTTAGAGGTATCAGTTATTTTCATTGGTATTTTAATTTTTAAGCTTAATTTATTTTTTTGACATATTTCGCATATTAATAGTTTGTATAGTTTTGATTATAGTTTGTTATATATTTTTGAAGTAAACTTTTGTTTAAGTTTTTGCAGTGTACGATTTACACCTTGGTGTTCACCAAGTGGACTATTATAATACTCTTTTGATTTCTGTAGGATCGGTAAAAATTAGTTTTGTTTTCTATTATATCAGTACATGATTGTTTATTTTGATTTGTAATATTTTTATAAATATCATCTTGGTCGAAATTGTGGTTTTCAGAAGTATCAGAATTTTTGCTTGAGATACATTCTTTTGACTGTGATTTGTTTTATTTGCTCTAGTAATTTGATTTAGATAAGGCATCTGAATTCGTATTTAAATGATTCGATTTGTGGATAACACTATAATCGAATTCTTCTAATTTAATACGCCATCGCATAATTCTAGAAGTTTAATTATTCACTTTAAAGATCCAAACAAGAGTTTGTGATGGGTAATAACCGTAAATTTCTAACATAAAGGTATGGTCGAAAATAAAACGTTGCCCAAACCACTGCTAAAGTTTATTTTTAGCACATTTTCAAAAAAATTTGTAAAAATGTGACTATATAGCTTAACTTTGTCCGTCCGTCCGTATGTTTACAAAACTTTTAAACCGTTTGAAATAAAGTAAAAAAATTTTAACAACGGGTAGATATTACTCAAAAAATAATTTTGTAGAAGAATTTTTTTTCTTAGCCCCACCCGTTACGGAGTTCCGGCCCCCAAAGTTGAAAAAGCCCTATTTTTAAATTGGTATAACAAGAGTTCTATTAAGTGTATTTTCAATCTGAAAACGAAAATAGATAGCTGGTTTTATAAACTTGATAAATTTTTAAAAAGCAAATGCTTAGGTTTTTCTCAAAAATATACAAATATTACAGCTGCAGCATTTTTCAACTTATGTTAAAGGTTTTTCTTAAATTTGAAAAAGCCCCTTTAAAATGAAGAGATTGTGGCTTAGTCTTAACCATTTTTGGTTAGATAATAAAATTCTAGGTAAAATTCCAAATTTTGGTGGAGTTCACAATTGATTTCCTAGAACTGAAAAAATGGAAGGTTGAGGACAGGAGGGAGGTGGGAAGATCCATCATAAGTTTGCTAAGCAAAAATGTGGAAACCTTCCCCGTTGAAGGGCTACTAGGTCTTAAAAATTAAAACTTTTATATTTTTATAAAACAGTAACTTATTCACCAGTGTAAGTTTTTCCAAAATTAAACGCTGACATTGAAGCTCCAACATTATATTTCGCACTCATTAACAGGTTCTCTTCAATGCATTGGGGTTATATTCTAAGTATTTTACTATTAGTCATATAATTAATAAATTAATGAAATAACTAAATTATAATATTATCATTTATTTTATAACAAATGTAAATGTTTATGTAAATGTATATATTTTTAGTATTTCACAGTAAGAAACCGTATATAATTTTGAAAATGTACTTTTAAAAACCCTTGGTTTTTTTCCTCACTTGTTTAATAGTAGAGTTAGTTATTCGGTTAAGTTTTTTTAAGTTTTTAAAAAATTCATTGCAAAATTCATTCCAAGCTAATTTAGCATAATTTTCTAACAATTTATTCAAAGGTTGTGCTATAGCTTAGAACTTTGGTATGAATTTACGATAATATCCTACTAATCCTAGAAAAATTTTGCAGGGGATATGAATCGCTTATGGTTATTTTATTTAATTTCGATAATCAACCTCGACAAGCCATCTTTTCTTTCCGTTAGCATCCGGTTTGTTAGGAACGGCTCCTATGGATTTTTACTGTAGTCGTTAATGGATGGTTTATCAGATTGTATGTTTATTTCATGTTGAACTGAATCTGTACAGGTCAAGTTCTGAGCACATTTTCTAAATTACATAGTTTTTCATTATATAGTATTTTGTTATTTATTTTTATAAATATTAATAATATTATAATTTTCTTATTTTATCAATTCATTATTAATTATTAATAATACTGAAATCAATACTTAGACTATAACCCCAATGCACTCAAGAAAAAGTGCTAATAATTGCGAAATATAATTTTTAACGTTGAATTTTGGAAAATATACGCTGGACTGGTGAAAAAGTTACTGATTTATAGAACAGGAAAGTTATAATTTTGAAGTCCTAATAGCCTTTCAATGGCGAAGGTTCTCAAAGTCTTACTAAACAAACTTACGATTGTTCTCGAGGATCTGCCCGCCCCCATCTTCCTCTTGCCAAGCATTTTTTAAGATTCAAGGAATTAAATGTTTAACTCCACTAAAAGTTTGAGTTTTCTTAGAATTTTATTATTTAAGCTAAAATGGTTAAAATTAAGAGACACTTTCTTCAATTTCAAAGACCCACTTTAAACATAAGAGAAATTTTTAACACATGTTAAAACATAATGTTGCAGTTTTAAATTTAGCATATTGCTGAAAAAAGATTTAGGCATTTAAGTTACAGCTCTGACACAGTGGAGCGACAAAAAACCGGGTCATACTAATTTTTGATCAAATCTCTTTTAAAATTTCAGTTCTCTAGCTTGAACCATTCAGAAGGTATCCGGGGTTAAAAAATATGCAAACTTAAATTTTTTAGGCAGTATGTTTCTGAAAAGTCTATAAAAGCAGATTTCTTCTACCGTTTTTAGATTGAAAGTAAATCCTACCGAAGTCTTGTTATACGCATTCAAATATAGGACTTTTTTGGACTTCATGGGAGCTGAAGCCCTTTAAAATGATGTCGCCCTTCATCGGCCTTTAAAATTAAAAAAACTTGTGACACATGTTGAAACATAATGTTGGAGCCTCGAAGTTTATATATTACTAAAAAAAATTTGGACAGCTATTCAAGTTAGAGGTTTTTAAAAATATCAAAATTTAGATTTTCAAGAAATAAAATAGGAGGCGTGAAAAAAAAATAAGCCGTTTACACTTATGTGTGGTCACAAATTTTGCAAAAATTATGATTTGGATAACAGATGTCTTTTGACGTTTTCTGATTGAAAATATACGTTACAGATTTCTTGTTATTTTTAGCCGACTTTAAGAGCCTGCAGCTCCGTAAAGGGTGGGGTTCAAGGGACAAAAAACTTTTAACATTTAATTTTTCCTATTGCAATACCAACACTTTGTAAATATTTCTCAGTTTACCGGAGGTAAAAAGGGACAAACGGGCACAGTGAAAATATGTAAGCACAATTTTTTTAAAATGTGTTAAAAACTTTCATTATTGATTCTTAAAACTCTTTCGTGCTTGTTTATCCTGTAAGCATATCATAACTATACACAAAATTTGCTAATACTTTCTTAAAATTTTAGTAATACTCGTACATATGTAGAAAAACTTTAATATATGTTGAAATACAATGCTGCAGCTTTAACTTTAGTATATTACTACAAAAAAATTTCGACCGGTATTTAGAAATACGAGTAGTTACAGTTATAAGTTTCAGGTGTTTCAAAATAGCAAAATTTCAATTTTTGAGGTATTTACAAATACGAGAAGTTACAGTTATAAGTTTCAGGTGTTTCAAAATAGCAAAATTTCAATTTTTGAGCCCTTATAGTTCCTAAAAAGGGCGAGTCAAATAAATTTTGTTCACTGACTCCTGTTAAATTATATTTCTAAGGAATTAACTTGAACTTTTCGGAAAATGTGTGGGCAAAAATATTGGCATAAATTGAGTTTCGCATAGGGGTTAATTTTGGTACCGTTTGGCAACTTTATACATTAAAACGATATATTTTTGTAAATCCTATAAAAGCAGCTCTCTTATAACGTTTTTAGATTGAAGTATATCCTTTCGAACGCTGGTTATACCAATTTAAATATAGAATTTTTTTGGAATTTGCGGGAACTGTAGCTTCCTCAGCCTTCATATTTTAGACATACGTTTGACACATGTTTAAATATAATCTTGGAACTATCAATTTTGTGTATTACTAAAAAAAATTTGGGCAGGTATTTAATTTACAGGTATTAAAAATAGCAAAATTCAATTTTCGAGCCTTAGTAGCTCCTAAACAGGGAGCGTGACAAAAAAATTTTTGTTAACTGATTCCTACTAATTTTTGAGGATATCTTCTCTCAAAATTTCAAGAGTCTAACTTGAACCGTTTAGAAAATATATGGGGCCAAAATTGTTCAATAATTGAGTTTTGCATTATGATAAATTATAGTACCGTCCGGAAACCCTATACGAATGCCTTTAAAAACTTTATAAAGCTTATAAAAACAGCCATCTTTCACCGTTTTCATATTGAAAATATACCTAGCAGAACTGTTGTTAAAACAATTTAAATATAGCTCTTTTTTCTGAATTTGGGGGCTGTAGCTCCTTAACGGGTGAAGTTACAGAAAAAAATTCTTCTATGAAATATTTTTTTTTTTTGCAATATTTAGCTGTAGCTCACCCGTTAGTGGGGCTTTAGCTTCCTTTCACCAAAGAAAGACTTTTAATATAAATGTTGTCTTACATTTTAATATTTGTTACAAAACTAAATCAGATATCATGCTGGCAATGAAAAACAGCATTCACTAAAAAACATATTCCAGGTTTCTTTATTTATTTCAATTGCTTAAATAATTTTAGTTCAATATTGCTATATGATAATTAAAAAGTCGTTTTGATTTTAAAAGTATAAAAGCTTTTATTAGTTTGATCGTAAGACATAGCTAACCAAATTAACTTTATAATACTAAAAAAAATTTCTAATTAATTTATCTATTCAAAAATATTACAAATTCTTACTAATTTATCTATTTAAAAATATTAAAAAACAAAAAAACTTGAAATAAATGAAAATACATTTATTCCAATTCAATTACAAAAGTGACAAAATTTGAATTATTAAATTTTGTTGTAAAAAGCTAACCAAAGCATTAATATATGTAATAATTCAAATTTTTCAAAATTGCAATTATTTTAAATTGTTAGTTATTGTACCTATTAGAAAAGTTTATAAACGCAAAATTTTCATAAATGTATTTCTAAAATACAATTACAAATTTAGAAGTTTTCACATGATTCATTTAAATATTAAAATTTTACATACATACATACATTTTTACATACATGCATCAAAGGTACTTTGAACAAAAATTCAGTATCGTACACAACTTCTTAATTATATATTACCTATGGCATAACTCAATAAAATATTAGATAAAAATTAAAAAAAAAAAAAAATATCGTTATAATATGCTTTAAGGTAAAGTTATAATATGTTTTATAGTAAAATTCTTTGCCTTTTAAAACTATGAAAGTGTTAAATAAGAACGGAAATAGTGTGACAAATTTGAAGTGCTTATCTTTATTAATTTCGAAGTTAAGCATTTTAATTTTGGGATTTTTTATTATGCACCTGAACCACCAATACCATTTAGTCTAAATTTCGGGGACAAAAAGCAAATAAGGAAAAACACCGTTGTATACCAAATTTAAAGAAGCCATATTTATTTTTAGTTACTATGTTTATTAATTTCGAATATATGTTTTAAGGTACTGCTAGAGGTGGGGGTGGTTCATCAAATTCATCAAAAATTTCACGTACACAAAGCAAATAAGAAGAACACATGTGCACCAAATTTTAACGTTCTACCTTATTATACCCGTATGACTATATAGTCAAAGGGTATAATAAATTTGACATTACGTTATTGACGCAGAGAAGGAGGGGAGGTAGATATAGACTCAAGTGTATGGATCGGATCAGAATCGAAAAAAAAATCGATTTAGCTATGTATGTCCGTCCGTCTGTCCGTCCGTCCGCACGATAACTCAAAAACTAAAGGAGCTAGGATCTTGAAATTTTCGCAAATTCGTTTTTTTGCAATAGCCGTCATCGCTATTTAAATCCAGCCATTTTGGTCCATGGGTTCGGGTAGCTGCCATACAACTTCCTTTTTTATATGAGTATTTATCTGTATCTATTACAGCTACGTGTCTGAAATTTTGGCAAAAGTAGTTTAGTTTTATGGCCAAAGTTTCTGCAAAATTTGGTTGGTCTACTGCAAAGGGTTCGAGTAGCTGCCATACAACTTCCTATTTTATATGAGCATTACTCTATACCTATTGAAGTTGGGTGTCTGAAATTTTGCCAAAAGTAGTTTAATGTAATGGCCAAAGTTACTGCAAAATTTGGTTGCTCTACTGCCAAGAGTTCGAGTAGCTGCCATACAACTCCTTATTTTATAAGAGCATTACACTACACCTAATAAATCTGATATGTTTGAAATTTTGCCAAAAGTAATTAATGTTTATAATAATAATGATATAATGTTTATATAACGGTCATACGGGTATCCCACAGTTGACACAGTCTACTCTACTACACTCTTCCTCGTTTTGTTTCGAAATTATACTCGTTTTGCCTCAATTCGATCAATAGCTTCTAGAATCCGAACTCATTGTCCGATCTAGACCAGAACCAATCCCCGCGGTACTTTTATTACTAGTAACTTAGGGTTTAAATTTCATCAAACAAGTAGAAACAGTCAGTCGGTGCAACCGACTTAGAAATATCCTACACCTATTTGGTTCAAATTTAATGGGAAGTTAATAAGTCATTTTAAAACCATAAAATATTTTATTAGTTTGACCTTAAGACATGGTTAACCAAATTAACTTTATAGTACCGAAAAACATTTTCTAATTACTTTATCTATTCAAAAATATTACACATTCTTACTAAATTATCTATTTAAAAATATTAAAAAAGAAAAAAACTTGAAATAAATGAAAATGTATTTATTTCGATTCAATTACAAAAGTTATTCTTAATGAAACAAAATGAAGACTATCATAAAAATTTTTATTTACAGCAAGTAGTAAATCTGTTAATGCAAAAAGTAGTTGAAAGCGTAAAAGGCATTCCGAATTGTGTACAAAGGTTAACTGTATATTTAATAATTCAAATTTTTCAAAATTGCAATTATTTTAAATTGTTAGTTTATGTACCTATTAGAAAAGCTTATAAACGCAAAATATGCTACAAATATATTTCTAAAGTACAATTACAATTTTAGAACTTTTCATATAATTCATTTAAATATAAAAATAAATTTTACATAAATGCAGCAAATACCTTTAAATATAGCTTTAGTATTGTACACAATGTCTTAATTATATATCACCTTTGGTAATAATTCAATAAAATATATGATATGATTAACATTAAAAAAAAGTAATTTAACCGTTTATTAAAAAAATATTTTGTTTTTATTTATAAACTGTATGACTCAAAAAATGTTACTAAACAACAATATGGTTTTAAAAAAAAGTCCAGGACACAAGCAGCGTTATTTGATGTGGTTATAGAAATTCATTCTAATCTCCAGTTTGATAAAAAAGGCGTAATGGTTTCGATCGATGTAAAAAAGGCTTTTGACAGCGTTGACAGAGGTACACTTATGCGGCTACTTTATGAGCACGGTATAAAGGGTAATGAATATAAATGGCTCAACAGCTACCTCAGCAATAGGATGCAGTATGCAGAATATGGTATTTTTTAAAGTTGCCCTAGGCAAAATGATGTTGGAAATATACAAGGAAATTCTCTTGGACCAACATTGTTCTCCATATATATCAGTGGTCTATTAAAATTAAAAATTAATGGAAAAGTCTATTTGTATATTGATGATTTGGCAATAATTTATTCTGAATTTATATGCCAAAAGTTACAAAATACTATAAATTAAGACATAGAAAAAATTCAAAAATGGATGAACCAACATAAACTGCATATCAGCACGAGTAAAACTCAGTTCATGATATTCAAAAGAAAAAGTGATGAGAGACTACGGATTAAGCTTAATAATAATCACTATGAAACTTAGGTGTAATTATTGAGAATTAATTGAAACTTAGGCTGAGAAGTTGTCTTAGGAGAAACAAATTAGGGAGTAACTATCAAAAGCGAGAAAAATTGTTGGTATATTTAGATATATCAATCAAAGAGTTCCAGTATGACAATGACAGTGTATTTTAGTACGTTTCACTCAACCATTACATTTGCCATAATTATTTGGGGAAATACGTATAGCAAGTATATTAAATTACTTCAAATTGTTCAAAATAAAGCAATTAAAAATCTTTTTGGATATAAATGCAGAACGGCAACACGTACAATTCATGTAAACAGTAAAATACTGCTAATAGATTTGTTGATAAATAACAAGCTTGCTACACAAGTGCATTTAATTCGTCATATCAACTTAAATACAAACATGAAGCCAGTTTTGAACAGTGAAGTACACTCTTATGGAACAAGTGCTTATAATATTCGTATCACTTCATTCAGAACAAGATTTAATAATCAAGATGCTATACATAACAAAGCTTATAAAATCTACAACGCGTTGCCCTCTGAGATCAAAAATATATCCAATATAAATAAATTTAAGAACAATCTTAGCGAACATCTTTTTAATCTACATATATAAAAGCGAAAGTTTGCTTGTTTGTTTGTTTATTTGTTTGTATGTTACACTCCTAAACTGCCGAGCCGATTCTCATAAATATTTGTATATAGGGGTTTTTGGGTACGGAAAGAAATCTTGGGTCAAAAATTTTGCTCTAACGGACCGCCAAGTTGAGGCTGAGCCCTATATTTAAATTGGTATAATAAGAGTTCTGTTAGCTATACTTTCAATCTAAAACAGGCAAGAGAGAGCTGCTTTACAAAAATACATCACTAAAATGTACAGTGTTCCCATACTGTACTAAAATTTACCATTACGCAAAACTCAAATTTTACAAAATTTTTGACCCCACATATCTTCTAAATGGTTTAAGCTAGGGTCTTTAAATTTTAGGAGAAGTTAGATCTTTAGAAATTAGTAGGAGCCGGTTCACAAAATTTTTTTGTCACGTTGCCTGTTTAGCAGCTATGAGTGCTCGAAAATTGAAATTTTGCTATTTTTAAACACCTGCAACTTGAATACCTGTTCAAATTTTTTTTTGTTGATACACAAAATTTGAAGGTCCAACATTATACTTTAACATATGTTAAAATATTTTCTTAAATTTAAAAGCGGTTCTTGTAATTGAAGAAAGTGTCTCTCAGTTTTAACCATTTTTGCTTAAATAGTACAATTCTAATTAAAATCCCAAATTTTGTTAAAATTCACAATTTAATTCCTTGAACCTAAAAAATTTGGGGGAAAGGGAGTAGTGAGGATTAGATCCTTGAGAAATTGGGCAAACTTCTCCATAGAGGGGCTATTAGGACTTAAAAATTAAAAATTTACTGTTTCTATAAGTAAGTAGTAATTTAGTTACCAAAGTATATATTTCTTAAATTAAACGTTAAAATTGAAGCTTCAACATTATATTCCGATAAAATACTCAGTTTGAAACACTATATTATTTTGAAATGTGCTTTTTTAAAAACCCTTGGTTTTTTTCATCACTTGTTTGTATATTGGCATTCGATAGTTTTTTAAGTTTATTATTATATTGAATTACACTGTGTACGAGCTGAATAAGCTCTTTTGAGTAAGAATGAAATAAATAAATTAACTTTGTAATACTAAAATTTTCTAATTATTTTATCAATTCAAGAATATTAAAAATTCTTACTAATTTATCTATTTAAAAATATTAAACAACAAAAAAAATTAAAAAAATGGATAAAATAATGGAACTCCCATAGATTTGTTTTGGAGTCTGCAGTCTACCCATCATTTCAGCATTACACATAAAGATAATTGAAGAACAATATTCAAATTGAGGTTTGATCATTGGTATTATATAAAATAATTGCACACTTTAAAGATATTTTCTTTCTGATTTTACTATGATCTTTTTACAAACATAATTAATATGATTCTTAAAATTTAACTTACAATCTATTTTTAGTCCTAAATACTTTATTTCTTCAAGTATTTCAATATTTTTAATATCAATTACAATATAATTGTTTTCGTTGTTAATTCCATTAATTATTAAACATTTAGTTTTATCAACATTTAATTTAAGTTTATTAATTTTTCAAAATATTCTTCAAGTTGATTATATATAATTTTCTATATAATAATTATAAAAGTTTAGCTTTTGTTAAGATGATATTTATTGGTCGGAATTTAGCATTTTTGGTATTTTTAACTTTTTCTATTGGAACAACAATAGCTTCTTTCCATACATCAGGGAAAATTTCTGATGTTATAGGCTGGTTAATTGTGTATAATAAGTTTTGGCTAATAAGCTCAAAAGCATCCAATAATACGCTGACAAAATTTATATCAGGCTTGCTATTTACAGAATTTAAAATTAACTTAAAGGAATCAATAGTTATACTTTTAAATTTAAATATATATGGCTTTCTTTGAATATAATTTACATAAGCTTAATATCAAATGGTTCTATTAATTTCTTTAATACTTTCAGTAAAAAAATTATCAAATTTATTGGCTATAGTCATGTTATCATTCACTGCTACATTATCAAAAGTTATTTCACTTATTTCAACAAAACACTTATTCAAAACAAAATTTTTGATATTCTTCCACATAATTTTTTGATCTTTAGATTCTTAATTTTATTTATGTACGAATTTTTATCTTTATTAACTTTATTTTTATATGTATATCTGAGATTTTTGTATTTATTCCACTCATTTATGTTATTTGTCCATTTCGCAAGTTCATATTGATAAATTTTTTTATTTTTTAATATTTTATGTTCATTTTTAAACCACTTTAATTTATGAAATTTAATGTAAATTTAACTCTAAATCTACGAGCAGTAGCACTAATATTAACACTAACATTATTGTGTACCATAGTCATTATATCATTTGTTGTTATGTTGTATAGAAAATTTAGCTTATTATATTTTAATACTTTTATTGTTTTATTTTAATTTTTTATTTTATCTTTCATTTTTATGTCAATTCAAATAGTTTCGTGATCACTTATCTTTGGATTTACATCTATATATGCTTTAATATCACTATATTTATTTGTTAATTCCCAGTCTATAAGAGTTTTTGAAATATTAGTAACTCTAGTATATTCATTAACTAAACTGTCTAAAAGCATTATCAAATATTATTTGCTCACAAAATTTTTTTATATAATTAAGTAGTTAAAATTAAAACACTTTACTACTTTCGTTTGTTCTTCCAAACTGAACTTTTTTATTAATTTTTATCAAACATCATAATATTTAATCGGCTTATTTTTTCCCATACAAATATAAACATCCTTTTTTAGAGCAAACTATTTGACCAATTTCAATGAAACAAAAACCAAAATAAAGGTTTTTTTTGTTTTCATAGGACAATGATATTTTTTTTTTAGAATATTGCGTTTTTTCAGGTGAAAATCCGTCTTTAATTTAACGTAAATTTGAATTTAACGGTCACGCTTTTAAAAGTTGAGGCTTATGACTCTAATATTATGCGCCGCCTTTCTGTGTAAAAGTAATTCATTTTCGGTTTTAACTCGCAGCTAAATCTAAATCAAAAGATTATAGGCGCCGCCTTATGTATATCTTTCTTTTTTTTTTTTAGTTCAAATATTCAATGAACAAGGAGATTTAAATTTTTTTAAAATTTTTTTTTCGTTTTTGTTTTTTCTTTATCTTAAAAAGTGAACGAAAAAAATGAGTTTGAAATGAAAGCAATACATTTGGTTTATACAGTAGTTTTCATTTATAACGAACTCGGTTCAATTTTAATTATAATAAACGTAACACTTTTTGCAAATGAATTAAATTTTACCTAAAAATGTAAGTTGTTTATTACATTTATATTTCTTTTATTTAAACTTATTATATCTAATAATGTTGCTTGGTGATTATTTTAGTATTTTTATATGTATTTTTGAATATAATAAAAAATCATAATAACGCATCAAAAATACAAAAAAAATTTCATTACAAGAAAAAGCATATATATGTATGTACATCTATAAACATAGAGGTGAGGCTGACACATCAAATAAAAATCTAGCAAATGAGTTCAAAGTGCCCATTCTAGAATTAGCACAATCTACAATGTTCAATTCTTATATGTACTAATTTTTCAAAATTCACAGCATTCTTTTTCAAAATTCACAGCATTCTTTTAAAACGATATTTTTTTAATTCGACGAATATTTTCTGTCTCTTCATGGTCGTTATAAGCGAGCTTTACTGTATTTTTTTTTTTGCTATATGTTTGCAGAAACAAAAAAATTACATTTCTTAGGAAAAATTATGTGTTCTTTAGGAATCAACCAGAATAAATGCATACGGCGTGCAGTTTCTGTCAAAAAATTTTGAAATAAGTAGGTATGTTATGTACTGTACTTCGGAATTTAAAATTTTAAAATTTGACAATGCGTATAAAAATATTGTAATTGTTTTTTCTGATGTTGCTACGATTAAGTTTTCAAAATAAAATATTTTAAAATAATATTTTTTTTTAAAAAAAACATACATTCCAAATAATTGAAAATACCTATAATATGTTCGCAAAAAAAAACTAAAAAATAATCTTCAACTGAAATAAAAGTTGACGTATAATTTCTGTCAAAAAATTTACAAATAAATAGGTACATGAATTTACATGAGAGCTGTTCGAAATGAAAGCATTTGGTTTATACAGTAGTTTTCATTTATAACGAACTCGGTTCAATTTTAATTATAAAAACTTTACACTTTTTGATAAAGATTAAATTTTACCTAAAAATGTAAGTTTTTTATTACATTGATATTTCTTTTATTTAAACTTATTATATCTAATAATGTTGCTTGGCGATTAATTAAGTGTTTTTTATTTAGTTTTGAATATAAAAACAATCATAATAACGCATACACAAATACAAAAAAAATATCAATAGAAGAAAAAGCACTATACATAGGCTTGAGGCTGACACATCAAATAAAATTCTAGCAAATGAGTTCGAAGTGTCCATTCTAGAATCAGCACATTCTACAATGTTCAAGTCTTATACTAATTTTTCAAAATTCACAGCATTCTTTTAAAACGACATTCGTTTATTACGACGAATATTTTCAGTCCCATAATGGTCGTTATAACCGAAAAGTACTGTATTTTGTTTTTGTTTGCAATTTATTATAATACAGTAGGTACTAAAAAAAAAATTTTTTGTAAATCGTAAATTGTGGTTGCTTTTTGTTAAGTTTTTTGTAAAATTAAAAACCGAATTCTGAAATATGCAGAAACTTAAAAAAAAAAAATAATATTTCTTAAGAAAAATGATTTGTTTCTTATGGATTAGCCAAAATCAGCATGTACGGCATTCAGTTTCTGTCAAAAAATTTTGAAATAATTAGTTTCGTAAAAAAATTTACATGAAAGCATACGCGACGTTTTAAATTTTAAAATTTAAAAATTGACAAAGTGTATAAAAATACATATTGTAATTGTTTTTTCTTATGCTGCTGCGATTAAATTTTAAAAATAAAATATTTTAAACTAACATTTTTTTTTAAATAATTTAGTTTAAAACATACAAATATTCAAATAAATTGAAAATACCTACAGTACAATATGTTTGCAAAACTAAAAAAATTATCTTTTTTAAAAAAAAGTTATTTGTTCCTTAGGTCCTAACCTAAATAAAAGCGCGCAGCATATAATTTCTGTCAAAAAATTGAGAAATAAATATGTTCATAAATTTACATTAGAGCAGCGAAAATACGCGTAACGCAATGTACTGTATCTCGGATTTTTAAACTTTACAAATATTGACAAAATGTATAAAAATATTATTATTGGTTTTTCTTATATTTCTAATATTATGTTTAAAAAATAATATTTTTTTACAATAATTTTTATTAAAAAATATCTTATATTCAAAATACCTATAATATGAAATTAAAAATATTTTTTGTAGGTACTAAATTAAAACATTCAAATAAATATTTTTGATAAATTAAATATTGTACGCGCGTATCGATTTACCGATAATGGATATGTAGACAGACGTATTGACGTACTGCCGTATAAGAATTGTACGTCATATGTTTTAGATTTCATTCTAATAATTGAAAAGTTTATTTCACACTTTCAACATCGAATAATGTTTTTTTATAATTAAAAAAACTATTTTTAGTTTTACTTTGACAAAACGAACGAATTTTATATATCAAAAAGTGTACATGAAGATTAGATAGGCGTAGTTTGTAAATGGAACGCTAATTTTTGTTTCAGGAGTACATAATTGACATTTTAAAACCACCTGTCATTTGAGAAGTTAATTATATTTAATAGTATTTAAATATTAATAAAGTGAAAAAATTCAGGTTTATTGCTGATATAAATATAAAGAATATTTTTTAATATGGAAGGGGGTAAGTGCTTATTGGTTATCAAATGATTTAACATAACCTATTCAAAATAATTTTAATTAAAGCCATCTGCCGGAAATTATTTATCTACTCTGTCATATACTATTTTACAAGGGCTGAAGTAGCTGGCAATAGTTGAGAGTAGAAAAGAGTTTACTCCTCTTAAAGGAATAAAAGCAATAATATTTATTTGTTTTAAGAACCTTATGAGTCATGGCTCATGACCATGTATAGAAATGTATTTTTGTCAATAAAAAACTTAGGAAATATAAAATAAGTAAACTAGACAAAAAGGTATAAAGTAAACTAAGCAATTCAGAATCATTTTTCGCATGTTTTCAGATTTTTAAATAGGCATACATTTGTAGTAAAAATTTACCTATGTAGCTATTAAATTTAAAAATTAAAAAAGGGTAGGAAAAATTTATTCTTTGATTTATTGAAAAACTTTTTTTTTGCTATAAATCTTAAGATTGAAATTTAAAAAAAGACTTCGGTTAACTTGACTATTATTTGTACTTCTGGCAGCTTCAATATAATATAATACTAATTACTAAACTTATGAATTATGATATGTTATATTTTGTTGTACATATATTATGTATTCATAGAGTTTTTTAATTAGGATACAGAATACGTACAACATAGTTCATATCGTACTAAAATGTTTAGAAAAAAGTACAGTTTGCTATATGAAGCTATATGATTAACTCGAATTTTGGGTTCTTGACTTCAATAAATATATGTATATGTTTAGAAATATGTATTTATTAGAATAATATTTATATGTATTTAGAATTTTAATTTAATTTAACTGTACCAATTTATCCTCTCTTTAAAGCGGCTTAAGCTATAGAAATAAAACTCAAAAATCGGTACTTAACAACGTTTTAATCTTCTTTAGCTGCTTATCCACTACTGGATGGCTGCGATCACATTTCTGAAGCTCTCTCTATCTTGTGCTGCGTGCATTAATTCTCCCACCGTTTGGAGGCCCATTCATTGTCTGATGTTTCTAAGCCACGACATTTGCTTTCTGCCTACACGTCTTAATAATTAAGTTTTAATAATTAAGAAAAATTATAAATTTTTTTTAAGCAAATTTCAAGCGCAAGAATTGTTGACAACACTGTTGGCATAATTTTTATTATGTATAGTCTAATATAATTTACACAAAACGAATTTTATATGTTAACTTAAAAGCAAAAATAGCTCGAATTTCGAGCACAGGGCGATACTAGTTTATTTAAAATTACAAAATAAAATTAAAACTAAAATTGCTAATTTAACAGATTTAATTATAATGAACGAAAAGGAAGGAAAGATAGTTATCGTATTACTTTATGTGATTTGTTAGTTTAAGTTTTTCCCACCGTTATTATATTTGAGTTATATTTAAGTTATTTTAAGGCTGTTAAACTTAGGTGATATTCAAGGTTAGTTAAAACAGTTGTTTAAGCGGTTATTTAATTCACACGTTTAAAACCCGTATATGACACTTCCCCTCCGAGATTCTTCAGTCCCGGAAGAATCCAGTTTTTTATTTTTTGGAATCTCAATTTTGTTTTTGACAACTATTTTTCCTTTTCTTTTGATACGATATATGCATACAAATAAAAATAATGTTAAAATTGATATTATAATAAGTATTGAGCTTATTGAAAAATCTTTTATATTATTTTTGTAATTAATATATTCTATTGTTTTCCTATTTTCAAAGCTTACAATATTTAAATTTTCTAATGTAACATTGTTTACAATTTTTGTCCAATTATAGTTAACATTGGGTAACCTAATATGCTCCTTATATTCTAATAAATTATTTACAAATTTTACATTTCTTATTTCTATACTACATTTTGCAATTTTTATAATGTTGTTTCCTTTAATAGTTACATCTAATTTAATACAATTTTGCTTAATATCAGTTATTTTTAAATTTTTTGTAATAATAAAACCGAAGTCTATTTCTTCTATAAATTCCTGATTATTTAGCCTAAATTTACAAGTATTATTTTTTGATAATATATTTCTAATACAGTAATTATCATGAAATTTTAATTTTTTTTCTTCTAAAATATTGTTATTTAAATTAAAAATGTTATTCTTTGATATTAAGATTTCTTCGTTATTAATTTCTAATTCTTCTTTTTTATTATTTGGAAATGGTAAAATTAATGCTTTGTTATACTCTGTTTGTGAAAATGATGGAATCAATATGGCAAAAATGATAATATTATCTTTAAGTATTGTTGAGCTTTTAATATGGGATAATATATCTAAGGTTATATTATGGTCATTTATTTCTTCAGGAGTTAGGATATCATGAGCCAGTATGTTAAGTCTACTTAGAAGAATATTATCTTTAACTAATTCTATTTGTTTGTCTATTGTTAGAATATTTGAAAAAATTTCTAATACGAAGGGCTGTTTTTGAGTTTCTTCCGTTTTTCTATTCGAGTTCTTTACTTGTTCAAAAAATATTTTGAGCTTTTCTTGTTGTTCATTTATATGATTTTTAATTTTGTTAATTGATTCAATCATTTGCTGGTTAATTGTGATTTGTTTGTTAGATTCTTTTGTTATTTGTTGGACATTATTGTCTAGGTTGTTTAGATGGTTGTATATTTCATTAGCATCCTCTGAATCCATTGTACCTGTTAAAAATTTCAGGGTATTACCTGCAAGATTTATTAATCCTCTTTTTTTTCTATGAACATGTGGTACAATATTAGTGAATTTTCGTTCTAGAGTTTCTATTTGATTGTTCAAAAAACTGAGGCTTGGATTTTCATTGTTAAGTTTAAGATTGTTAACATTATCTCTTATAGATTGTATTACCTGAGCGTAATCGGTTAGGTTAACGATGTGTAGGATTTTAGAGTATCTCTGTATAACTGGTATTCTTTCCATCTTCAAAATTACATAACCCTTGTCTTCCTGAATTGGTGTTATATCAATTTTTTGGGAGGTACTAGCTTGCCATAGTATTACGAATGTGAGTACAAACGCGAGAGATTTCATTTCTAAAAGAGAGAAAATGTATTATTTTTGGTGTTTAAATTTTCTTTTTATTTGGGATTTGTAATATTTAACTTTTCTTTTGTCTTTTCTATCTACAATGTAATTTTTATTTTGAGAAAATATTTTAATTTTTTTGTATTTGGGGCTGTTTTTGGCTATATTTCTATTTCTAACGATATTTTCAGAAAGTTTAATGTTTTTGTCTCTATTTGAATTCAATCTGTCTATTTTTCGTTGTTTTTCGCTTTCAAATTTTTTTTCAAAGTATTTTATATCGTTTTTATCAAAATTCTTTTGAAGGAAGTCTATGGGTCTAAGATTGGTGGTAGAATGAATGGTGTTGTTATACGAGTTCATCGTTTTAAAAATTTTATTATCAAGTTCTTTAATTTCTCCTTCGGTATTAAGTATTCTAATATGTTCGTTTAGGGTACCGTGCAATCTTTCAACATCGCTGTTGCCTGTCTTATTGGAAGCAGTAGTTTGGTGAAAAATTATACCATTTTCTTTGAGAAATAGTTCAACCGCGTTATGGATTATACATCTATCTCCATCTGACACAAGTTTTCTCATTTTTCCCAAATAGCGGATTCTTTCTTTAATTGCTTCTAAAATTGAAATCCACGTTCTGTCATTCAGTTTGTGGATAGTGGCATATTTACTAAATTTATCTATAGTTGTTAAATATGGTTTGTTCCTTTCGGGAAACCATATATCCATATGAACAATGTCGTTAAAGAACTCTGGACTTTCTGTAATTTTAAATGGAATTTTTGGAGGTGATCTATCATGTTTCGCTAAACTGCATATTTCACAGTTACTAATGATTTTACTAATTTCAACAAGAATATTAGGATAGTAATATTTTTCTTTGATCTCATTAAACACTTCATTGATTCCTCTGTGATTATTACGGAGATGTTCCTCTTTTATTATTGAAAAAATTTTATTTTTATCTGTAATATCGATTAATTTCTTAGAAGATTTTAATATAGTTAAGTTTTTGTTAGCGGAAAAATATTTTTGGTATAAATTTTGGAATTTTACAAATAATCTTATATTTTCGCAATAAACGCATATCAATCCACGGTCTGGTATTGATTGCTTCATTAACTCTAGAAGATTGCTTTCATTGGCTACAATTATTTTATTTTGGCATTTTCGGTTAACTATTTTTAAGGAATATTTTTCTTTTTTCTCCTTCTTCTAAATAAATTTAGTTTTTATAAAGATTGATGGGCTTTTCTGTAATGTAGATTAAATCGGATGAATCTTCCTGAGCACTATGAATTGTAGCATCGGTTGAAATAATTTCATCATTATTGCAACCTTTATTTGTTTTTGTGTCATTAGAATTTGCATTATGTAGGATGTTATATCTTTTTTTGCTTGAGAATTTGTTATCAATGTCAGAATAAAAAGATAATGTTTCATCACATATTTTATATTCTTGATAATTTTTCGTTTCAATATCAGATGTAAGAATACTTTCATTTTTATTAAACTTCTCATTAGTATAGACTTTAGTAATACTTTCATTATCTATATTTTCTTCATTAAATAAAGGATTTATGTTAAGATAGTGGGAAAACGAATCATCAGAATTTATTTTCCCTTCACTATTATCAACTCTTACCCGAGATAACCCATCGGCAACAAAATGTTGTTTTCCTTTTACGTACTCTCTGTTAAAATCGTACTCATTTAGTCGGATTTTGTATCTTTGCAGCTTACTATTTGGTTCTTTCAATCCACTAAGCCAAACTAGGGGCCTATGGTCTGTTTTTATTGTAAACTTGCGACCGAAAAGATAGGGTCTAAATACTTTTGTTGCCCATACAATACACAAAAGTTCTTTTTCGATCGTTGAGTAATTTCTTTCATGTTTATTGAGGGTACGAGAGATAAAGGAAACTGGGTGGTTGCTCTGAGATAAGACGGCTCCCAATGCGAAATCTTATGCATCAGTTGTTAAGGTAAACATTTTCTCGAAGTCTGGGTACGCGAGGATCGGATCTGATGTTAACAACTTTTTAAGTTTATCAAACGCGTTTTGGTATTCCTTGTCATTTGTGTTTATTCTCATACCTTTTCTCAAGTATTTTATTAAAGGGTGAGCTATTTTGGAATAATCTTTTATAAATTTCCGGTAAAACCCTGTTATACCGAGAAAGCTTTTAATTTCTTTTTGATTTTTGGGTAGTGGAATTTTTAGAATACATTCAATTTTATTTGGGTTAGGTTTGATGCCATTGTCCGTCACGATGTGTCCTAAAAATTCTGTTTCCCGTTTTAAAAAGGAGCATTTATTTAATTGGACTTTTAAGTTAACTTCTGATAATTTTTTAAATATTTTTTCAATTGACTCGATATGTTCTTGTAGTGAGGTAGAGAAAACAAGAATATCGTCCATATACACAATACATATGGAATTAATAAATTCTTTTAGCACGTCATTAATTAACCTTTGAAATGTTGCTGGTCCGTTTTTGAGTCCGAAAGGCATACGGAGAAACTCAAAGTGACCATTTGAAGTAGAGAATGCTGTTTTTGCTCTATCTTTGGGGTTTACCTCGATTTGGTGAAACCCTTTCGCCAAATCTAGCGTTGTGAAGTAATTTGCTTTACCTAATTTGTCAAAAAGGTCGTCAATGTTAGGGATCGGAAACTTATCATCTATAGTTATCTGATTGAGTTTCCTATAATCCACGACAATGCGCCATTTTTGTTCTTTACTATTATCTAATTTTTTAGGTACAACCCAAATTGGTGAATTATAAGGCGAACTAGAGGGTTGTATAATATTATCCTTTAGCATTTCTTCTATTTGCCTATCTACTTCTTTTTTGTGGACCTGAGGATATCGGTACAGTTTAGAATAGACAGGTATGTCATTTTTTGTTTTTATTTGATGTTTGATGTGACTTGTAAATGATAAACAGTCTCCTTCCTTGAAAAATACATTTTTATTATTAAGAATTAATTTACTTATCAAACCATTTTCTTCTTTATTCAGGTGTGATGTTTCAACATATTCTAACAATTTTGACCCTTTAATTTCATTGTGAAATATTTCTATTGTGTTATTATCATAGGAACAGTTAAAATATTTTTCTTCTTCGATATTGAGAAAGAATTGAATTACTGAATTTTTTGTTTTTAAAGTACGACTTTCGAAGTCAATTTTTGCATCTAAGGGTTCTAAAATGTTGTTCCCAATTATACCGTCGTATTTATCATGGAAGTTTACTTCGACAAATTCAACCATTAGGTTTTGCTCTTTAAATACTTCGAAAAGTGGGAATTTGTATACAATTTTTGAATTTATGAAACTACATAGACCTTGTACGTAATTCTGTTTTTGTTGTTTCCATTTCGGGTTGCAAAGATTAGGATTAATGACACTGAATTCGGCTCCAGTATCGATTATGAAACGCATAGTTTTTATAGGATTATTTATTACTATATAGGGAAGTCTTTTGACTGGTCCTCCCGAAAATTTCGTCTTTGATTAATTGATATTTCCATTGGTTGGAAATATCTTTTTGACTTATTATAATTATTATAATTTTTATTATTATAATTATTATTATTATTTTTAAAACTATTTTGAGAAGAGTTTTGAGTATATGTAGTTTGAGTACTCATTGGCTCGATATCTTCTGGTTTATGATGATTATAACTATTTTTAATATTTTGGGACGAGTTATGATTAAAATTTCTTTTATTACTATCAACATCTTGTCGTTGATAATTATTATAATAATTATTATTATTATTATTATTATTTCGATTTCTATTATGATTAACATATGTTTGGTTATAGGATTGTTTATAATTAAAATTTTTGTTATGTATAGGCTTTTGGAAAGTATTATTTGTTTGAAAATATTTATTTCGTTGATTTGGTAAATGTTCGTATTTACATTCGCGAATTATATCATAGGCATCACTTAATGTTGTTGGATTTCTATTTAGAATGATGCTACGAGCTGGTTCGGGCAGATTATCTTTGAAAACTTCTAAAGCTATTCGCGTATTACTTTCAATGATATTTTTAGGATTTGATTCATTAGAATTTAATGAATAGTAATTATTAATTCTACATAACAGAGCATTTAGTTTTTCATAAAAGTTTTGAATGTCGGTAGTAACACGACATGATCTAATTTGGTCTAATAACTTGTTAGGAGATAATTTTTCTCCATGGTGCTTAACTATTAATTTTTTTATATCTTCCCAATTAGTAGGATTTCCGTTTAGTTGTAATGTAGTTTTGGCATTACCGGTAATTTTATCCCTTATATACCCATTTAATACTTTTTTATTGAATTCATCAAACAGATTTATCGTTGGAGTAATATTATCTATTCTTTCTATGAATTCGGGGAGACTATTTGGGGTTTTCCCATCGAATATTGGAACTTTACTTATAAAATCTAAAATGATCTTAAATTTATCGACCATTCCTAATTGTTCCATTTTCAGAACAGAGTAGAACAGAATATTATTTTTTCTTGACTTACTTATTTATTTAATTTAAAAAAGAAAAAAAAATACTTTCATTTAATATTACGTATATTATAGTGCTATTTTAAAATTTTTTTTTTCAAGTATTATATATGTATGTGTTCGAGACTACAAATTCAAGTTCAAAGTTAAAAAAAATTCTTTTGTTTTATTTTATATATTTTTTTTTTTGTTTTGTGAAAAAAAATTAGAAATTTATTTTAATATGACAAAAAAATTTTGCATTACTTATCTTATTACATATAAAAAAAAATTTAATACTTCAAAGTACACCTAATTTTATTATATTTTTTTTTTCTTGTTCTTTTTTTTTGTGTTTTCCTTATTTTTTATATAGTAAATTGAACTTACTTAGTATTATGAATATGTTTTAATTTGAGCTTCCAGATTTTACAGATTTTTGTTGTACTGCCTGTTGCGCGTTTTTTGATTAACACCTGCGGGAATGATGAAAATGATGATCTTGTTGAATTGATGATTTCACTGTTCACTTGCTTTTTGTTTTTTTTTATTCAAAATGTGCTTACAATAATTGCAAAATTTTATATTTTCCACATATAATTAAAATGTTTTATTTTTTTAATAAGTCATCATATTATTGTTAAAAATTTTTTTTTTTTTTTTTGTTCAATTAGTCCAGATGTAAGTTTTTGTAATAAAATTTTTTTCTTTTATCACTTATAATATTAAAGAAAAAATTTTTTGTTTTAATGCAAAAAAAAATGTATTTTAGGTTCAAATTAAAAATATTGTTTTTATTAATTTGGTTTTATAACATTAACATTATTGTCATCATAGAATTTAATTGTATTTTTGCACTGATCTTATATGTAATTACTTTTATATATATATTTTTTTTGTTTTGTTTTTTTTTTATATTTAATTTAGTTTAATTTCTTTTAATTAACTTATTAGGTATTAGCATTAATTATCAAAAACAGATTTGTATTTTAGTTTTCTTCTTCAAAAAAAAAATAAACGTTCTATGGTTTTTTTTATTTTTTTTTTTTTTTTATTTTTATATGCGAGTTAGTAGGAACTTTTTAGTGGTTTTGTTTCTTCTTCGAAATCGAAAGCACTCACGACTGCGCCAATTAAGTAGTTAAAATTAAAACACTTTACTACTTTCGTTTGTTCTTCCAAACTGAACTTTTTTATTAATTTTTATCAAACATTTATTTAAAATTACAAAATAAAATTAAAACTAAAATTGCTAATTTAACAGATTTAATTATAATGAACGAAAAGGAAGGAAAGATAGTTATCGTATTACTTTATGTGATTTGTTAGTTTAAGTTTTTCCCACCGTTATTATATTTGAGTTATATTTAAGTTATTTTAAGGCTGTTAAACTTAGGTGATATTCAAGGTTAGTTAAAACAGTTGTTTAAGCGGTTATTTAATTCACACGTTTAAAACCCGTATATGACAATATTATATTAGCCAGTTTTAATATAAACTAATCGCCAATGTTTATAACAGTCTCATTTAACCCACTCAATTCTTCCATAATAATCTTAAAATAATTCAAAAACCTTGAATTTATATTTAAATATTTGTGTGATTTATATAAATTAATTAAGAAGAAAATGTTTTTACCATTATATACTTTTAACATAGTTTACCAAAAGTCATTTTCACAACAATCACTTTTAATTATATTATAACTCCAAGTATTTTTTATGTAAAATGTAACGCCTCCCGTATGTCTTGAATGACCATCATTTATATGATGATAATTATTTAATTTTATTTTTTTCATTGAGTTTCTGAAATGCACAAAAAATCAATTTCAACTGATACGATGGTTTGTAGTTTTACAAAATTATTTTTAAACCTTGAATATTTAAATAAATTTAAATGAGGCACTGGATTGTCTTTGGTTGCTAGTACTCCATCTTTTCCTCCTCCCTTTTAAGTTTCTTTAAATATACTTTGCAGCTTGAATTAAACGTATTATGGCAAATATCACATTCATCATCAGACAGTTTTAAACTTTCTTTCACTCTAATACAATTTATAAATTTATGAGTCTCTTCGTTAAAATTTTCTCTTTTATGTTCATCACTTCCACATTTATGACATCATAATATTTAATCGGCTTATTTTTTCCCATACAAATATAAACATCCTTTTTCTGGGTAAACTATTTGACCAATTTAAATGAAACAACAACCAAATGAAAGGTTTTTTTTGTTTTCATAGGACAATGATATTTTTTTTTAAGAATATTGCGTTTTTTCAGGTGAAAACCTGTCCTTAATTTAACGTAATTTTGAATTTAACGGACACGCGGTTAAAAGTTGAGGCTTATGACTCTAATATTATGCGCCGACTTTCTGTGTAAATGTAATTCATTTTCGTTTGTAACTCGCAGCTTAATCTAAATCAAAAGATTATAGGCGCCGACTTATGTATATCTTTCTTTTTTTTGTTTAGTTCAAATATTCAATGAACAAGGAGATTTAAATTTTTTTAAAATTTTTTTTTTGTTTTTGTTTTTTTTTTCTTTATCTCACTAAAATTCCAGTGAAAAAAATGAGTTCTTTTCAAAATGAAAGCAATACATTTTGTTTATACAGTAGTTTTCATTTATAACGAACTCTATTCAATTTTAATTATAATAAACGTAACACTTTTTGCCAAAGAATTAAATTTTAACTAAAAATGTAAGTTCTTTATTACATTCATATTTCTTTTATGTAAAATTATTATATCTAATTATGTTGCTTGGTGAATAATTTAGTATTTTTATATTTATTTTTGAATATAATAAAAACATCATAATAACGCATCAAATATACAAAAAAAATTTCATTAGAAGAAAAAGCAGTATACATAGGGGTGAGGCTGACACATCAAATAAAATTCTAGCAAATGAGTTCAAAGAGTCCCTTCTAGAATTACATATTTTCTGTCCCATCATGGTCGTTATAACCGAAAAGTACTGCATTTTGTTTTGTTTGCAATTTATTATAATACAGTAGTTACTAAGAAAAAAATTTTTTGTAAATCGTAAACTGCTTTTTGTTAAGTTTTTTGTAAAATTAAAAACCGACTCCTGAAATATGCTTACTTAAAAAAAAAAATAATATTTCTTAAGAAAAATGATTTGTTTCTTATGGGTCAGCCAAAATCAGCATGTACGGCATTCAGTTTCTGTCAAAAAATTTTGAAATAAATAGGTATGTTATGTACTATACTTCGGAATTTTAAATTATAAAATTTGACAAAGCGTATAAAAATATTTGTAATTGTTGTTTCTTATGTTGCTACGATTAAGTTTTCAAAATAAAATATTTTAAAATAATATTATTTTTAAAAACAAAATACATTCAAAATAATTGAAAACACCTATACCTATTATGCAAAAAAAAGGACTAAAAAACAAGTAAAGAAACAGTCAGTCGGTGCAACCGACTTAGAAATACCCTACACCTATTTGGTTCAAATTTAAGGACATATCCATAAGTCATTTTAACACCATAAAAGCTGTTATTAATTTGATCGTAAGACATAGCTAACCAAATTAACTGTATAATACTAAAAACATTTTCTAATTACACTATCTATTAAAAAATATTACAAATTCTTACTAATTTATCTATTTAAAAATATTAAAAAACAAACAAACTTGAAATAAATGAAAATATATTTATTCCAATTCAATTACAAAATGAAAAAATTCTAATTATTAAATTTTGTGATAAAAAGATAATCAAAGCATAATATATTTAATAATCCAAATTTTTCAAAATTGCAATTATTTTAAATGGTTAGTTTATATACCTAATAGAAAAGCTTATAAACGCAAAATATGAAATAAATGTATTTCTAAAATACAATTACAAATTTAGACCTTTTCATATAATTCATTTAAATATTCAAATAAATTTTACATAAATGCAGCAAGTACCTTTGAACATAGCTGAACCACTACAATTTAGTCTAGATTTCGGAGACACATAGGACATAGGAAATATATTCTTTGGCTTTGAAATTAAACTCGACCAGAACCAATTCGCATGGTACTTTCATTACTAGTAACCTGGAGTTTAAATTTCATCAAAATACCGGCATTATTTTTTGAGTTATGGTGTTTTTAAGATATATGTTTTTTAGTCCTTGAACTTGTCAAGGGTTCCAGAACCCGAAACCATGGTACGATTTCGCCCATATGCAGTCCCGTCATACTTTCAATACGAGTTAACCCTTGTATACAATTAGAACGTTCTATCTTAATTTTAAGTTACTAGTTTTATTAATTTCGATGATAAGCTTTTACACATTTGGGGGTCTAAGAGAGGTTCTGAACCACCACTCCAAATTATCCCAAATTAGGGGGGCACGGAAAAAATAGTAAAGAACACCCTGGGCCAAATTTGAAGTTTCTACATTTGTTTCAAGTTACTATTTTTATTAATTTCGAAAATATGCTTTAAGGTCCTCGGAACTGAGTGGCTGGTCCCCGACCCACTAGTCCAATGGGGCCCGAATTTCAAAGACACTTAAGCGATAGGAAGGGACACCCTGATACCAAAGTTGGAGGTTATATCTTCATTGGTTTCGGAATTATGCTAGTTTGGCCTAAATTCGATCAAAAAGTTCTCAGTTCCGAACCCATTGCCTAATTCTCACCGTACGTAATCACCGCCGTAGTTTCATTACCAATAACCTACAGCACAAATTTCATGAAGATAGCCTCATTAGTTGTTGAGTTATCGTGCTTTTTAATATATGTTCGTTATCCCTGACACCGACTAAAAGGTCCAGAATCCGAGTCCTTGGGCTGATTTCGCCTTTATACAGCCCGCGCTTTACTTATAGTACTAGTTAACCCTTGTACACAATTTGAACGGTCTATCTTAATATTTAGTAACTATTTTTAGTAATTTCGATTATAAGCTTTTAAAACTTGGGAGGTCTGAGAGGGGTACTGAACCACCTCTCCAATTGATCCCAAATTAAGGGAACACGCAAGAGATAGTAAAGAACACCCTTGTGGCAAATTGGAAGCTTCTACATTTTTTCAAGTTGTTATCTTTATTAATTTTAAAGATATGCTTTAAAGTCTTCGGATATGTGTGGCTGGTCCCCGACCCACTACTCCAATGGGGCCCAAATTCCCAAGACACTTAGATAATAGGAAGGGACACCCTGATACCAAATTTGGAGGTTCTCTCTTCATTGGTTTCGGAATTATGCTCGTTTGGCCTAAATTCGATCAAAAAGTTCTAGGTTCCGAACCCATGGTCCAATCCCGACCTTACGGAATCCCCGAAGTAGTTTCATTACTAGTAACCTACAGCACAAATTTGATGAAGATAGCGTCATTAGTTGTTGAGTTATCGTGATTTTTTATATATGTTCGTTAGCCCTTCGATCGATTAAAAGGTCCAAAATCCGAACCCATGGGCCGATTTCGCCCATATGCAATCCCCGCCGTACTTTGAGTCCTAGTAACCTACAGTTAAAATTTCATCAAGATATCTCCATTATTTTTTGAGTTATTGTGCCTACGGACGGACGGACGGACATGGCTATATCAACTAAGGCGGTCACGCTGATCACAAATATATATACTTTTCCATATCTAGCTCGCTTCCTATAGGTGGTTACAAACACCATACCAAAGTTAATATACCCGTTTACCTATTCTATAGGTGTAGGGTATAATAATGTTCAACTTAAATAGAACCGTACGGCGTATAAATTCTGTCAAAAAATTTACAAATAAATAGGTACATACATGAAATTACATAAGAGTAACCAAAATAGGCGTAACGGGATGTACTTACTATAACTCGGATTTTTAAAATTTACAAATTGGCTAATGTATAAAAATATTGTTTTTGGTTTTTCTTATATTTCTAAGATTATGTTAATAAAATATCTTATATGTATTGAAAAATATTCAAAATATACCTATTACATGAAATTATAAAAATTTTTTGTACCTAGGTACTAAATTAAAAAATTCAAATAAATATTTTTGTGTGTACGCGCTTATCAATTTACGGATATGTAGATAGACATATTGACGTACTATTAAGTGAAAAGTTTATTCTACATTTTAAACATATGTTTTTTTTTATAATAAAAAACTCTTTTTAGTTTTACTTTGAAATAAAGCACGAATTTTATATAATACATGCGTTCCTTTACCAAAAATTGTTAATGAAAAGTAGGTAGAAGTGGTTTGTAAATAGAAAGTTAATTTTTGTTTCAGGAGTATATAATTGTCAGATTAACAATTATCCTACATAATATTTGACATTTTAAAACTATCTGTCATTTGTAAAGTTAATAATATTTAATATATTTAGATAATGAAAAATAAGTGAAAAAATTAAGGTTTATAAGATAGTAAAAATTTCAAATTTTATTATTGTAGTGCTTATTTGCCTAAGTAGCTACTAAATTTAACGAGGAAGATTATAGTTGCCCTTGTCAACTTTTAGATACCCGTGCATACCCACTATGGTGTATAAAATAAACCGTAATATACTTCCCTTATACATTTAACTCATTACTCCATAATGTTGACGTAAAACAAAAAAAAAAAAATCACAAAACATAAAACAAAATTTTCATTCATTGTCCCATAACTTTAGCTTAAAAAAAAAAAAAAAAAAAAAATTAACAAAAAAAAAAATCACAAAAAAAAAAACAAAATTTTCATTCATTGTCCCATAACTTTAGCTTAAAAAAAAAAAAAAAAAAAACAAACAAAAAACAAACAAAAAAAAAAAAAATGGCCCACCCTAAAATTCCGATGGTCCGAGTGATGTCCGACTTTCCCAATTCACTTGCCCTATTACTTTAACTGCCCACTTTTAATTTTAACCTTGTAGCTTCATTAGATTCGCAGTTATTGAATCGAAAGCTTTGTATGGCAGCCCCCCCAAAATGGGGCCGTAACATTTTGAAACTTCATATAAGTGCTCGATTCATTATATAAATAACCGTGTGTAATTTTTATCGTCGTACTATAATTAGTTTTGAAGAAATTCATATTGGTGCAAATAAGTTGTATGGCGGCCCCCCGAAAATGGGGCCCTAACATTTTGAAACTTCATATAAGTGCTCGATTCATTATATAACTAACCGTGTGTAATTTTCAGCCTCGTAGTATAATTAGTTTTGAAGAAATTCATATTGGTGCAAATAAGTTGTATGGCGGCCCCCCGAAAATGGGGCCCTAACATTTTGAAACTTCATATAAGTGCTCGATTCATTATATAACTAACCGTGTGTAATTTTCAGCCTCGTAGTATAATTAGTTTTGAAGAAATTCATATTAGTGCAAAGAAGTTCTATGGCAGCCCCCGAAAATGGGGCCCTAACATTTTGAAACTTCATATAAGTGCCGGAGTCATTATAAAACTAACCGTGTGTAATTTTTATCCCCGTAGTATAATTAGTTTTGAAGAAATTCATATTGGTGCAAAAAAGTTGTATGGCAGTTCCCCGAAGTCTTGGTCCGATTTTAACCAAAAACAATAGGGAACCTAGAAATTGTCTAAAAATGACTTTGTGTGAATTTCAAGACTATAGCCCTTTTAGTTTTTGAGTTATCGTGCTGACACACGGACGGACGGACGGACGGACAGACACACATAGCTAGATCGACTAATTTTTCGATTCTGAGCCGATACGTACCCTTGACACTATATCTAGCTCGTCTAGATCGATGCGTTACAAACGGAGGAGCAAATCTAATATACCCGATGTCATATATGTATGCACGGGTATAACAATGGAATAAGGGGAGGAAAAATTTATCAATTTTTTAATTGTAGGTTACTAGGACTGAAAGTACGGCAGGGATTGCATACGGGCGAAATCGGCCCATGGGTTCGGATTCTGGACCTTTTAATCGGTGTCAGGGCTAACGAACATATATAAAAAATCACGATAACTCAACAACTAATGAGGCTATCTTCATGAAATTTGTGCTGTAGGTTATTGGTAATGAAACTACGGCGGTGATTACGTACGGTGAGGATTGGACAATGGGTTCGGAACTTAGAACTTTTAGATCGAATTTAGGCCAAACGAGCATAATTCCGAAACCAATGAAGACAGAACCTCCAAATTTGGTATCAGGGTGTCCCTTCCTATTTCCTAAATGTCTTTGAAATTTGGGCCCCATTGTAGTAGTGGGTCGGGGACTAGCCATACATTTCCGAAGACCTTAAAGCATATCTTTTAAATTAATAAAGATAACAACTTGAAAAAATGTAGAAGCTTCCAATATGCCGCAAGGGTGTTCTTTAATATCCCTTGCGTGTCCCCCTAATTTGGGATCAATTGGAGTGGTGGTTCAGTATCCCTCTTAGACCTCTTAAGTTTTAAAATTTATAATCGAAATTATTAAAAATAGTAACTTAAAATTAAGATAGAAAGTTCAAATTGTGTACAAGGGTTAACTAGTGCTTAAAGTACAGCGCGGACTGTATAAAGGCGAAATCAGCCCAAGGACTCGGATTCTGGAACCTTTGAAAAGTTCAAGGGCTAACAAACATACATCTTAAAAATAGCATAACTCAAAAAATGATGCCGCTATTTTGAAGAAATTTAAACTGTAGGTTACTAGTAATGAAAGTATCATGAGAATAGGTTCTGCTCGAGTTTAGTCAATGAGTTCGGATTATAGAAGCTTTTGATGGATTTGAAAAATTTGAATTATTAAATATATTATGCTTTGATTAGCTTTCTATCACAAAATTTAATAATTCAAATATTTTAACTTTTGTAATTGATTGAAATAAATATATTTTCATTTATTTCAAGTTTTTTTGTTTTTTAATATTTTTAAATTGATATATTAAGAATTTGTAATATTTTTGAATAGATAAAGTAGTTAGAAAATGTTGTTTAGTACTATAAAGTTAATTTGTTTAGCCATGTCTTAAGATCAAACTAATAAAAGCTTTTATGGTTTTAAAATGACTTAGTAACTTCCCTTTTAATTTGAACCAAATAGGTGTAGGGTATTTCTAAGTCGGTTGCACCGACTGACTGTTTCTTTACTTGTTTTATATATTTGTAGATATGTTATAATTCTTAAAAATGTGATTTTAAAAAAAATTTCAACTTCTGTCAACTTAACTATATTATTTTGTACTTCTGGCAGCTTCAATCTATATATATAAAAGCGAAAGTTTGTTTATTTGTTTGTTTGTTTGTTTGTTTGTATGTTTGTTTGTTTGTTTGTTTGTAGCGAATAGACTCCTAAACTGCCCAGCCGATTTTCAAGTTGGGGCTGTGGTGCAAGTATTTAAACTTCTTTGTTCTAAAATGAAAACGGTTTGACCGATTGACTTTGAATTTTGTATACGTGATGCTCTTTGAAAATTGAGTAGCCCCTATTGACAGTTTTGGAATTTGTTAACCCATGTCGGGCCGACGGGTGGTCAAAAAAAAATTTGGTTTCAAATTTTGTCCGAATTTATGAAATCCTGCTTTGGCTAAAAAGAAAACCCACAAAAAAATTTTATTGACTTGCATTAACCCATTGGGGCCCAACAGCTTTTTATAGGTTTTTTCAATACCTAACTCTAAATTAAAAGCGGTTTGACCGATTTTCTTCAAATTTTGTATACGTGCTCCCTTGTGAGAATTGAGTTGACACTATTAACAGATTTGGAATTTGTTAACCCATGTCGGTCCGACATTTGGTCAAAATAATTTTGGAAGATAAGTACACAGTGGCTTTTAATAGATTTTTGCGTTACTTAACTCTAAAGTAGAAACGATTTGACCGGTTGACCTACAATTTTATATGTGTGAAGCAACTTGAAAATAGAGTTGAGTCTGTTAACAGTCGGTCCTACGATTTTTCAAAAAAAATTTTTGGAAGTAAATTACGTCAAAATTTGGAAAGTAGTTTGTACTGCTTTGAATTACAGAAAGTTTCAAAAATTACTAGAACAATCCTAGAAAAATGGTTTTAAAAAGATTGCTTTCATACATTTTAAAATTTACATGTGTAAACCGAGTGTAATTTTTGTGTTAACTTTTTGCAGTAACATCAACTTCAATTAAACCTCCATTGAGAGGCGCAGCAACGCGCACCGGGTATTATCTAGTATAATATAATACTAAGTACTAAACTTCTGAATTATGATAGGTATGTTAAATTTTGTTGTACATATTATGCTCTATGAATAACCTTTTTAATTAGGATACAGAATACATACATAATAATCCAAATCGTACTAAAATGTTTAGAAAAAAGTACAGTTTTCTATATGTAGGGCAGCATTAACTCGAATTTTGGCTACTTGACTTCAGTAAATATGTATACATATGTATATGTTTAGAAAAATCATCAAATTTTCAAAACATTATATTTAGAACACTATTTATATTTAGAATGTAAATCGCCTTTTTTGTGTAATAACTGTACAAAATTATACTCTCTTTATAGCGCGTTAAGCTACAGGAATAAAATTCAAAAATACTTAAAAATTATAAATTTTTTTTTTTAAGCAAATTTCAAACGCAAGAATTGTTGACAACATTGTTGCCATAAATTTGATGATGTATAGGAAAAAGAAATAAGTTTCGTGTAATATTAGTCTAATATAAATTACACAAAACGGATTTCTTATGTAAATTTAAAGGCACAAAAGCTCGAATTTAGAGCACAGGGCGATTCTAGTTATGCTTTATCCGTGCAAACACTTGCTTTATGGTTAAAGCCTAAGCATTTGAAACACCTAAGAAAACCAAATTTTTCATATGCTATACATGAATTCTAACCAATCATTAATCTTTTTAAGTCCATTATTTATCTGAAAGCTTTTATTAAATATGGCAGGATTAATAATAAAAACCCAGATTACAAAATATACACGTCTTTATTTATCGATGTAAAAATTAAGAAGAAGGATATAATCAAAAATGACATTAAAGGAAAATTGACATTTATAGAATAATATGATTGACATTTACAAAATTGTTATATAATTAAAGAGTGACATCTGCTGTAAATCTTATATAATTCAAATGTAGTAAATTATTTCAGAGTTGCTATTATTATTATTCAATAGCTTTTCCATCTACTTCTATTATTGCATTGTAAATAGATTTATTTTTAAACGACGCATAAACTTTTTTACATTCAAATTTTTTCGCAAATAATTTTATTTTGAATTTTAATGGCATTAATAATTTTTTCTTCACTTAGTTGTTCATCTTACTTTTTCATCACAGATTAAGATTTTTGGATTTTATATAACAGGCATAACAATCTCATAAGCATTCCTCATTTTCTTGGCATTTTCTTTTTGCAATATTTGTGCAGAATTTCTATTTTCACAACATTTTGGAATATATCTGATTTTATTTTGATTTTATCTTGATTACTTTTTTTCGGTTCGGTTCGGTTTCGAAATTTCTGAAGTATCTTGGCAACCTTTCCCATTGAAGGCCTATTAGAACTTTAAAATTAAAAATTTAGTGTTAGCAGTCAATTTTATAAGTAAGCAGTAACTTAGTCACCAGTGTATATACGAGTATTTCCAATATTAAATTGTTTCAATTGTTTTTTTATTTTGGTTTTCAATAATAATTTCTGATAACCTATTAATTTTTCTAGGAAATTTTCAAAAAATTTTGTAAAAATGTGCCTATATAGCTTCACTCTGGCAGTCCGTCCGTATGTTTACAAAACTTTTACATCCTATGAAATAGAGTAAAGAAATTTTAACCACGGGTAGATATTACAAAAAAACTAATTTCGTTGAAGAATTTTTTCTGTAGCCCTACCCGTTATGGAGCTACAGCCCTACAAAGTTGGGAAAATCGAAATTGTTATAACAAGAGTTCTGTTGAGTGTATTTTCAATCTGAAAACGGCAAAAGATAGCTGGTTTTATAAACTTAGTATACTTTTAAAAGGCAAATGTTTAGAGTTGTCATACGGTACTTAAATTTTCCAATTATGCAAAACTCAATTTTTGTAAAATTTTTGGCCACACATACTTTTAGGGTTTTTTTTAAATTTGAAAGAGTTTCTTTAACTTGAACAAATTGTCTCTTAGTTTTAACCATTTTTGGTTAGATCATAAAATTAGGGGTAAAATTCCAAATTTTTGGTGGAGTTCACAATTGATTTCCTAGAACTGAAAAAAATGGAAGGGTGAGGACAAGACGGGGGTGGGCAGATCCATCACAAGTTTGCAAAATAAAAATTTGGGAACCTTTCTCATTGAAGGGATACTAGGTCTTAAAAATTAAAACTTTTATGTTTTTATAAAACAGTATCTTATTCATCGGTGTAAGTTTTTCCAAAATTAAACGGTAACATTGAAGCTCAAACATTATATTTCGCTCTTATTAACGGGTGTTCTTGAGTGCTTTGGGGTTATATTCCAAGTATTTCACTATTAGTCATATAATTAATAAATTAATTAAATAACTAAATTATAATATTATCATTTATTTTTATAAATACTCAGTAAGAAACCCTACATAATTTTGAAAATGTGCTTTTTAAAAACCCTTGGTTTTTTTCTTCACTTGTTTATCTCTAACAAGCTTTTTTCACAATTCACTCTATTTTTTTCTTCTTGTTAATTTTTTTTTTGGTTTTCAATAATTAGAGTAACTTACTCATATTTTCATGTCTAATAGAGTATTCTCATAAGCGGTTTGAGCTTTTTCCATATTTTTGATTCTTGCATCATATATTGCTTCAATAGATTCAAGAAGTTATTTTAACTTATTCTCGCATTTATTTTAATTAGTGTTCAAAATCACTTTTATAATCTCTGAGCAAATTACTGTTTTCTACACTCTTTTTTATTTCAATCATTATTAAATCAATATCATGTATTAATGTAATGCATCACATATCATCCTATTATTTAATAGTGCATTATAACTTGTTGAATCAGGACTGGAACAGTTTACAACAACATGATAAACTTTGCCACAAACACCTTTATATCGTATCCTAGATTCTCCCCGTATCAGCGTTTTGCATTTATTGAATTAACTCATATTATAATAATTATATAAATTATATTATATAAATATAATTGTATTATATCACTGTATTTTTGAGTTATGTTTTTTTTATATACACCCTCGTCAGCCCTTGAACTTTTCAAAGGTTCAAGAATACGAAACCATGCTCCGATTTCGTCCATATGTAGTCCCCGCCATACCTTTAACACTAGTTAACTTTTGTCCACAATTGGAATGTTTTATGTTAATTTTAAGTTGCTATTTTTATTAATTTCGATGATAAGCTTTTAAGCCTTGGGAGGTGTAAAAGAGGTACTGAACCACCACCCCAATTGATCCCAAATTAGGGGGACGCGCAGCAAAAAGTAAAGAACACCCTTGTGCCAAATTTGTAGCTTCTACATTTGTTTCAAGTTGATATCTTTATTAATTTTAAAGATATGTTTAAGGTCTTCAGAAATGTGTGGCTGGTCCCTGACCTACTACTCCAATGGGTCCAAAATTTGAAGGACACTAAGCAAATAGGAAGGGATACCCTGAGACAAAATTTGGAGATACTATCCTTATTGGTTTCGTAATTATGCTCGTTTGGCCTAAATTCGATCAAAAAGTTCTAGGTTCCGAACCAATGCTTCAATGCTGACCGTACGCAATCCCCGCCATAGTTTCATTACTAGTAACCTACAGCACAAAATTGGTGAATATAGCGTCATTAGTTGTTGAGTTATCGTGATTTTTTATACATGTTTGTTAGCCCTTAGACCGATTAAAAGGTATAGAATCCGCACCTATTGGCCGATTTCGCCCATATGCAATCCCCGCCGTACTTTCAGTCCTAGTAACCAACAGTTAAAACTTCATCAAGGTAGCTTATCAAAATAGACGGACGGACGGACATGGCTATATCGACTCAGGAAGTCACGCTGATCACTAATATATATACTTTTCCATATCTTGCTCGCTTCTTTTAGGTGGTTACAAACACCATTCCAAAGTTTTTACCTCCATAGGTGCAGGGTATAAAAAAGAAGCAGTATGACCAGAGCCAATTTGAAAAAGCAGAAATTATCCAAAAAACAAAATGTCGATATATTAAAAAGTTAATTAGTGGAGAAAATAAAAAAGATAATGAATTCTTTGTAGGTAGTGAACTTAGCAATGAAGAAAAATATGATAAGCTAACTAATTTAATGAGTTCTAGGCAAACTATTGGGACAGTAATGTCTGTAAACTTTTAAGCGTTTATTTGCCTAAAAGGAAAACTGAAAAAGAATTCAAGTTTAAAACAATAAATTATAATGATTGCTTAAACCTAATTAGTCGCTTATTAAATACGTACTCCGCGGGTGCGAATCAAATTTCACTTACTGGAAATTTAAGGAAACTTATGAATCAGTCATTAATTCTGGCAGAAATACCAGAATGTGCTAAATGTAGTAAAGTCATACCAATCTACTAAATATCTGGGGATATAGCTGATTTTAACAAATTCCGGCCTATTTCTATTTCTACAGTATTCAGTAAAGCTTTTGAAATGTTGGTAAATGATCAAATCACAACTCATCTGTATGACTCAAAAAATGTTACTAAACAACAATATGGTTTTAAAACAAAGTCCAGGACACAAGCAGCGTTATTTGATGTGGTTATAGAAATTCATTCTAATCTCCAGTTTGATAAAAAAAGGCGTAATGATTTCGATTGATATAAACTATAGATGGCAAAATTTTAATTACTTTTGGCTTTATTAAGTGTAGTGGCATACTCAAATAAAATAAAGAGTTGTATGGCAGCTACTCGAACCCTCTGTCGTAGACCAACCAAATTTTGCAGAAACTTTGGCCATTACACTAAACAATTTTTGGCAAAAATTCAGACACCCAGCTTCATTAGGTGGAGAGTAATGCTTATATAAAATAAGGAGTTGTATGGCAGCTACTCGAACCCTCTGCAGCAGACCAACCAAATTTTGCAGAAACTTTGGCCATAAAACTAAACTACTTTTGGCAAAATTTTAGAAACGCAGCTGTAATAGGTACAGTGAAATGCTCATATAAAAAAAGAAGTTGTATGGCAGCTACCCGAACCCATGGACCAAAATGGCTGGATTTAAATTGCAATGACGGCTATTGCAAAAAAACGAATTAGCGAAAATTTCATGATCCTAGCTCCTTTAGTTTTTGAGTTATCGTACGGACGGACAGACGGACGGACAGACGGACGGACAGACGGACGGACAGACGGACGGACGGACGGATATACATAGCTAAACCGATTTAGTTTTCGATTCGGATCCGATCCATACACTTGAGTCTATATCTACTCCCCCTCCTTCTCCGCGTCACAAACGTAATGGAAAATTTATTATACCCTTTGACTATTATAGTCATACGGGTATAATGACTATTATAGTCATACGGGTATAAAGAAATGGTTTATATTTATAATGTGGGAGGTTGTAGTAATTAAGTTATAATCCGTATATAACTCCTCCACACCTAGATTTTTCCGTTTTTAGCACATTTTCAAAAAATTTTGTAAAAATGTGCCTATATAGCTTCACTCTGTCCGTCCGTCCCTTTTTACCTACGGCTGACTAAAAAATATCATAAATCAGTAGGTATAAATAAAAATAATTTAATGTTAAAACTTTTTTTTGTAGCCTCCCCCGTTACGGAGCTACAGTCCCACAAAGTTGGAAAAAGCCCTATATTTAAACAGTTATAATTAGAGTTCTATAAGGTATATTTCCAACCTGAAAACGGTAACAGACAGCTGTTTTTATATGCTTTACAAATTTTTAATATATAACTTCTGAACGGCTAAATCTAGAAACTTGAAATTTTGGGAGAAGTTAGATCCTTATAAATAAGTAAGAGCCAGTTAACAAAATTTTTTTTGTCACGCCCCCTCTTTAGGAGCTGTAAGGGGTCGAAAATTGAAATTTTACTATAAAATTTGCTTTTAAACACCTATAACTTGAATACCTGTCAAAATTTTTTTTCATTTATATACAAAATTGAAAGCTCCAAAACGAAAGTTTCAATAAGTGTCAAAGGTTTTTTATACCCTACACCTATAGAATAGGTAAAGGGGTATATTAACTTTGATATGGTGTTTGTAACCACCTAAAGGAAACGAGCTAGATATGGAAAAGTATATATATTTGTGATCAGCGTGACCGCCTGAGTCGATATAGCCATGTCCGTCCGTCCGTCCGTCTGTAGGAACGATAACTCAAAAAATAATGGAGCTATCTTGATGAAATTTTAACTGTAGGTTACTAGGACTGAAAGTACGGCGGGGATTGCATGTGGGCGAAATCGGCTCATGGGTTCGGATTCTGGACCTTTTAATCGATTGAAGGGCTAACGAACATATATAAAAAATCACGATAACTCAACAACTAATGACGCTTTCTTCATCAAATTTATGCTGTAGGTTACTAGTAATGAAACTACTTCAGGGATTCCGTAAGGTCGGGATTGGACCATGCGTTCGGAACCTAGAACTTTTTGATCGAATTTAGGCCAAACGAGCATAATTCCGAAACCAATGAAGATAGAACCTCCAAATTTAGTATCAGGGTGTCCCCTCCTATCTCCTAAGTGTCTTGGGAATTTGGGTCCCATTGGAGTACTGGATCGGGGACCAGCCTCACATTTCCGAAGACCTTAAAGCGTATCTTTAAAATTAATAAAGACAACAACTTGAAAAAATGTAGAAGCTTCCAATTTGCCGCAAGGGTGTTCTTTACTATCTCTTGCGTGTTCCCTTAAATTGGGATCAATTGGAGAGGTGGTTCAGTACCCCTCTCAGACCTCCCAAGTTTTAAAAGCTTATAATCGAAATTACTAAAAATAGTTACTTAAAATTAAGATAGACCGTTTAAGTTGTGTACAAGGGTTAACTAGTACTATAAGTAAAGCGCCGGCTGTATAAGGGCGAAATCAGCCCATGGGTTCGGATTCTGGACCTTTTAGTCGGTGTCAGGGATAACGAACATATATTAAAAATCTCGATAACTCAACAACTAATGAGGCTTTCTTCATGAAATTTGTGCTGTAGGTTATTGGTAATGAAACTACGGCGGTGATTACGTAGTGTGAGGATTGGACAATGGGTTCGGAACTGAGAACTCTTTGATCGAATTTAGGCCAAACTAGCGTAATTCCGAAACCAATGAAGATATAACCTCCAACTTTGGTATCAGGGTGTCCCTTCCTATTGCGTAAGTGTCTTTGAAATTTGAGCCCCATTGGACTAGTGGGTCGGGGACCAGGCACTCAGTTCCGAGGACCTTAAAGCATATTTTCGAAATTAATAAAAATAGTAACTTGAAACAAATGTAGAAGCTTCAAATTTGGCCCAGGGTGTTCTTTACTATTTCTTCCGTGCCCCCCTAATTTGGGATCATTTGGAGTGGTGGTTCAGGACCTCTCTTAGACCCCCAAATGTGTAAAAGCTTATCATCGAAATTAATAAAACTAGTAACTTAAAATTAAGATAGAACGTTCCAATTGTATACAAGGGTTAACTAGTATTGAAAGTATGACGGGACTGCATATGGGCGAAATCGTACCATGGTTTGGGGTTCTGGAACCCTTGACAAGTTCAAGGACTAACAAACATATATCTTAAAAACACCATAACTCAAAAAATAATGCCGGTATTTTGATGAAATTTAAACTCTAGGTTACTAGTAATGAAAGTACCATGGGAATTGGTTCTGGTTGAGTTTAATTTCAAAGCCAAAGAATATATTTCCTATGTCCTATGTGTCTCCGAAATCTAGACTTAATTGTAGTGGTTCAGCTATATTCAAAGGTACTTGCTGCATTTATGTAAAATTTATTTGAATATTTAAATGAATTATATGAAAAGGTCTAAATTTGTAATTGTATTTTAGAAATACATTTATTGCTATTTTGCGTTTGTATGCTTTTCTATTAGGTATATAAACTAACCATTTAAAATAATTGCAATTTTTAAAAATTTGGATTATTAAATATATTATGCTATGATTATCTTTTTATCACAAAATTTAATAATTAGAATTTTTTCATTTTGTAATTGAATTGGAATAAATATATTTTCATTTATTTCAAGTTTGTTTGTTTTTTAATATTTTTAAATAGGTAAATTAGTAAGAATTTGTAATATTTTTTAATAGATAGTGTAATTAGAAAATGTTTTTAGTATTCTAAAGTTAATTTAGTTAGCTATGTCTTACGATCAAATTAATAACAGGTTTTATGGTATTAAAATGACTTATGGATATGTCCTTAAATTTGAACCAAATAGGTGTAGGGTATTTCTAAGTCGGTTGCACCGACTGACTGTTTCTTAACTTGTCTTAATTTTGGCTTTGTGCGTCCGTCGGTCCGTCCGTATGTTTAGAAAAACTTTTACACCGTTTGAAATCGAGTAAAGAAATTTTAACCACGGGTAGATATTACAAAAAAATTATTTTGTAGAAGAATTTTTTTCTGTAACCCTACCCGTTATGGAGCTATAGTCTCCCAAAGTTGGAAAAAGCCCTATTTTTAAATATTTATAACAAGAGTTTTGTTAAGTGTATTTTTAATCTAAAAACGGGAAAAGATAACTGTTTTTATAGGCTTCACAAAAATATAAGGCAAAAATGTATGGGGTTCCCATACGGTACTAAAATTTACCATTAAGCTAAACTCAACTTTTGCAAAATTTTGGGCCCCATATATCTTCTAAACGGTTCAAGCTAGGGTCCTGGAATTTTGGGAGAAGTTGGGTCCTATAAAATTAGTAGGAGTCGATTAACAAATTTTTTTTGTCGAGCCCCCTGTTTAGGAGCTATAAGGGCTCGAAAATTGAAATTTTGCTATTTTCAAACACCTGTAACTTTAACACCTGTTAAAATTTTTTTTACAAATATACAAAACTTGCAGCTGCAGCATTGTATATTAACATATGTTAAAGGTTTTTCTAAAATTTGAAAGGGTCTCTTTAAATTGAAGAAATTGTTTCTTAGTTTTAACCATTTTTGGTTAGATAATAATATTCTATGTAAAATCACAAATTTTGTTGGAGTTCAAAATTGATTTCCTAGAACTGAAAAAAATTGAAGGGTGAGGACAGAAGGGGGTGGGCAGATCTATCATAAGTTTGCTAAGCAAAAATGTGGGAACAGTAACTTATTCACCAGTGTAAGTTTTTTCAAAATTAAACGTTAACATTGAAGCTCCAACATTATATTTCGCACTTCTTAACAGGTTTTTTGAGTGAATTGGAGTTATATTCTAAGTATTTCACTACTATTCATATAATTAATAAATGAATGAAATAACTATATTATAATATTATCATAATAGATATTTTTATAAAAATAAATGATAAAATACTCAGTAAGAAACCGTATATAATTTTAAAAATGTGCTTTTTAAAAACCCTTAGTTTTTTTCCCTCACTTGTTATATTGTTGTTTTATATATTGGGCACATCGTGAAATTTTTGTATAATAGTTTTAATTTTATTACTTTGACGATATTTTCTAAGTATAATAAATATTATTAAAGTAAGTATTATTATGAATATTACAGAGCTTAGCGAATATTGAAATATATTATTCTTAAAATCTATGCATTTAATAATTTTCCTGTTTTCTATATTTTCTAAATTTACATTGCTTAAAGTTAAATTATTTATTATTTTGTTTATTTTTAGATTTAACATTGGTAACATAATTTTGTTTTGCTACATTTTAATTCTATTTAAAAATTTTAAATTATTAATTGTTAAATCACAGTTTATAAATTTTATTAAATTATGTTTTTCAATTAAAACATCTTCGTTTTGACAATTTTGTGATAATTTACATTGTTCAATATTTTTTGTAACTAATAAACCCGAATCTATTTCTTCAATAGACGGTTTATTGTTAATTTTAAAATTACATATATTGTTTTTATTGAATAAATTTGAAATACATTTATTTTTATGAATTTTTAATTCTTTTTTTTCTTTATTTTGCTTTTCAAATGTGAACATTAATTTTTTTTTCAGATACTATAATATTTTCATTACTTATATCTAGTTCTTCGTATACTTGATTAGGAAATGGAATCACAGCGCTAAAACATTTTTCAACAGTGAATTTTTGGAATTAAAATTGCTAGAACAATTTTTCGATTTCTTTGTTCATATGTGCTATATATACGTATATTTGTAGTACGAATTTTGAATCATCTCGTATTATTTTGTTTGTTAGACTGTTCTGTTAATTGTTGTGTATTCTGTTTTAAGTTACCCATGTAGTCAGAAATTTGTTTTGCGTCGCCTGCGTCCATTGTACCAGCAATGAATTTTAATCCCCAGCCTAATACATTTAGCAGACCCCTTTTATTTCTGTGGATGGGAGGGATAATAGTTTCAAAATTTTGTTTCAAATGCTCTAATTCTTTAACTAATAGCAAAGAGTTAGGATTTGTTTCTTGCAAGTTTAACGAATCAATATTTGTTTCAATTGTATTAATTAAATTTTGGCATTAATCTAGGTCTACAGTGTGTAGTATTTTTGAATAACTGTCTACAAGTTGCATTTCGTTTAGTTTTATGATTGTATAACCGTTTTCTCCGAATAACGGTGTGACTTCCATTTCTTGGGCAGAATTTATGCTTAAGTTCATCAAAGCGAGTAATTTGATTGCAATTAAAATTTTAAACTTCATTCCTAAAAAGAGTAAACGTTTGGTAATTATATTTTCGTTTTAATTGTGATTTGCAAAATTTTGTACTTCTTTTTGTATTTTTGTCAATTATGTAGTCATTAATTTTTTCATAATATGTTAGTTTCTTATATTTTGGAGTGCATTTTGCTATGTTTCTATTATTTACAATATTTTCACTTAAATTAGGAATGTGTTGCCTAACTTTATTAACTTTTTCATTGTGGGTTAATTTTTGAATTAATATTTTATTTTTTAGTTTTTCTATATCGGTTTTATCTAACTTTTTTGTTAAAAAATCGACAGGTTTTAATTTTGTTGTTGAGTGTATAGAATTGTTAAAGTAGTTTATTATTTTGAAAAGATTGTTGTCTAAAGTATCGTTAGTGCGTTCGACACTCATGATTGTCAAGTGTTCGTTCAAAGTTCCATGTAGTCTTTCTATATCATTAGTGCCAGTTTTTAAAGCGGCAGTTGTTTGGTGGAATTCTATACCGTTTTCTTTTAAAAACTCTTCAACGGCATTGTAGATTATGCATCTATCTCCATCCGATACAAACTTCTTCATTTTACCTAAATATTTTATTCTTTCCTTAATGCCTTTTAAAACGCTAATCCAATTTCTATCATTTAATTTATGCAATGTAGCATACTTAGAGAATTTGTCAATAGTTGTTAGGTACATTTGGTTTCTTTCTGGAAACCAAATATCCATATGCACTATGTCGTTGAATTGAGCTGGCATAGGGTTCAATTTGAAATGAATTTTTGCAGGATGTCTATTGTGCTTAGCAAACTGCAAGTTTCACAATTATTTATGAATTTAGTTATTTCTTTGCGAAGATTTGGGTAAAAATATTTTTGTGTTAGGTCTAAGAAGACTTCGTTAATACCTCTATCATTATTTTTTAAGTGCTCATTTTTGATAATTGTAATTAATTCATTTTTGTCTACAACGTTGATAAGATTTCGAGATGTTTTTAAAATTCTTAAATTTTTTTTTCTAGCAAAGTTTCTGGAATAAAGCTCTTGAAATTTTAGAAATAATTTTGTATTTTCACAGTATACACAGATCAGACCTTTGTCTGGTAGAATTCTTTGCATTAGCTGTAATAAATTGCTATTTTGTTCTATATGCACTGTATTTTGTATTTTTTTATGCACGATTTTCAAAGAAACTTTTTCTTTATTTCCTTCTTCTAGGAATATTTGGTTTTTAAATAGATTTATAGGTTTTTCCGTGATATATATAAGATCACTAGAATCTTCTTGAGCGCTATGAATCGTGGCGCCAGTTGATAAAACATCTTCGTTATTACAATTTAGCCCATAATTCAAACTTTTTATCTCATTAGAAGGTTCGCTAAAATTTTCGTTTAAAAGAGGTTGTATTACTTCATCGTAATTTGTTTCCTCTTGACTTTCGTTTATTTCGTTATTATATTGTTCGTAATTTTTTTCAGCATTAATGCGAGACAAACCATCCGCTACAGAATTTTATTTACCCTTAAGATACTCTATATCAAAGGTAAATTCGTTTAATTGGATTTTCCACCTCTGAAGCTTACAATTTGGTTCTTTCAAATTCTTGAGTCAGATAAGTGGTCTATGATCTGTTTTGATGGTAAATTTCCTACCGTATAAGTAGGGTCGGAATTGCAAACAATAGCAAGTAGTTCCTTTTCTATTGTTGAGTAATTTTTCTCGTGCTTATTTAAAGTACGCGAAATAAATGAATTGGATGATTATTTTGACTTAGCACGGCACCCAGTGCAAAGTCAGACGCACCCGTTGTTAAAAGGAAATTCTTAATAAAGTCAGGATATTTTAGAATGGGATCTGATGTGATCAAACGTTTTAATATTTCGAAACCTTTAGAATATTCTTTATCCTTCAAATTAATATTTGCTCCCTTTTTTAAATATTTTGTTAATGGATACGATACTTTAGCATAATCACGTATAAATTTTCTGTAATAGCCTGTGATGCCGAGAAAACTCTTTATTTCCCGTTGCGTCGTAGGCAGTGAAATTTTCAAAACTAAATCTATTTTTCTTTGGGTTGCTTTTAACACCTTCATTCGTTACAATGTGTCCCAAAAATTCGGTTTCCCGATTTAAAAACGAACATTTATCTAACTGGATTTTCAAGTTTTCTTTAGATAATGTTTGAAATATCTTCTGCAAAGGATCTAAATGTTCTTGCAAAGATGAAGAGAAAATTAAGATATCATCGTATAGTTTATATATACAAATTTTGTTTATGTATTTTTCCAAAACTTGATTCATAAATCTTTGGAATGTTGATGGTGCATTCTTTAATCCGAATGGCATCCTCATGAATTCATAATGTCCCGTCGATGTTGAAAACGCGTTTTTTATACCCTACACCTATAGAATAGGTAAAGGGGTATATTAACTTTGGTATGGTGTTTGTAACCACCTAAAGGAAGCGAGCTAGATATGGAAAAGTATATATATTTGTGATCAGCGTGACCGCCTTAGTCGATATAGCCATGTCCGTCCGTCCGTCCGTAGGCACGATAACTCAAAAAAGAATGGAGCTATCTTGATGAAATTTTAACTGTAGGTTACTAGGACTGAAAGTACGGCGGGGATTCCATATGGGCGAAATCGGCCCATGGGTTCGGATTCTGGACCTTTTAATCGATCGAAGGGCTAACGAACATATATAAAAATCACGATAACTCAACAACTAATGGCGCTTTCTTCATCAAATTTGTGCTGTAGGTTACTAGTAATGAAACTACTTCGGTGATTCCGTAAGGTCGGGATTGGACCATGCGTTCGGAAAATAGAACTTTTTGATCGAATTTAGGCCAAACGAGCATAATTCCGAAACCAATGAAGATAGAACCTCCAAATTTGGTATCAGGGTGTCCCCTCTTATCTCCTAAGTGGGAATTTGAGTCCCACTGGAGTACTGGGTCGGGGACCAGCCACACATTTCCGAAGACCTTAAAGCATATCTTTAAAATTAATAAAGATAACAACTTGAAAAAATGTAGAAGCTTCCAATTTGCCACAAGGGTGTTCTTTACTATCTCTTCCGTGTTCCCTTAATTTGGGATCAATTGGAGTGGTGGTTCAGTACCCCTCTCAGACCTCCCAAGTTTTAAAAGCTTATAATCGAAATTACTAAAAATAGTTACTTAAAATTAAGATAGACTGTTTAAATTGTGTACAAGGGTTAACTAGTACTATAAGTAGAGCGCGGGCTGTATAAGGGCGATTTCAGCCCATGGGTTTGGATTCTGGACCTTTTAGTCGGTGTCAGGGAAAACGAACATATATTAAAAATCACGATAACTCAACCACTAATGAGGCTATCTTCATGAAATTTGTGCTGTAGGTTATTGGTAATGAAACTACGGCGGTGACTACGTACGGTGAGGATTTGACAATGGGTTCGGAACTGAGAACTTTTTGATCGAATTTAGGCCAAACTAGCGTAATTCCGAAACCAATGAAGATATAACCTCCACATTTGGTATCAGTGTGTCCCTTCCTATTGCGTAAGTGTCTTTGAAATTTGGGCCCCATTGGACTAGTGGATCGGGGACTAGGCACTCAGTTCCGAGGACCTTAAAGCATATTTTTGAAATTAATAAAAATAGTAACTTGAAACAAATGTACAAGCTTCAAATTTGGCCCAGGGTGTTCTTTATTATTTCTTCCGTGCCCCCCTAATTTGGGATCATTTGGAGTGGTGGTTCAGGACCTCTCTTAGACCCCCAAATGTGTAAAAGCTTATCATCGAAATTAATAAAACTAGTAACTTAAAATTAAGATAGAACGTTCCAATTGTATACAAGGCTTAACTTGTATTGAAAGTATGACGGGACTACATATGGGCGAAATCGTACCATGGTTTCGGGTTCTGGAACCCTTGAAAAGTTCAAGGCCTAACAAACATATATCTTTAAAACACCATAACTCAAAAAATAATGCCGGTATTTTGATGAAATTTAAACTCTAGGTTACTAGTAACGAAAGTACCATGGGAATTGGTTCTGGTTGAGTTTAATTTCAAAGCCAAAGAATATATTTCCTATGTCCTATGTGTCTCCGAAATCTAGACTTAATTGTAGTGGTTCAGCTATATTCAAAGGTATTTGATGAATTTATGTAAAATTTATTTGAATATTTAAATGAATTATATGAAAAGGTCTAAATTTGTAATTGTATTTTAGAAACACATTTATTGCATATTTTGCGTTTGTAAGCTTTTCTATTAGGTATATAAACTAACCATTTAAAATAATTGCAATTTTTAAAAATTTGGATTATTAAATACATTATGCTTCGATTGTCTTTTTATCACAAAATTTAATAATTAGAATTTCTTCATTTTGTAATTATATATTTTTATTTATCTCAAGTTTGTTTGTTTTTTAATATTTTTAAATAGATAAATTAGTAAGAATTTGTAATATTTTTTAATAGATAGTGTAATTAGAAAATGTTTTTAGTATTATAAAGTTAATTTGGTTAGCTATGTCTTACGATCAAATTAATAACAGCTTTTATGGTGTTAAAATGACTTATGGATATGTCCTTAAATTTGAACCAACCGACTTAGAAATACCCTACACCTAGGGTATTTCTAAGTCGGTTGCACCGACTGACTGTTTCTTAACTTGTTTTTCTGTCCTTTAGGTGCAACTCTATCTGGTGAAACCCTTTGGCCAGGTCTAAAGTAGTAAAATAATTTGCCTTTCCTAATTTGTCAAGAATGTCTTCCAATTTAGGAATAGGAAATTTGTCATCGACAGTTATGTTGTTTAATTTTCTGTAATCAATCACAATTCTCCATTTTTGCTTCCCACTGCGATCAAGTTTTTTGGAAGCAACCCAAATTGGAGAATTGTATGGAGAATTTGAGTGCTGAATGATTTTATCCTTCAACATCTCCTCAATTTGTCTGTTTACTTCGTCTTTATGAATTTCTGGGTATCTGTATAGTTTGGTATATATAGGTATTTCGTTTTGAGTATTTATTGAGTGCTTAATTTTGTTAGTAAATAAAAGATTGTCGTTTTCTTTATAGAAAACATTTTTATTATTCAGTATAATTTTCCTTAATGAATTTTGCTCTTCTTTATTTAAATGTGATATATTTATGTGATCAAGAACGTTAAAATTATTAACTTCGTTTGAAAATAGTTCAATAGGATTATCTTGGAAACTTTTGGCAAGATAATTTTTCTCATCTCTTGTCAAAAAGAAATAAAGAATCGCGTTGTTATTTTTTATAGTTCGATTTTTATAGTCGATAATAGCATTCAGAGGATCAAGAATATTGTTTCCGCTTAAACCGTCAAAAATTTTGTGAAAATCTATTTCTAGAAATTCAACTGAAAAGTTTTCTTTAAAGATTTCAAAAAGTGGAAACTTATATTTGGTATTTGTTTGTACTTTGAATTCAGCACCTGTGTCGATAATAAATCTCAATACTTTTAAAGGAGTATTGATAATAATATGGGGCATTTGTTTTAGTCTGGCGATCGGCAAGCTTTGGTTGGATGCGATATCCATTTCGTTAGAGCTATTATTATTTCTGGGCGCTCTAGTTTGAATTGTTCTATTAGTTGCAATATCCATTGCATTAGAACTGTTAATATTTCTCGATATTCTAGATTGGTTTGTTCTAGTGTCATTATAAAAGGTTTGGTTATTTGAAATGTTTTTATGAAAGTTGGCTGAGTGTTGATAATTTTTCCTATTAGAATTTAAGTTTGTTTGGTTTGAATTATTGTTCTTATTAAAATTGTTAAGATCTTTCTGATAATATGTTTTATTAACACTAGAATTTATTTGATTTGAATGTGATATTTTTTTCTGATAATGTTTTTATACCCGTATGACTATATAGTCAAAGGGTATAATAAATTTGCCATTACGTTTGTGACGCAGAGAAGGAGGGGGGGTAGATATAGACTCAAGTGTATGGATCGGATCAGAATCGAAAAATAAATCGATTTAGCTATGTATGTCCGTCCGTACGTCCATCCGTCTGTCCGTCCGTCCGTCCGTCCGTCCGCACGATAACTCAAAAACTAAAGGAGCTAGGATCTTGAAATTTTCGCAAATTCGTTTTTTTGCAATAGCCGTCATCGCTATTTAAATCCAGCCATTTTGGTCCATGAGTTCGGGTAGCTGCCATACAACTCCTTTTTTTATATGAGTATTATTCTGTACCTATTACAGCTAGCTGGTGTCTGAAATTTTGCCAAAAGTAGTTTAGTTTTATGGCCAAAGTTTCAGCAAAATTTGGTTGGTCTAGTGGAGTGGGTTCGAGTAGCTGCCATACAACTTCTTATTTTATATGAGCATTACTCTCCACCTAATTAAGCTGGGTGTCTGAAATTTTCCCAAAAATAGTCTAGTGTAATGGCCAAAGTCACAGGAAAATTTGGTTGGTCTACTGCAGAGGGTTCGAGTAGCTGCCATACAACTCCTTCTTTTATATGAGTATTCCACTACACTTAATAAAACTGTATGTTTGAAATTTTGACAAAAGTAATTAACCGGATGATATAATGTATATGATACGGTCATACGGGTATCCCAGAGTTGACACAGTCTACTCTACTACACTCTTCCTCGTTTTTTTATTAAAATTGTTATTATAATTATTAAAATTTGATTTAGAATTATTTACACATAGAGATTGATAATTACCCTCTTTGATAATTTGATATGCCTCGTCTTAATCGTTGGGTTTTCTACTATATAAAATGCTACGTGCGGGTTCAGGTACGTTAGCTTGAAAAATTTTTAAAGCTATCCTTTTATTGCTGTTTATGTCGTCATTATGAAAGCTGTCATTTAAAATATAGAGGTTGATTAATCTACAGTAATTGTTGATTTTATTATAAAAGTTTTCAATATTTGTGGTGACACGACAGAGTCTCATTTCATCCAGGAGAGTCTCTGCCGATAATTTTTCACCATGATTTTTTATTAAAATTTTTTTTATTTCTTCCCAAGAATTAGGATTTCCATTTTTCCTAAATGAAATCGTTTGTATTTTTACCCGTGAAGGGTGTAATTTTGCTCACAACTTCGAGCATAATTTTTAGTTTTTGCATGTCCATATTTCTCAATCAGGTAAAACTTACTTAAATAAAATAAAATAAGAGTAGCAAATAAATTTGATAAATCAAAAAAAAAAATAGGTCTTAGCAAATAAGTAATTAAATTTTTTTTTTTTAATAAGTAAATTAATTTTCTTACTTTATTGGTAGATAAATACGTAATTAAAAGAAATTTCATTTTTTTCTTTTATAAGTAGATCAAATTTTTCACTTTAATGTTTACTAAATAAGTAATTAAAAGAAATTTTCAGGGTCCTTGAAATTTAGGACCAACTGGAGTAGTGAGTCGGGGACCATCTATACAGTCTGAATAACTAAAAGCATATCATTAAAATTAATAAAAAAAGTACTTTAAAATTAAGATTAGAACGTTCCAATTGTGTACAAGGGTTAACTAGTATTGAACTGGAAAATGTGACGGGGACGGCATAGGACCGAAATTGTACCATGGTTTCGGGTTCTGGAATCTTTAGTCAGTTCAAGGGCTAAGGAACAATATCTAAAAGACACCATAACTCAAAAACTAATGATGCTATTTTGATGAAATTTAAACTCTAGGTTACTAGTAATGAAAGTTCTGGTCGTGATCGGACTATAAGTTTGGATTCTAGAAGCTTTTGATTGAATTAGGGACAAACGAGTATGATTTCGTATCTTATATATTATTGCATAATTGTCAGAGGTAATATATAATTAAGAAATTGTGCACGATACTTATGTTGTGTTGTGTTAAAAGGCATGTATGTAACATTAATTTTTATATTGAAATAAATTATACGAAAAGTTCTAAATTTGTCGTTGTATTTTAGAAATACATTTATTGCATATTTTGCATCGATAATTCTAGGTATTTAAATTAATTTCAATTTTGAAAAATGTGAATTATTAAATTTTGTGATAAAAACTAATCAAAGCATTAGTGGTTTTAATTAACATTAAAAACCATCAAATTATATAACTTTGAGTTTATCTCTACGTCTGTCTGTATGTTTACAAAAACTTTTACATCGTTTGAAGAAGTGAAATTTTAACCACGCGTAGGTGTTGCAATAAAAGTAATTTCGAGAACTAGAAATAGAACTTTTTTCTGTAGCCCTACCTGTTACGGAACTACAGCCCCCCAAAGTTAGAAAAAGCCTTATTTTTAAATTGTCATAACAAGAGTTCCGTTAAGTGCATTTTCAATCTAATAGCGTCAATCTAATAAACTTTATAAATTTTTAAAAGGCAAATGTTAAAAATTTCCATATGGTACTAAAATTTACCTTTATGCAAAACTCAATTTTTGAAAAATTTTTGGCCACACATACCTTCTAAACCCTTCATGCTAGGGTTTTGAAATTTTAGGAAAAGTTAGATCCTCAGAAATTAGTAGGAGTCGGTTAACAAAATTTTTTTGTCACGTCCCCTGTTAAGATACTATATTGGCTCGAAAATTGAAATTTTCCTACATTTAAACACCTGTAACTTGAATTCCTCTTCAAATTTTTTTTAGTGATATACAAAATTGAAAGCTCTTTAATAATGTTTCAACATGTGTCAAAGGTTTTTCTTAATTTTGAAGGGTGACACAGCTTTAGCCTCAAGTTCATTTTAAAATTAGTATAGCAAGAGTTCTGTTAAATGTATTTTCAATCTAAATTCGACAAAACAGAGCTGCTTTTATAAGTTATAAGTTATTTTGAAGGGTGACACAGCTTTAGCCCCAAGTTCATTTTTAAATTAGTATAGCAAGAGTTCTGTTAAATGCATTTTCAATCTAAATTCGACAAAACAGAGCTGCTTTTATAGGCTCCACCAAACTACAAGGTCAAAAGTTATAGGGTTGCCATACGGTACTAAAATTTACCATTATGCCAAACTCAATTTTTGCAAAATTTTTCGCCCCACATATCTTCTAAAAGGTTATACTAGGGTCTTCAAATTTTGGGCAGAAATTTTTTTGTCACCTCCCCTGTTAAGAAGCTATAACGGCTCGAAAATAGAAATTTTGCTACTGTTAAACACCTGTAACCTGAATACCAGCTAAAATTTTTTTTTACAAATATAAAAAATTTACAGCTGCAGCATTATATTCCAAAATATGTGGAACGTTTTTCTTAAATTTGAAACGGTTCCTTTCAATTGAAGAATTGAAATTGTTTCTTAGTTTGAACTATTTTATCTTAGATAGTTAAATTATAGGTAAAACTTTTAATTTTGGTGGAGTTCACAATTGATTTCCTAGAACCTAAAAAAATGGAAAGATGGTGTCAGAAAGGGGGTGGGCAGATCCAGCATAAGTTTGCTAAGCAAAAATTTGGGAACCTTCCCTATTGAAGGGCTACTATGTCTTCAAAGTTAAAACTTTTATGTTTTTATAAAACAATAAGTTATTCACCAGTGTATGTTTTTGCGAAATTAAACGTTAACATTGAAGCTCCAACATTATATTTCGCACTTGCTAACCGGTTTTCTTGAGTGCATTGGGATTAAATTCTAAGAATTGATTTCACTATTAGTCATAATTAATAAATTGATAAAATAATTAAATTATAATATTATCATTTATTTTTATATATATTTTTATAAAAGTAAATGATAAAATGCTCAGTAAGATGCTCTATATAATTTTGAAAATGTGCTTTTTAAAAACCCTTGGTTTTTTTGTCACTTTATTTTATCTTACTGTATCGAGTTGCCAAACGTTATCTCTTACAATAATATCTAGTAATCTAGTATTCTTACCATAGATTCTTTTCTTTATTTCTTTGGATTTAATTAGATTATTTCTGGCTTCATTATAACTATTTTGAAGGCGAATTCAGGTTTTATACAAAATTATATTTAATACGGCGTAAATTTTATTAAAGTACTAGTAGTTATATTTTGTGCAAAACTAGCAAAATCTAACCGTGCATCCCAATTACCAGGATCCTTACTGGCATAGCAACGCAAATAGTTCCCAAAGAACGCCGTGCTCTTTCTAAGGAACCATTGGATTTCAGATGACAACTGGTTGTGGTCATCTTTTTGATTTTTAATAATGAACAAGTTCTTCTGAACATTTCACTCATACAATTAGTACCTTGATCAGTTAGAACTAGTTTGGTAGAACCAAAAATACAAATGATCTTCCATACGAAAACGTTGTCTAACGTTACAGCTTCCTGATTAGGAATAGAATTATCTAACACAAGTTTAGTGAGAATATACATTTATTTAGTTTTTTTTATTTATTTATTATAAATTCACGATATTACAGTTATAAAATTACAATATACTAGACTTAGACAATAACTTAAAATTGGTATAAGAGTCTCAGCAATTATAATATATATATATACAGTTATGGAGTATAAATACAAAAATTAAATATATATTTTTATTATAACCTAATGTATATTTAACAATAAAATATAAATTTAGTTATAGTTCTAACAATTTTTTTAATAAAGCCTGATCTTTTTTTAATAATATTTTCAATTTAAATGTGAAGCGACTTATATTACTGCAATTCTTTAAATTCTCCGGAAGATAGTTGTAAATTCCTATTAATGAGCAAAAATTACTGTTTCTAGCCAATTGAGTTCGAGTTTTTTCATGACATAGCTTTCCCATGTTTCTTGTGTTATAATTGTGAATATTCCTTCTTTTTGGTAATAAAGTTTTACTTTTAGTAACACCATTTACTATTTTATGTATAATTTTAACCTTTTCCAATATTATTAATTCGTCTAAGTTAAGGAATCCCATATTTTTGTATAGATCATCAGTTGGAGTACGCCAATTTAGTTTGTATAGTATCTTGATTGCTTTGTTTATTAATATTTTCATTTTCATATTTAATGTATTTGAATAACACGACCATGTCGCCACATTGTATCTTATATGAGACATGATGTGTGCATGAAATAATAGTTTAGCTGATTTGTCATATAATATTATTCCACTTCTTCTAATAGAGCCTAGCAATGGCATTATCTTTTTTATAATGTAATTAACATGATCATTCCATGATAATTTGTCATCTATTATAATACCGAGATATTTATAAGTTTGTTCTCTTTTAATTTCTCTACTATCAATACAAATTTTTGGATTGATATCAGGCTTATTTAGACGTTTAAAAATCATGTACTTTGTTTTTTTAATGTTCATTGTTAATTTATTTCCATTTAACCATCTCATATATAATTTCAAATCATTATTGACCAATCTTTCTAATGTTTCCGCATTTTTTGCTGTATAGATAAGCAATGTATCATCAGCAAATATTTTATAATTAGCTTTAATGTTAGAAAATTGCATATTATGCACATACAATAGATACAAGGTAGGTCCAAGAACTGACCCTTGTGGCACACCTATATTTATGGCACGTTCATTGCTACAAACACCATTAACTTTCGTTTTGATAAATCTGTTTGTCAAATACGTTCTTAGTAGTTCATGCGGTAGTCCTCTTATTCCAATTTCATGTAATCTGTCCAACAATATTTGATAATCCATTGTGTCAAATGCCTTACTCAGATCTACAAAAACAGAGCATACATAGTTTCCTTTATCAAGATGTCCAACAATAGATTTCACAGAATCATTGATTGCTACATCAGTTCCATGCGACTTTGGAAGCCAAACTGATTGATGTCAAATCCGCCTGCACATTTAATGAATTCACATATTATTTTATTAATTATTTTTTCAAATATTTTACTCATGCAGCTAGTGAGTGTTATCGGCCGGTAATTAGATGTTTCCAAGGGAGAACCATTCTTGTATATTGGAATCACAGTACTGCATTTTAATAAACTAGGATAGTTTCCTGTGCGAAAGCTGTCAATAATAAAATTACTAATTATCGGAGATATTATCTCAGCTACCGCTTTTAAGTCTTTTGCTGCTATATTATCTGAGCCAGGTGAATTATCTTTTAGATTCATAATAACACTAAGCACTTCTATTTCATTAGTTGGTACGAAGAACATGGAACTTTCATTTATTCTATTTTTTATTATATTTCCTTCTTTAGTTTGTATTTTATCAGCTAACTCTCTTCCAACATTACTAAAATGTTCATTAAAGCCGTTGGCTATGTCTTTGCTAATATTTAAAATTTTATCATTGTGTCTTATTTCCTTTATAATATTGTTACTATCTGCTTTTTGGTTTGCTATCTGAGAGTTCAGAACATTCCATATCTTTTTAGTATTTGAACCAGATTCTTGTAATTTTCTATTAAAATAATTTTGCTTTGCTTTCTTTATCTCTACATTAACCTTGTTTTTTAATTCATTATATTTTATTTTATGCTCCGCAATATTAGGGTATTTTTTACAGATATGATTATTTAGCATAGTTAGTACCAGTTATTTGATTATACACCATCGTTTCAAGTTTTCTGAGAACTGATTTAATTTCAACACATACTGCTTTATGATCAAGGTTAGGAATATCATGCAAAGTGATATTAAAACCAAATCGATTCGTCTTACGATCTGAAAAACATGATCTAACAGAGTCGCTGAGTTTAATGTAATTCTAGTAGCTTCATTCATGTTATTTATGTTAACAGAGTTAACATCTAGCATATCCATATACATTCTGCTTGCGTCCGTTTCAGAGAGAAAATCGATGTTAGTATCACTAACCACAATTATATTTTTGTACTTATTAAACAGCTGATCTAGATGTTCTATAAATGCCTTATTGTTTTCAGACGGGCTTTTGTAACATACGGTAATATTAATGGTAGGTTTGGTATCTTCTAAAGAAATTACAATAGTATTGAACGTAATAGATGTTTCCAAAACGCAGCCACCTCCTCTGCTTAAATTATTAGAGATAAAGGATGCTGTATACCCAGGAATATTAAAGTATTTTTCTTCTTCTGAATAAAGCCAAGTTTCTCTAACCATGATAATATCAACATCATTTTTAATTTTTATAAATGTTTCAATTTCGATTAGAGTTTTCCTCAAACTTCTAGCATTAAAATGCACAATTTTCAAATTCAATATATTGTCCATCATCATGGTCTTCCAAGCAAATAATTTTGCCATGATTCTCTATATCTCTGCACATTCTCTCTGTATTTATTTTCTACCTGTCTCCTAAAATGAGCTAGATCTTGTAGCACTTCCTTTCTTGATACTCCTGTAGTTTCATGATAATTAAAGTATAGGTTAGAGAGCTCTTGATGGTTATTTGGCAAACCTTCTTGGTGTATAAGTACTTTTAGACTAGTTTGCGTCATTCCCTCATAACAGATATCACCATGATCATGAAAGGACGACAAAAATAATCTAACATTGTTGTATATTCTGTGTTCTCTAAGCCGAGAAATAGCATTAATTGTCACCAGATATAATCGCATTTCTAGTTAATCTGAATATCTGTGGAGCTAGTGGATTAATAAAGCTTTTGTTATTTGACTTTGCAAACTCACTACAGCCTACGTTTATCGTTTCGCCCTTTATCCAGTTAGCATATTTAGTTGTTGGCACTACAAGTTGTAAAATTACTCGATTCAGAAGTATCGACATATTACTCGATTCAGAAGTAGATAATGATCCTACTATATCCAAAGCAATTTTCGAAATTTTAATTAGAGGTATCTGTTATTTTCATTGGTATTTTAGTTTTTAAACTTAATTTATTTTTTATTAAGTTTATTAATAGTTTGTACAGTTTTGATTATAGTTTGTTTCAGATTTTTGAAGTAAAACTTGTTTAAGTCTTTGCAGGGTACGATTTACACCTCGGTGTCAGGTAAGAGTAGTAATTTTTTTTCTATTATATCAGCACATGATTGTTTATTTTGATTTGTAATATTTTTATGAATATCATATTGGTCGAATTTATTGTTTTCAAAAGTTTTAGAATTTTAGCTTGAGATACATTCTTTTGACTGTGATTTGTTTTATTTGTTCTAGTAATTTGATCTAGATAAGGCGTCTGAATTCGTATTTAAATGATCCGATTTGTGGATAACACTATAATCGAATTCTTCTAATTTAATGCGCCAGCGATTTGTTTATTAATTACTTTGCCGTTTTCTAATGTTTGTTACGATAAAACGACACCTAAAGCTGTGTTTCTCGAAACACTTATAAGGTAAAATTCTTTCGTAAAATCTAGTTTGTTTTAAGTTTTTAAAAAATTCATTGTAAAATTCATTCCAAGCAAATTTAGCATCCTTTTCTAACAATTTTAGGAAGCGTCCTTTTCTAAATGTTTTAGGAAACACATTGGACGGAAAATGGTTTCAAAATATCGTATAAAATCTCGTAGCGTGCGTATTACAAACGAATTTCTATAAGCCGTCTTACGCCATCTTAATAATTCGACACAGTAGTAATGAGCATCCATTGCATTTCTTGTTTCACGTTGGAAACTTTGGG